>OZ005741.1:53196075-53461075 GCA_963930735.1 Dioctria linearis | reverse complement strand
ACTTGAACATATTCCGGTATAGAATAACAGTAAATTTATACACACAGTCATACATATCATCTGAAACTTACATCCAACTATACAAAAACGAATTCTTTCGACAGTGTCTCCTGCAATAGCAAGATTTTCTCTATTTATTTCAAGGTAAGAAAAATGACTTCTGGAAAATTGAGTCTGTGTGATACCATTAAAAAGCCATTATTCCAGGAGTAGTGTTGTTGTTGTTGGTGTTTCTTCATCCGCCGCATTTTGGAGAACTGATAAATTGCGATATTAAGTGGAACAAAAATAAGAAGAACAAAAAAACTTTAAATAGAGCTCAGTGTCAGACCTAATTAAGATCAATCGATTGATATTTCTCCGCACATCATTTTTCTTGCTTGCCCTTGCAATTCCCTTCTTTTTACTGCTTGGTCTTTTGTTCTGCTCTTCAGGATCCTTATACATTTCCGACTAAATTGAGCTATAAAGCAAAAGCGTGATATCCCTTCTTCATGCTGTCCTAGATTTACGTGTTTATGTCTACTACTATCGCAGAGGAACGCCATGTTTTACTTAAAATAAATGAGAAAAATTTTACAATCTTTATTTTTTTGCTGCTGTTCTTGAGTAAAATTTCTTAAGGATAACTTGAGATGATATCTACCATGTAGAACTATTTATAGCACATTTTTGACAATCACATTTTGTTTGAATTGCAGTTTAAAAAATGTCCTTTCACTTTTGGTGCTGCATGTCGTTGCAAGTTTAAATTGCATTGAATACATAATGTCAACACTTACAACTTAGAAGAAGTCGACTGGTTGAATTAAATTACATTTTATTTCGTATAGGTAAACCCATTACTATTTAGATATGCTTAATTATTTCTGTTAAGGTGTATGTAGATAAGCAGCTCTAGCCTATAGAAAATTCAAAAATTCTCGTACTTAAATGCTCAAAAATAGGGTAAGATTAACATATACAGAAAAATTAAAATATCTTCCGCCGTATTGCATCAAAGAAGTGTACTATTGTTGTTGTTTTTAATGCTACTACGATTTGGACCTAATATTTGTAATTGTTTTTGTAATTTTTCTTATTATTCACCGCCGTACGTAACATAACTTGTGTTTCGTGTATCGTATCGTGTGGGAAGAAATGTATATATTCCATAAAGACTCGTGAATGACCTGATTTGTACATATTTGCTGTGCCTCTTAGAGTGTCGAAAATGCCCGATTTATGTTACTGTTTGATTCATTTTTTTTTTTTTGGATTACGAAGAGGAAAACTTTACTACTGAAATTAGCATTATCGTTGGAGAAAAATCCACACAGAAGTTTTCTGTACGTAATGGTAGTAAGTCGTATGAAAATAATTATCCAAAAACATCCCAAGAACTGTATGCAGGTTGTTTCTCCTTAGGAGGTCAATAGAGCAGGAGGTGATAGTGCTCACCTAGTCAAACAAAAATTGTATAGCAGTGGCGTGGGGCAATATCAACCGTTTAGGAGTTACATGGTGAATAAGAAAGAAAGCTAGTTTTTCACAAAAAACCCTGTATGTTGAAAAGTAGAGGGCGTATAGTCACAGTTAAGGTCTTATTATTTGTAGAACTTCGTGGCCTTCCCACGACTCAACCAGTCGCATAGCGCGATCCTCTCAGGAGTTACGTTGGTCTAAAAAAAATATTTCGGATTTTTTTATTTTGACCTCCATTTTTTTTTGCAAAACGGTAGTTAACATAACTTTTTTTATAAAAACTATAAACTGCAGACTCTCCTCTTTAATTTGACCTATTACATTCTATGTACTATCCATAATCGTTAAAGTGTTAGCTCAAAAACGTGTTTTCAGTCAGTAAGGGGACAAATTTAGGTTTAAGAATAGGTTTCGGAATAGGTTTTGACCTAATAACTCTTTAACAACTGTACAGATACCACATACGGTAATTTAGGTCAAATAAAAGAGGATACCCTAGAGTCTATGGTTTTTATTAAAACCAGTTATGTAAACGACCGCTATGCAAAAAAAAAGAAAAATAGAGGCCAAAGTAAAAAAAAGGTAAAAAAATCCGAAATTTTTAGTTTAGACAAGCATAACTCTTGAGAGGGATAGATTCGGGGCTGGAAAGGCCATAAAATTCAGCATATAATGAAATCTTAACTGTGACCATACAATCTGTACTTTTTAAGATACAGGGTGTTTTGTGAAAAAGTAGATCTTTTTCTTCATCACCCTAAGCTCCTAAACGGTTGATATTGCTCCCCCCCCCATGCCATACAAGTTTTTGTTAGCCTACGTGAGTACTATTACCTCCTCCCCTATTGACCTCCTAATGGTAAACACCCTGTATATTCCTCGCCCCTACTTTCTAATTAATTGTTCTTAAAACTTCCTTTTAAGGATATCCTTTCAGGAAGTAAAATTTCCTATCGAAATGATCCTTGACATTTTTTTTTAACTTTTCGTATTTTTAAAATTAAATATGTAAGTAAAAAAATTTAAATCCATGTCTGAGTTATCTTCATTTGTTTTGTATTAGTGGATATTGATGAACGTAATAAAACTAATTAATACTTGTAGTTGACCTCATTTAAAAATCCATTTAATATTATTGAATCCCTCTATTGCTAGTTGTTTGATGATTTTTTATGACTTCAAAATTTTCTTAATAATAACATTCTTCTTCAGGTGCGCACCGTCGAGATGGTGACATGGACGGGGAGGGGAAACGAGGATGTTAGTTTTTCGCAACGTTATTTAAAAATCAGGAATAAAATTATAATCTTTATATTATTACAAAGTCGGATAAAATGAAATAATTCCTTTAAATATGAGATATGAGTATGATTAACAGTCATGACTCGGTGACATGGTGGGAGGAGTGAAAGGGGCATGAGCGGAGATAAAGGCGAGACATAGTTACTGCACAGTATATTTCATACAGTAGAACAATTTAGAATAATCGACTGAAAAGTTAATTTCAAAAATTAAGTTACAAAAAAGAAATAATCCTCAGGGACAACTACGGACAGGCGATCGGGCCCTAGCCAGATGGGCCGATAGTCTCCCGGTTTATCGGGACCACATGTATTTACCATGAATTCTGGTCGAACGTTGCGACTGCGTTGGGAGGAGAGCTATGAGTAAAAAATGCTCTGAAATGCCCAAAAATTTATGAACAGTGACAGGACGCCGAGCAAGGTATTATTTTTAGCATCAAGTCATTTTTATTTCGAAAAACTCATTTAAAGATGTGTTTTTTATTTTTATACCCTAGATGAAAGCTATAGGGTATACTAAGTTTGTCATTCCGTTTGTAACACATCCAAAAAATGACATATTATATGATAATATTAAAATTGATAATGATTTTTGCATGTCCGTCTGTGCGCACGATAACCCGAGAACGCGTATACTTAGAGAGCTGAAATTTTGTACGCGGACTTTAAAAAAAAAGTAAAATTTAGTTCAAAAACCAGACAAATCATTCAACTCTTTCGTGTGGTTGATATACAAAAATTGCGTTTTCCACTACATATTTGGACACTGCCTGAGGACGCGTCGATATAGAGAGCTTAAATTTGGTACATGGTGTTTTTACAGTAATAGCAAATTAAATTTCAAAAATGGACTAAATCCGGCAGCCCTTGCTTGGTGTTAAATATAATAATAGTTAAAAGTTTTTTTCATATACTGTGAAAACGATCAGCCCTAGAGATTTTTATTGTACTAAAAACTTCTTTAGAATACGAAATCCTATGAAATTGGTTATAATCATTTTTTCTGTCCTACAAGCTGTTCTAGAAATATATAGGAAAAACCACTTCAAAAATCAAACTTGCACAGAAGGGTGACAATAAAGGCATTCATCTAAGGTATCATAAAAATTGGTGTTAGACCAATTCTACCGTTTTTACTTGTTATTAAAAGGGTTCAACAATGCTTTCAAAGCTTTGCTATATATTTGTGTGGATACTTTCTAGGTTTGTAGTAATTATTTATTATGGCATTTTTTTTTATGAACATATGTTGCGTTACAGTGTGTTTTATACAAATTTCAATGTAGTCGAACGTAAATCTCGAGAAGTTGTTATCACATTTTACTCAAATTATTGTAATTGAATTGAATCGAATTGAACTGCACAAATGAATTTGTTATTGAGATAGATGTGTGAGTGTAATTAGCAACAAGAACGAAGGAATTTTAGTTCAGGTAGATAATTCAAATCGAGAAGCTGGCTTGTAAAAATTATCATAATTGTAATAAAGCGTATTAAGCTGAAATTAGTAAAACGTTACGTGCTGGGAATATCTGAAAACTCCTATGTGCTGGACACCAAAGTAAAAAAAAAAAAAAATACAGTCCATATCGATGAATTCCCCGTGATTTATTTTTTCATCCTTTTAAAACAAATTTGAATTTGAAGAACAAATATAAAAACTGTTTTTAAGTTTTGATTTTATTTTGATATAATTAAAAAAGCAAGTAATTTTATTTTATGTAAATCAATTTTCAAGTAGAGTATATAGGTATGTCATAGACACTTGATTTAACTCAGCTCTCCACGAAAAGTCTAGCCACTTCATGAAATGTAGGCAGATAGTGTAACAGTTCGTCGGTCGAATACTTAAGTGTGGTGGTATATGCATTTTGGTCATTTTTGAGTTATTGACTTATTTGGCGAATTGATGAATGATTTCACAATTATTTTGTCTGTCTTCATTAAAAAGATACCGTAAGTAAATTTCGTGTATATGCAAAACTAGAAATATTTGTTTGAAGCTTATTTGTCATATAACAATTAAACATAATTTTTTTATGGGGTAAGACAAATAAGTATTAAAATTTAATTTTAGAGGTAGCATATACGCAACTGATTTATGAGGCTACGCTACATATACCACAAAAATAACAAAAACTAAAAAAGAAAAAATGTTATTGTTAAATTGTGGTACACCATATAATTTGAATAGACCACAGTGCGTGCTTGTTTGTTGTATACCAACAGATTTTTCCGAGGGATAGCAGGCTTTATATAAAGTCGCGTGGCATAGTACTCAGGTTTTCAGTTCCCTGGTTGATCATCGGCGCTTAAACATCTTGTTGGACTCGAAGGAGGTAAAATTATAAAAAAAAATTCGGTGTTTTTTTTCTTATATTAATGTATTATAGGATGTCTTCACCAGTGCCGGACGTTCCTATTGAAGTTTCAAATGCCTTGGAGGAAATGTAATAATTTTTCATAATTATGATTTTAAAAATTATTTAGGCTTACTTTATTCTATTATTTCAGACTAAGTGAAGATACACCTAAAGCGTTAGAGCGATGTAGATATTACACCTAAGACTAGACCTAAGTAGAAAAGGAGCCAGCATAAAAAACTCCTGTTGCCAAGATCAACTCCTTTGTTTAAAGATGCCCCACCTATACGAATACCGAGAGTCTCTCGTACACAAGTTTTATATGTACGCCGTCGAGTTCGACACTAAAAACGCAGGCTGCGTTAGCCTCTCGTAAAAGAAGAAGGAAACCAAAAAAATGGAAAAGAAATGTACGAAAACTTGCCCGACAAAGAGGTGAGGAGTATATTGACCAAAATGGGGGCATATATGCACCAAGAGCTGTGTTTCGGTGGGTACAGAACAGTTTACTAATATGGCTACTTTAGGAGATTTTTGATTTTCAAAAGATAATTCTTCGAAGTGAAAAATGTTTTTGAAGTTATATCGTTAAATTTTTGTGTATCTATAAGCTTTTTTGAACGCAAATTATTCAAAATGAAAGTCATTAGTAACACGGATAACATAAGACAAAAATGGCAGTTCAGTAAGTAAAACCAGCTGAGTTACAGCCAAAAAAGCGAGTCAATGATCACATTTTCGAAAAATCTAAAATCTTCTGTAATTTCGAAAATAACGCACATTCGAAAGCACCCTGGAGCACCCTGTACATTTCAACATTATCCAGGGATAATTAAGGATTAGTTGTGATGACATTTACATAGATTTTATCGGTTGTGGCAGGATTCCATACGGTAACAGTTTTCTTTATATGAGTACGTAACGTTTTGGGCTATAAATCCTCATTTAATATATTAATAATTATTAGCCAAAACTATTTTTCCATCAATACTAAAGTATGGGTTGGTTGCTTCAATGTTTTTGGATCAGATGATCTAAGGTTAATCAGTAACTACAAATCCAATATTCTTGTTACATACTTACTTTGGCTTAAATCTACGAAAGACTTGTATGCAGTTGCTTTCTTTATCAATAAGTGGAAATTTTTTGTCTAAAAGACTGAAATTTATTGAAAAAAAAATATCCAATCAATTTGCAAATTGGATTTAAAATGCAGAAAAATTAGTTTTTCGAGCCTGCGAACAGAGTAGTCTCATCAGTATGGCTACTTCTGATAGTCTACCATAGAATTTCCAATACATAGGATACACCAATTGCCCATATAAATACTTTTTAGAAAAAGCATGTATGAAATATATGGAAGCAAGATTACTCATTGCAATTTTCAAAGTGGTAGATTGTTCTCCCTTCTTACCTTGCGGCACTCGGATAAACCAAATGGAATTTATAATTAAAGACTGAAATTTATTGACAAAACAAATTTTTTTTCCAAATAAATTTGCAAGTTGAATTTAAAATGCAGAAAAATTTACCATTTCGACCCAGCGATCAGAGAAGCAATTGGTGTGACCTCCATATTGAACTTCTATGGTATGCCATCAGAGATAACCATACTGATGAGACCTCTCTAATCGCTGGGTCGAAAAATTCGATTCTTCTGCATTTCTTTATCGGATTTTTAAAGAACTTGAAAGTAACAGAAACAGAAATAAATATTTCGAACAGAAAAATACAAATACAAAATAATTATCCAAGTAAACAATAAATGCAGAGGTACGTAAAGTCAAGGATGAAAAAATTGATGAAATTGTGATTTGATAGTTTTTTTAATAAATCACAATTGAAGAAATTGCTAAGATCTGTTATAAAACTTTTTTTTTCGATTTTTTTTTGTCTCTTTTTTGTAGCTTCAGTGCAATTTGTAACCAATTTTTGGTAAAATGGAGCAAAATCGTATCCATTTACAATTGAGAAAAAAAAATTGTCTTTATAATGAAGGACACAGATTGTCATCAGATTTAAATTATTTGTAAGATTTGGTTGTTTGAACTAAGGTAGCTGAGGCGGCAAATAAAGCCCGGTGGGTAAAAAGGCTTGCATTTAAAAATTCATATTAAACTGAATCTCATCAGCCTCATACTTTTATGCACATATGTATTAAGTCGACATGAACGCCGTCGTGCTGGCGTCTAGAAGTTCACGCCGCCATATTGCCAGTACGTCACCGAGAGGAGTACGGTTGCTTGGAATTATAATTTTCACCTAGACAAAATCATAAGTTCTGTTGTTTAATTACTATTTCCACATGTACTAACTTTTTCAGTTTGAACGTAAGCTAATGTTGTTTATGATTTCGGTTTTCATTTGCGCCCAGCATTGTGCTTATTTGATTAATGAGTAATTCTGTACAATCTTGCCACATGTCTAATAAGACTAACTGGAGTATACCGTGTGCCTTATTACCATACTTAGCCTACATTCTCAATGAAACTAATGTGTGATATTATTTTTGTTCTAAAGAATGAAGACTGTTTGGATTTACTCTGTTGTAGCTTAATAAATTAATAAATAATGTTATAGAGGGGAGGCCTTATTATTTCCCTGGGGGTTAAAAATTACCGAATTTTGTTGATTTTCTTAGTTTTAGCAAGTTTAATGGGAATCTTTTCGCTGATAAGAATTTTGAAATATTTAATTTTTGATTTGGGCCTTATTATACTTTGGTAGTTTGATAAGGCTCATGGAAAAGGTTTCTTAAAACTGAATTATTTGCATGTGATGTGCAAATAAATAAACTGCACGGACAACTTGTTTTTATAGTTCTATATCATCAAATATTTGATTTATTGGATTTTCAAATTAGGTGCCTCAGGTACATTAGTTATAATAGAGGCCGCCTAAGTCTGTCTATGGGCATTCGATATAGATTTGCGTTTAGTTGAAATATCGGTTATTCTCCATTAAGGCGGAGTATCAAGGAGTTATTGTGTTTTGTAATTTTTGTAAACTAGTGCCTAATAAATATGGAATATAATATGTATATAAATGTATCTCAGTGAGATTTTTACCATATGCTTTTATTTACATTCAAAGTTTCATGGTATTTCCTAAAACAATGTAGAACTAATTCTTTATGAAATGTAAAGCTCTCACCTAACTGAACTAGAACTAGGTAGCTCAATTTACACCTTAAGGTAGCATAACAACTCTTCATTAATTAATTATTAACAACGAGTTTATAAATAATTAATTCAGAGACTTACATATATAAGCCAAAGGCAATTTACAAACTATAATTCTCAAAGTAGTAACACTTCAACAACGAATAATGAAGTGTTGTTGTTGTTATGCAAGTTGCTATGTTCCCTTGAAAACCTTTGTTTGATACTGTGTATACAAATCAAGGGCTATAGAAACCGCAATCAGAATTCTTTGGCAGCAAGTCGATCAACTTAGTGGTTCAATTAGTTCCTCCGGGTAATTATGCCTAATTATACACTTTATTGCTCTAGGTGTTCAGTGAAGTAACCATTTCGTTACATGTAGCGCAACTAAAACAAAGTATCTTGTTGTCCTAATTCTTGTGTACGTTTTGAAATTTGCATTTATGCTCATATTTTCACACGAGTCTGTGTTAACTATCAATCGAGAATATTTTACTGAGGAAGAGAGAATTCACTAGATTTTTGTATTTTCTATTATAGAAATTAAAGAAAAATTTAAAAAAATGCTGCAGTACTGTGCAAAGCAAAGTGGACCCTGAAATGCCTGCAGTCTGCATACAGCGATTAAGATACGCGACACAGTGGACATAAAAGAATCTTGCAACTAAATATGTGAATGTGTTTGTTTTCTGAAAGTAAATCTTTTTATCTTTTACATATTCATATTTACGTAATAAAATGAATTATTTTACATTTACTAATTTTCCTTGGATGATGCCGTCTATCAAGGATCCTTGCAATTATACCTACGGATTGTCAATCTTTAAACAGAAATTCTAACCGCGATAACTCATACTTACAATTAGAAATTAAATACGAAAATGATAGGATTTGATTGCTCTTGGGTGTGAGGATTCTTTTTGAAAAAGGTCCTGGAAAGTATATTTTATAGAAATCGTAAAATAGTTTATTTTATCCCAACTTGGATTTCTATATTGACACCAAAGACAGTCTGAGTACACGAATACAGATTTTAACGTAATGATTGCGATTTCATGATGAATTTTGATAATTTGATAGGAAATAATTAAAAATCTTAGCTCCGCCATTTAATTTCGAAAGGGTAATGCCCATTTTAGGCCCGACACCTACTGACATAAGAAATGTCTTAAACGATGTATTATGATACCCTGAACATATTTTATTAACGATATTTATTTCAATTAAGTGGCGGCAGGCTGGTGGGTGTGTCAAAGTTTGATCTAGTACATTTTGGAAAATCTAGTACAGAATCGAATTTCTTAGGTTCTGAGAAAAAGTCTATAGTCGGAGGCTTAAATTGCTATTAATAGCCAACCACATGGTCACTTTTTTGTATTTCCTTCTTTTTTATTCGAACTGAGGTATTCGATTTTTTGTACGCAAGATCGGCTCTAACTCATCAATGTTCGCCTCAGTTTATTACCAGCTACAATTCGTAGAAGAACATTTTTCTTTGCATACAGGTTACTTGGGGTATACGGTTACTTTTTTTTTGGTATTCCCTACAAATTGTGAAAGTTTCATCCAAATCGGAAATGGTCGGATCCAAAACAAGCAATTTTTGATCGTTTTCGTCCGGAATGGCTCAATATTCCTACTGAAGATAGAATTCACGCCGAATCTTAGGCAATTCCACACAAAATTAGCAAAATTGAAAACGGTTGCATTTATGTAGGTAGGTACGTGTGTGTGTAGGTAGTATCCAATGAAAGGTAACATTCTGTGGTTTCCAAATCTTCCATGAAAATGTAATAGCTATCAGTCATTTTGGCAAGAAAATCGTTAAAATGAAAAAAAAAAACATTTGGAAGTTTTGCCCTATAACTAGCGACATGATGCGAGTGGAGTTATGGTTCGACTCGACATTCATTGGAAAGCTTAGACTATATACTATCATCATAGGTTATACAACAAGAAAGTGACGAGGTGTTTCGTGATACAGTTGGATATTTTCTTTAAATAGCTATAATTCCTCAGGATGGGGCATCTAGAGAGATATGTGGAATGATTTTTTTATCAGGTCACCTCAAGAAATCGTGTGGTATACCGGAAGTCTAGAAGTTACCTTAATCTGAAACACCGGGTATATTCAATAATAAAAACTTTCAAACGTTTTCAGTGCAATCTACTGCTGCGATATTTAAACAGAAGCACTTTTATATACATACATATACTATACAAAACTATTCTACACTCCATCCATTTTTTCTACAACTTAATAAAAACAATCGACTTAATCTTGTTCACTTTTCAATTTTTAAACACCAGAAAAACCTAAAACGCTTTTCTTATAAACAATCTTAGACTGATATTGAGTTGAAAAGAATTTTAATGCCAGATGGACTTTTGAGAATTGGCTAAGGAGTGCAGAGTCATCGAAAGAACTTTCCACTTGACCTGAATTGCGAGGAAAACTTATTTAAAGTTGAAAACTCAAAGAGTATTTTTCAGCCTCGCTTACAAGCGTTTTCAGAGTGAATCTGTAAATGCAGAAATTCCTTGAGTGCCTTTCTGATTGAACACATTAAGTTAAAATGATTTGCTTTGTTCTATTTTGTATCTGTACCATGATGACGAAGTCAACAAAAATGATGATGCCGACGATGAATATCTTTTCAATTTAGTGGAATAAAAATGCATATAAAATCAACTTCCATCATAGAAGAAGGCAATGATGTCTCATTGGATCCACTTATCTGCCTAGAATGACATGCACGGATCCAGGGTACTTTCTCTTATTTCTAAATTTGCATTCTACCGGATATTTGATGTGTAATCATGAATAGATTCTTTCTGTGGAGATCCATATACACAGTCATCACCATATTTCAGTTTGTCACGAATATACCTAAAGCAAGAAGGAATGGCAAAAATTCTTGTAGAATTGACTCTATTTCCCCTTGCCGTTCCTCAATAAATCATCAATCACCAAGGAGGGTGGACGAATGACAGCTATTGAGATTCAAATGATGGATAGAGGGTGAACAGAAGTAGATTCGAGGTTGAACTGTGTGGTAAACACTGGCACTCAATGTTACATAACAGGAGACAACTTTTGACTTGGCCAGACAAGGGGACAAAATCGGAGACATAGAAACCGTCATTGTGGGATAACTACGTGATTTCATGTATGGTCATGATTCAGTTATTTCTATCATTTGAGAGATATATGTATGTAAGAAGGAAGCTATCTTCATACACCAAAGATACAAAGAGATGTGCAAGTTAAAGAAAGCAGATCCGGTTGGGTAGTCCTAAAGAAAATCCAGCAGGATATGTAAGGTACTTATGTATGTATGTAGTTTGTGTATACTCCTTATGAAATATTTATTTTATCTTTTGGAATCCTTGATGCTTGTGGTTTACGAAATCGTGCAAAACCTCTAGCCACAAATGCTGAGTATCTGCACGGATTCATTTTTCTTATGTTTTAGTCATTTTTTGGCAAATCAAATTATTTTTTTATTTTATATTTATATGAAAGAGGAACACTCTCAAATCTGGTGGAGATTTAAGTGCGAGCACACACCATGAAGTGAAATTTGTGGTATCTTAAAAATGGGAAATACGGTATATGCCTTATAATTTGTGAAAGTATTTTCAAAAAGGAATGTGCGTTGAGGTCCTTTTAAGCCAACACAACTTGTTGAATCAAACTTGTGTACTTGAACAGAGAAGTTGTAGTACTTCAGTGTTCAGTCAAGCGCTTTCGCCTATCTTACATGTAATTCCCCCTCATCTCATATTCCTGTGAAGTATTTTTTTTTTATATAGCTAAGAAATTGGATACTTGAAAATTGTGGAGAATTTAATAAGAAACCTGATAAAAGAAAAACTTGATCTTAATGGTACTTATCTCACTTTCTATAAAAAAAACAGTGATTGCCTGTCGAAGTAATACAAACACACAGTGCCCAGCGGCGTATTTAGGAATAACATCTAAGGGGAGGAGGCTGGTACTTGGGGTGTATACAGGGTGTCTGCTTCGCTATAGTCTAAAGCAGTGGTCCCCAAAATTTTGTGGCCCATCTTCCCTTTCTGGAGGTTAAAAACACCTATCACCCCTTTTCATTTTCATTGTTTGCCTAATTCTAATTTGAAGTAAAGTGTAAATAATAAAGCAGAGTTATTATTTGAAACAATTTTATTACCGTATATAAAAACAAAAAAAGCAGTTCTATCCGATTATTCTTAAAAAAAAATATAAAAAAAAATTAATATGTACATTTTTTACAGATTTTTTTTCAAGAACAAAGAAGTGAAATAACACTGTATTACAAAAAAAGATAAACTCGATATACTTTTGACGAGACATAGTAACCTGACCAAGAGTGACACTTTGGGTCTGTAAAAATTTACTCACTACTCGGGCAACTCCTTCTTAGGTTTGCCATACAAATATTTCGTTTTTTAGTATATATTTGGACACTGTCTGACAGCACGTAGAGACCTAAAATTTGGTACGTGGTGCTTTCATAGTAGTAGTAAATAAAATTTAAAAAATGGGCTAAATCGGGTAACCCCTACTTAGTATTGCCATACAACATTTTGATTTTTCACTATATAATTGGAAACTGTCCGCGAACGCCTCGACGTGGAGAGCTCAACTTTTGTACACGGTGTTTAAAAAAAAAAATAATTTAAATTCAAAACTGATTTTAATCGAGTAATTTCTTTGTTGGGTTGCGTTTTTACCTATATATTTTGGTACTACATGCAAACGCGCCCACGTGGAGAACTAAAATTTGTTACTTGGTGTGCTCATAGCAATAGTAAGTAAAGTTACAAAAATGGACTGAGCTGATCGAGAGCGCTTCGACGTGGAGAGCTCAAATTGTATACAATGCGTTTTCACAAAAATTGCAAATAAAAGTTCAAAAATGGACCAAATTGGGCGACCACTTTTGGTGTTGCCATACAAAACTTCGGGTTTTCACTATATATTTGGACACTGACTCACGTGTTGACGTAGAGGCCTGAAATTTTGTACACGGGTCTTTCTTAGAAAAAAATTAAATTGAGATCAAAAATGGGACCAATCGGGCAACTCTTTCGTAGGATTTCCATACACACACAGAAACAGATACAGAGTGAAACCGTAGAGTACGAAATCGCGCGATCGAGTCAGATAATAGCTCAGATATTATGCATATCTAACCAGTTCACGCCCACCTCCACCCATCTAGGTATCTATATTACCGCCGGGCAACGCGACGGGCTCCCCCTAGTAATATATATGTAATTTTTACCAGAGATGACGTTAGCCCCATCATAAGACTGTGCAAGAATTGAAAAATTTGGGTAATCCAAATGGTGTTTCTTCAATGTATCCTAATTTAATTAAGCCAATCGTTGCGCATCTCTGGAGGTGGAACAATTTATAAAACCCGGGAGTCTTTCGAATATGTCGAGTAGGTTTGCATATCTTATGGTAATTGATAATTGTACCTCTTTAAAGCACCTGGCCTCGTCCACACTAAACAATCATCAACAATTACCTCTAGAGTGAGGTTCGATATCACTTCAATTATTTCATTCTGAATATCTAGGCCCCATTCCACAAAACTCTAAGAACACTTATACTATTCTTATTCTATTAGTACTTGTAGATTCTGTACCAAAAAAAATATTCATCTTCTTGTAGCAAATTTTAAATTTCCTTAGACCTTTAAATTGAATGTACAAAGTCTAAAATATTTTTTGTACCAATCGGTATGTAGCTTAAGCTTGTTGCATGTAGCATGTATAATGAATATATAGTTTATTAGACCCGAAGAAAATTACGATTTTAATTCAATACATCTAATTTTGGAAGTAGCGTAGACTTTGTATGACTCTAAATTGTAAAATCTTAAGAATCCTTTATTTTTAGAAGATGAGTCCTCCTGGTGCCTTCTCAAAGACAATTTCTGGCGAACAAGTGTCAGTATTATATCAATAAGTTTAGTCGAGTATTCTCTGTTTTGAACAATGTACAAGATTCACGATAGGACACATACATTTGGTGCCATTCAGAGTGAGGCGATAATTCTGAGTGTTTTTTAAGGGCTCTGCTAATTTTTTTCAGTTGTTAAAACCACTTTTCACAAATTTGGAATCAACTCCAAATGGCGTGGTAGCTCACTATTAAATAATTTGTTATACTAAGCTACGTGCATGGTTCCCAACCATACAAGAAACGTGTTTTTTGTGATACATAGTGTTAAATCTTGTACGATGTTACGGAACCCTTCTTGTGCGAGCCCGAGTCGCACTATATATCTACGTATATATCACAAACCCGTTCCCATTATTATAAGACCTCAAAGGCAGCCATTCGTTCTAGTATTGTTCTTAGACAATCTGGTCTTACCTATATAAATAAATAAATATATAAATAAATAAAACTTTATTTAGCTTTATTAATCGGCACAATTGAGATGTATGACTCATTAATATGTGCATACTCTATTACATAGGTTTAACAAGAATATGCGTAAAATGACATAATTTAAAAAAGAAAAACCTAACACAGAAAACAAAAAAAAGAAATGTTTTAATTAAGAAAATAGAAAAAAAACCAAAATGTCAAAATGAAACAAGGAAAAATAAAAACCAATAAAATAAGGGCTATTAACGCGATAAGTACTTCATTCAAATTTTATTAAAATAACTTAAGGCCTCCATCCTGAAACCCCGCAGACTCCGAGATGCCCGAACATATACAGGGAGACTATTCAAGACTCTGACTCCATATATGAAAAACGTGCGAGTACTATATACGAAAAAAATGGCGAAAAACCCGCAATAATAGTTTACGTTGTGATGACAGAAATTCAATATTGTCCTTAACGAGTTCGACAGAATTATTATTGATTATATTATGCATCATAACGCATAACAGGTAGTCAAAGTAGTGATCCAACTTACATCCAAAAATGTGCTTAGTTACATCTGATACTTGATCATATCTCCTGAGGCCAAATATCTATCTATCATGGAATGCGACGTTTAGATTCCTATGACCTGATAGCGCAGTATACAAAACCTCCGTAAGTAATAATATGGACAATTAGAGCCTTAGTCATCGTCCGCGTAGCAGTTTGGGGGTATACTCTGAATTGTGGTGACATTCTTCTCAACCAGCAGTAAACCTTGCACACAGTAGCATTGATATGACTTTTCCAGGACTAGTCGCTATCAATAAACATACCTAAGTTATTAACCACGGTCTTATATTGAATACGAGTACAAGATAAAAATATGGAAAGGCTGAAACGTCAAGTGGCTGATTGTAAAGAATTATGTTCTGAGTTTTATTAGGGTTCAATTATAACTTGTTTCTGAGTGACCAGTTATGTATAAGAGAAAGATCCTCATTAAAGTGAGAGGTATCACAAGCAGCATTAGGTTTAGATGTTGACAAGAATAAATGTACATACATCATCAGCATAGAGTATGAGTACTTAGAGCACTTATGAACTATCATGATATCATTAATATACAACACAAATAAGAATGGACCCAGTATTGACCCTTGTGGGACACCTGATTGAAGATATGTAATTGTTCATACCTTTTTCATACATTATAATATATTTTCATATATTACAAAGATTGTTTCACAAACTGGTTAAGCTAATTCTTCCAAACACCTTGGCCTTATTACATTCATTGTAACATACTTGTCTGACCGCGTATAGCATGCTCCCTTTCTAAGGAATTAAAAACATTTTCCGAGATTAAAATAAAAAAAGATAAAGATCTTTTTTCTCCATCTACGATACCAGAAGTATGGTTTTGCTATGTATGTTTACCGCGCACCCTTTTTCGCCTAAGTCTAATATCAAAAATATAATAACAATAATAAGTTTTCTTTAGTTTCAAAATATTATTTCTATCAATACCAAAAACTAATACTAATAATCCTTAATATGATAATTTTGATAGGCTTAATTTAATTCTGTGAATTGTTGATACTATCAATCGTATGTAAAGTTACGTTACGTGAACGTTATGGCATTCAGCGATGGTAACATGGTAATAAATGAGCTTGAACTTTTGACCTGGAAGCATTTTTTCTGAACTTTAACCTTTTCTTCGCATTGCTGAGAAGCTTTAACCAAGCTCTCATATTGGGTACTTGTATACTACCATGTATGTATGTGTGCATGTCGCAAAAATGGTACATCGGCGCCGAAGTTGATTAAACGTGGAGGTAATTTAATATTTTAGAAGATAAATGTACACAATACTCCTACATCTGTAGTTATTATTCAGTGGATTTTCTTAATATAGCAATTATGCTGATGAGGCTGGATGGGGCAGATGGAATTTACAATTGTAAATTATCTTGTGTAAATTAACGAAATATAAGACAATAAATAATAAAAAAAATTTATTTATATTTAAATTCATCATACATTTACATAAAATTGGGCGTAAGTGGTTTCGGGTGATCAAAATACGGCCTTAATCGAGCTATACTAACATATTTCGGAGGACCCGCACATGTCCTCATTATTATGTTGGAGTGCAAATAGAGAAACCTATTAGAATAACCAATGCTAGCGCCTACTTCACAACATCTTAAATCGAATACTGCTAGAAAAGTAAAACTTATTGGTTACGATATGAATATGAAAAATAATGCAAACTCGAATCCCAACACCATCCAGCCTTCGTGAAAATCGCTGGTAATAATTCTTAAGCCCTCCAGTATAGATGTAAAATAACCAAAGTTAGGAAACATCTGGTTTTCAGATGCAACTCAGCTTCAACTTCAATAGGTTCTGAACACAAACTTTTCCGCATAAAGGATCACAGATACTTACATAATCTAACTGATCTTCTGTGATCGCATTTTAAACCATAGTGATGACTAAAATGATGGAAATTGCCTTCGACATCCATTCGCAAAATCGCTTATGTATGTTCTTTTGTTTTATTAGGATGGATTCTTATTTTGGATATTTTCTTGGGGAATGAAAACTGAAAATATAAAAAAAAACGAAATCCGAGGAAGAATTACTGACCTTCAGTTACGAGACAATCAATCTTCTACAAAACTGACTCAAAAAGTATCAGCCATATAGCTCTTAGCTAAACGAAGAAAAACATAAAAAATAAACAACCAAACCATTGTAAAAATTCATTTATGTGAACCTGGAAAAAATATGCAAAAATGTCATAAGACCGGGTCCTGGGTAATTGGATAACTGGGTCTTATACTTTATCATTTATGTGCTGAAATGTATTAATCTGTGGCGGCCTAACAGAGCCATCTGCATGTCATAAGTGGCCTGGACGAATTTATACGATTTTTATATATACAATTCGAATTTCACTTGGGGAATTGGAAAAAGATATGTACTCGTAACTAGGCCATGATTTGAATGTTCGAAATGAAAACAACAAAATTAACGATTATCAGGTCAATCAGCAATTTATATAGTCTAAAATTCAGACATTAGTAATTAGTATTAGTATTAGCGATTCCTCAAATTACCGACCAATTACAATCACATCGATTTTTTCAAATGTTTTTGAAATTATTAACTCTAAATTAATGAAATACTAATCAACTCATCAACGACCAATATGGCCTCTGAGCTGGATCCTCGTCCGCAGACTTGTTGACGTTTCTGACGGAACGTTGTAACCGTAGTCTTTACAACTTTGGTGATTCCAAAATCGTTGCTCTGGATATTACAAAGTCCTTAGATAGAAGCTGGCATCCAGACCTCTTAGCCAAACTTAAAGCACTTAGTCTCTTCCCTCCTCTCCTATAATGGATTGAAAGTTCTTTTATCTAGTCACACCAAATACGGGTTGTATTAGAAGGCGTTACATCTGAACAACATCCTATTAATTCCGGTGTGCCCCAGGGCTATGTTATCTCTCCATCGCTGTTTTTAATTTCATTAAAGATTTGTTTTTCTTACTTTGAAACCCATTCATAGTTTCACTGATGAGAGTACCCTCGATTTCGTTTACTCCTTTGACACTATCATTGAATAACAATCTTGAAAATATCTTCGATTGGAGCAAAGCGAATCGGGTCGAATTCAATGAATCCAAGCCCAAAGCTATGATAAAGCATTAATTTCTGGTTAACCGGCACTAAGCATTCATAACATTAATATTTCCAGTAAGTTAAGCTGGACAGATCAGATCTTGTTGCCAAGGAAACATCGAAATATCTTGGATTTCTGAAAAGTTGTAAGAAATATTGCAGCTCATTGAATCTAGCGCTCTTCCTACATCAGACCTAGAATAGGATACTATTCTCATATCTGGGCCGGGGCTGGTCGTACAGCTTTGATTAGATATTGTCCAGAAGAGAGCCTTCAAGTTCATTGACGATGAAGTCGTTATGTCGACTCGCTCGAGCACCGCCGCAATGTTGGATGCCTTTCGCTCTTTTTTCACTATACGCATGGTTAATGTTCTGATGAAATATCTAGTCTGATCCTTTGTATAATAATTCCTGTTCGCAATACTCGCGCTGCAAGTCGCGCACATAATTTTACTCTTCATATAACTTTCGGTCGTAAAGTAAAACTCCGTGATGCTTTTTGATCCCAAATTTTGCGAATGTTGAACAGCCTACCATCTTCTCTCCTTCTTTTGGCATACAATCTCCGACACTTTACATACATCAGAGCCTCCGCCACTCTCTTTATATCCCCTCATCCTTTCCATATTTGCTTTCAGCCATGCTGTGATTTGCATCATAAGGTACCCCATGAGCTTTGCTTAATAATATAAAAAAAACGATAAAATTTCAAGCAAAAAGTATTTAACAGTGTCAAACCTACAATAAGGCAGAAGATATCAATTAAAGCTCAAGAAGTCCAGACATATGCTGAACAGCGTTTTGTTTAATGCTTTTGCCCAATATAACATTTCTTTCCGAGTTCCTGTAATTTAGAAATAGCAAGAGCATAATAGGGATTTACTGCAGAAGCGCGGCTTTCCTATCATAGGCCGGCATCAAGGCTCCTATTATTGTTTCCGCTACGTCGATATAGGCTCGACCTGGTTTCCACTATCGGTTGCTAACCTGGAGTCTTCGTCCTAGTTGCAGTATCTCAAGCCACCTAACACCAACATGACATTGGGTCGGCTTACTCTTGGAACTCGTTCGACCTCTCTTAGGGACAATTCGGATATTGAAAAGAAACTTGATCGGCATGCCAAACTTGTGCCCACCACCCTAGTCTCACAACAGATAGACTAGGGAATTATTCGATCCTATTTCAAATACAGGTAGTGATGTTTGATCGTCTAGTTCCAGGGGATCAGGACACATCGGGGCTGCGCTGCAGTTCATCAACTTTCCAATTCCCTTCTGATAGCAGATCCCAATTGATTCTTCAAGGCAACATTTAGCTGGTCCCAAGGAGGACAGATGTTTACCTCAGATAGAAGCGTATATTTGCTCTCGGCTAGCAAAATTGGTTTTTACCGCCAGTCTACCTCAGACAGAAATGTATATTCCTTCTGTTGAGAACACTCGACATTTTCTCGTAGATCATTCAAGAAGAATTGTTACGATAGGGCGATGAAAGTTTTCAAATATGATTCATTTGAGGTCTTATGGGTAGCGGACTAAAATTCAGATCAATTCCTTGTTAATATCCGGTTGCGATACCATGCTACTTCTCTCTTCGTGTTAAGGATAGCAAGGCGATAAGCCTTTCATACAACGAAATATATATAAATGTGCGGCGGTTAACTGACTGAGATGTTAATGGAAGATGGAATAACATCAGGGTTGCTGTATCTGAAAGTGTGATTTGACTTTGATGCAATTTTGTATATATTCGAGGAATGAACCACAACACCATGCTTGAAATTTCGTAGTCGAAGGTATTGTCAGTAAAAAATATATATATATATGACCTTAGACTTCACCTAACTCAACTTATAAACATAATACATTTGAAACATATCCGCGTTCTTTATTCACTGAACAGAACTGGTTCAGCTCAAATCACATAAATATAAAACCACACCAATTCATGAACATGGCTCCCATTTAGTTTGCAATAAATAGAGCTGGAAGTAATCTTTTACATGCCATGTATAGAAGCCTATTTTCTTATCAGATATTTTATACGAAATCTAGAATCTCGAGGTTTTTCTTAATTTCGTTCCCAATTTCATGAAGCAAAATTGAGTAAGTCATTGAGAATTAAATGGCGTGAATAGCTTCAATTCTTTTATTACTTTTGATTTTCTGGGCAATATGATCCCACCAAATATTTCACAATTTTTGTTTAGATTGGTCGGTCCATAGATAACGCTCTATCTCATAACAATAATAAACAAAAATGCAATATTTTTTTTTATATGTTTAGGCGGCAGGAAGTCTAAAAAAACAACCAAGGTTTCATTACCGTTCAGATCAAAATTGGTCCACATGCCTGATTGAAACCCTCTTAAACCTTAAAATTAAATGCAAAAGACTTAACCATTCGCATATTTTAATTCTCTCTCCAAGATGAAAAGATTAATAAAAGAACAGCAAAAAGGACCAGGGCCAAATAAATCCACTAAATTCTAATCGCTTCAAATTTATTACATACATACAGGAGTAAATCCCGTTTGTTTATTTCCGATTTATATCTAAATATGTATATCTAGGCGCGCGCGTAGAATGGAAAATATCCATAAAATTAGTTTTTCTATCCACCGATTCGAAACAAATCTCCCATGCAATAGACCATGGACATTTACGATCCCCCAAATGAAAAGCATCCGTAAAAGATAGACGAAGCGCACCGATTTCACTGTATTCCAGTGGATGTCATCAAAGATTTTGTCGAGTGGTTATTAATAGCCTTAGAAGAATGACTTTTTTTTTGGGATGAAAGAGTGTAGGGGGAAGAGGAGCAGGAGATAAAATGGGATATAGCAACCAGAAAAAAGCAAAGCAAAACTATATACAAATAAAACGATTATTTTGGATTATGTTGGACACTTGTCTTGATACATGATTTCGGGTGACAAATATCTGGGTCTTAGGAAGGATATAGGCTAGCAAGTAAAACCAAGGATTTCAAGAAGGAAAAAAAAAAAGGGTTTTCCCCTTTTTCTTTTATGGTATAAACCAAAGTAGATTGACTTTCAGTCTGAACTATGGAAGATACCATCCTTTTTATGTGTTTTATGTTTATGGTTATTTATCTAGCAGTCGCTCCTTCTTTTTCAAGTGCACTGAAGTGGAGCATTGGATCTTAATATTTGATGAATGAGGGTTGA
Source organism: Dioctria linearis (assembly GCA_963930735.1). Lineage (NCBI taxonomy): Eukaryota > Metazoa > Arthropoda > Insecta > Diptera > Asilidae > Dioctria > Dioctria linearis. The sequence continues at coordinate 53,439,490 of OZ005741.1, read as the reverse complement.
TTTCAAGGATGAATTTCCAATAAATGAATGGAACATTCTCTTGGTGATTATTTTGTTTTTTGAATGATTTTGATCGAACGCTTATATTTTTGCTATCTAATACAAATGCGTGTATACCTATATATTTCTTTTCTTTGATTTCATAACAATTGGCTGTATATAGGTATACCCCTTCTCCTCTCCAGACACATAAACTAATAAGTAATAGATTAGCAGAAAACTGCTTGGGCTATTTATCAATGCAGTCACTGGACATGTCCTCTTCTGCCTAATAAGTATGCCTCCCTTCAGTATAAAAACATAAAAATAAAAGGTAGTACGCGGTTGTCTCGCGGAGATAAAGAAATTAATCTCTGAGTGTAACTTCCTATACCGTCACTATAGAAGGCTTAATTCTCCTAGTAGTCTATCTGTATTTAAAAAAACAGCGAAATCTTGTAAATAAAAAAGTGAGAGATACAAAGTCCTTATATTATTCGTCCAAGTTAGGCTGTGACGTCCCACCGAGGTAGCTTTGGAGAGTCTTGCGTGGCTTGGGAGTTAGTGGTGGTGATACGTCTGCATGTGACCTAGACGTTGATGAGCTCAACGAAATTTTTACCTTTACAACTAGAAACGAAATCAGTACTGGCTCTTCATCGACCACCCTGGATACTCCTATTGTTCACTCTGGAGCAGAATTCTGTTTTCGTTGCGTTGATGAGACTAAGGCCGCCTCTGCTATCGTATCTATTCAATCCGATGATATTAGACCTGATGGTATCCCTCCGCGTTTTGTGAAGCTTATCTAACCCCTCATTATTGGCCCTGTTACCAAGATACTCAATAGCTGCTTAACGTTCGTCGAATTTCCTTCACTTTGGAAGGAAGTGCTATTAGTTCCAATTGCTAAAAATTCTTCTCCAAAGGACTTCAAGGACTTCAGCTCAATAAGCCTACTATGCTTTCTTTCGAAAACTCTAGAAAAACTAATGGAAAATCACATATATGAACACCTAGGTCATATAAATTCCTTGTCCCGTTGGTAGTCAGGTTTTCGCACTGGGCATAGCTGTGAGACAGCTCTGCTAAAAATCACTACTATAACCCGCTCATTAAAAAAAAAAATCGCCTTTAAAAATCGCCCCGACATCAACTCGGTTCGGAGCCCGTGAGTAATCTGAATCTCTCATCAAACTACTCTTCATCACTAATCCTCACTACCTACTCTAACATTTACGGCGCCAAGCTAATTACCTAGTTTTTTCCAACAATATCTCCTAGACGTAATTATATTCATGTAAACGCGAACTCATGTAGGCACGTGCACTCCTTGTTCTGTTGTAAGTACTTCCCTTGAAAGAATCTCTATCCAGAACTAATAAATACTTTCACTTTTGCGATGTCCCTATCATAAACTCATAAAATCTATCATTTCACTACAGACATTAGAAAGGCTTTGGACTATGATCACATTGTGCTCTTGGTCCTTCTTAACTTCACTAAAGCCTTCGATAGTATTGATCATAAGATGCTTCTTAGCAAAGTAAGGAGCCTCTTTGCTTTTGACTCGCCTGCGCTGAAGTTAATTAATAACTTTTTGAAGAATCGCTTATCTCTATTTTTTAAGTATAGTTATAAAATCATGAACTCTTCTTTTTTTCTTTTCAAACTAATGTTTCAGTTGCTTTAAATAATCTTATATTCAAAATCAAGCAAACATTTGGTTAATTTTGGGAATTGAATTTGCTGAAAGAGCAATATTAATTAGTCGATTGCTCTAATAGTTGCTTCTAAAGACTGGAATAAACAACGACTGTTTTATCTGGTATCCCTACTTTTTCGTAATTCATTATGTAAAAATTAGTTAATCCAACAAAACAATTGAAAAACCAAGAGATTCTCGGATATGCAATTCCCAAAATATTATCAAAACTAACTAAACAAATAGTTGAATTCACAAATCGAACTAAAATCACGAAAAGTGTGACCTGACCATCAACAATTTTGTTGAAATTTTACGTACTTATAGCGTTTGTGAAAGCAAAAATACACATTAACAATTTTCCTTTTCCAGTGTGTATTTCGTGAGTTATGGCATTTTCAAAATTTCCCAAAAATGCTGCCTTGGTCTTCTTTAAAAATTCATATATATTTTTGTGTTTATTCTAGGACAGTGAAGTATGGCTCATTTGAAAGATAGGATCTAAAGATATCTAAGACAAATAGAATCTTATGAATATGCGCGAAAAAGGACATTAAAAATAAGGATTTTATCCTTTATCCTTGAATATTCTGGAAGACTTTATTTTGATTTTGTTAATTTTTTTATATTTTTTACCTTATACTATCCACTATAATATAATAAATTTTAACTTGGGATCTCAACGGGATCAAGGAGTATAAACTCAAGAAAGTTTAACAAAAATACATTTATAACTACTTACAAATAAAAAAGCTTGTTTTTTACAGGCTTGCATCTAAAGGCTATGGATAGGCCATGCTTAGACGAGCAAAATGTTATATGGGAGGTGGGTGGAAAATCCTTACGGTTTTCGAGATAACTGGATTTAAAAATATTTGGGTATGTTTTTATATGTCAGCCTGTAACTTTTTGACATTGCAGCATATGATGATCACTTCAAATTTCGTAGATTAACAATCATTGCACCTCTGGAATGGTGCACAAATTATACCCCTCCTTTTCTCCGTTTAGAAGTTATGGTTCAACAAATTTAAAATTTCGGATTTTTGTCTCGGTTTCTTAACTACTATATTTATAAAAAACCACGTTATCAACATCAATATTTCATATAGGATTTAAGAAGGCTAAAAGTTTGCCTTTGAAACGACCTATCACACTATATATCTAAAAATAACCCTTTCTGAGTTTTACGCCATTTTTTTAAGCATATCCGCCGACTGGTTCAAAATCTCATTCGCAAAAGATAATTGCCTACTTTCTGGTATTTATTGAATTTTTTCGCTTCGTATGCATATGAAAAGGTACCAAAAATGCAAAACATTTAAAATCGGCATACCCTGCCATCCCAGTAAATATTGGCATACTCTGCCATAATAAAGTGAAAATCGGCATACTGTGCCCCAACCACAATATCGGCATAGTTTGCCACAACAATTATAAATTAGCATATTCAGCTAGATCTCATCGCCATATATTGCCTTACCCGAAGAAGGCAAGGGATAATAATTATCACAGCGGTTTCTTAGCCATCCATAAGTAAGTTCGGCAGCTCTTTACCAATATAACCTAATTATTCTTGTGACCAAAATTTTTAAACGAAAAAGTTCATCATGATACTGTGCGACCAGCACCTGCCCAGATATGGAAATTGTATTAAATTCTAGGTCCGGTGTAGGACTTATACAGGAACGCTAAATTCGATGGGCTGAAATATTTCTTTCGTCTTTTCAGAAATCCTAGACATTTCGATGCTTCTTTGGCAACAGAGAAGATTTGATCTGTCCAGCATATGTAGCTTACAGGAAATATTAATGTCAAGAATATATAAAGACGGTGTATCGTAAATCAGTGCTCCATCTAAAGAAATGGGAGTGAAACGTTATCATCTTGCTTCAAAGAGATGAGAACCGCTTTATTCCATGCAAGGATATGATAAAGGTCGTCATTCATTGATGTAATCATGCAATCAAATTTGACAGGTGTGGAATTTTCTCTGGAGTCCCCAAGAGTGTTAAAGGAGTACGCGAAATCAAGCCTACTGTCATTGACGAAACTATGGATGGGATTAAATGTAGATCTTTAATGAGAATTAAGAAGAGAATTGGAAAGATAACAGACCCCTGGGGTATATCGGCATTTATAGGGTGAGGTTATGGTGAAACCCCATGTAGTACAACCGGTATTATGGGATCAGGTAAAAAACTTTCAATCTATAGTATAAGAGGAGGGGACAGACCAAGTGCTTTAAGTTTAACTAAAAGAGGTGGATGCCAGACTGTATTAAGAACCTCTTAAAAATCTATAGCAATGATTTTGTAATCACCAAAATTGTGAGGACTACGGTTCGAATGATCTGTAAGAAATGTCAGCACGTCTCCAGATGAGCGTCCAGTCCGAAAGCCATAATGACGATCATTGATGAGGCAGAGCTTTTAATTAACAGGGGTGAGAAACCATAAGGACTACGGCTTTACGGTTGTATATTGGCCCTTAAATAGAGAATTTGAAAAGAATCTACTAGTCAAAATAGTGCTTGATCCAGGGAGTCAACAACCACTTCACCATTAATAAGTAGTGAAGGTATAGAGCAGTGTAGGGCAAAATGTAATCTGATTAATGATTAACAATTACAATTAACCATGTAATCTGTAATCAGATTACTTTGTAACAGATTACTAATGTAATCCATTTCCATAATTACATAATGTAATCGATTAACTTGTAATGTGATTACAAGTTAATATGATTACACATTAATCGATTACAAGTTAATCCCACTACATGTTAATCTAATTAATGTGATTACATTTAAGCCATTTAAGATATTTAAGATATTTAAGATATTTGTATTCTAATTCTTCATAAAACACCCTAAAACTAATTTCGTACGAGAACAATACTATTTTCTTTCAATTCATTTCATTATATTATTAATTACTTTTAAGTAATCTACAAAGTAATCTGTTACAATGTAATTAGTTACAAAATAATCTAATTATATTGTAACAGATTACACATTTGATAGATTACATATTCTCTCATAAGTAATCTTATGTAATCGAATACAATTTAATTAGATTACTTTGTAATTTGACTAAACTGTAATGGAATTATTAATTAAATTACATTGCAATCAGATTACGCCCAACACTGGTATAGAGGAACTGCTGAAGTTGTTCCTGATGGTTTTGACCAGAGACCAAAAACCTTTGCTGCCTTTGTCTCACACTCCGGTCACAAAGAACTTTTTTCCTCTTGTTAATGGACTTACAGGTATTCCGTGCGATCTTGTAGACTTGTTTCAGTTTTGGACATGGGTGCAGTTGATATGTGCGAAAAGCACACTCTTTCGCTTTGATTACTTGTTTGAACTTATCGTTAAACCGAGAGCGATTTTAATGTTATTGAGACATGCTGTAAGAATAAGAAATGTATTCATGCATGCCAAGAGTAAGTATGTCACCAAGTTGTAATGTGCATTCATCAACATCTCTCGAAGGAAAACAGACCGACCAATAAATTTCTCTAAAATACCGATTGGGAATTTTCCAATCAGAATTTACATTTTTTGTTTAGCTAAATATTCTACTATTGCATTTTACGAAATAACAACAATATACAATGATTTGTGTGTCGTTGTTTTTTCGTTGAATTTCTGCAATTAAGAGTTGTAATTGTTTCTTTAAATATTTGATTTGAATTGCCGATAATGGCAGCTATTTTCAAATAAAACAATTCTCCCACCGTTTTTACCCGAATAAGCTCTGCTTCAAATTGAACGTTTCCAGAAATTATTATGTTTTTACAAAAAGTGCAGTAGTAAAATTCAGAAGATCTACTGTATTTTTTTTTGTTCTTCGGGGAGGGGAGGATAGCTGGATTCGCCACTGTCCAGGAATATATAATAACTGCATCTCCAAATAATTAACATTTGAAAAAAAAACCGGAACCCTAGTTGGATTTCGATTCTAAATAGAAATCCAGTTAGTCATAATAACTAGACATGCACGCAGTTAACTAGAAAATTGTATCCAGCTCTAAGGGCCGAAATTAGTGAGTGTAAACTTTAATGACATGTGGCTTTAGACAGATGACATAACCTATCTTATTGCAGGAAAATTAAGTAATTTGTTAACGCGTCAATTGGCAGCCTTTGTACTATCGCTAAAGTCGACATGAAACGACCAGCAATATTGTACGATTTGAACCCATGCGACTTCCCTTTTTGGGCGTTTTTCATCATCAATCATAGGTCGACGCTAGCAAGTCTTGAACAATTCCCGAACTTAGGATTCAACGGGTTATTGAAGAGATTGTGGCGCATCTTTGCGCAAATATCATTTGAAAATTTCATCAAAATTGTGTGCGTGCTGTGCATGCAGACAGAGTCGTGGAGGTTAAAATTAATCGCAACTTGTCCATTTTGCAGACATAATGACACAATGTCTCCGCCTCATCCGAGTCCGTCCTTACAGACGATTTTAACATTCTTCTACCACAATCAAAATATCATTGCTCACTCAAAAAGAGATTTGATTCATTTAAAAATTAACTGATGCACTCCTGATGGGACACCCAAGAGACTCCTAAAGACTGTTTTCTTCTGTTATGTACTTTTTTGAAACTGTAAGTCAAATTCTCTTCTTCCATAATTTGTACTCAAAGGACGTACTTAACGAAATCATATGAAGGTAGATAAACCGCATTTAGGTAATCATATAGCGCACAAAAGCATACATTTAGCAATCATCGCGTATATATAGGTTCTTTTCCTGGACTGATGGTCTCCTTTTCATCTCTATTATTCGATTAAAAATACTTTTCTGTTAAATATACAAAATTTACGCGCATTTATGTCAGAGAGTTCAAGCTTTTAAAACCAATTAAAACCAACACGGAAATTATTTTCCCTTTGAATATTAAAATAACAAAAAAAAAAAAAAAACAATTAATTCATGTAGCACAAACCGTAACAACCAGGTATCCATTTCAATATAATTATCTCCCAGCGGCTATGATTTTATAAGCCCTGGCTGCAAATTGCCACCCCCGTAATGAATTGCAAAACCAAAATTATTTGACGTTATCAAATGCTTTATGACTTCCGTCCATAAAAATTTCTGAACTCGAGCAAATTACAACGTTTGTCGTGTAGATTTTAAGGTGAAGCTATATTACATATATATTTTTAGCCAGCGGAAAAATCTGAATAAAAAAGTATTCGCGAAGGTATGTACCTACGTGAGGAGCTGACTCATTAGGGGTGTTTACTGAAACGCTTTATCATAAAATGCTCAACAAACCTCTGATTATTATAGGGCATAAACGTGGCAATATGTAATGTTTCCAAGGCTATGTGTAGGTACTACACTACATACATACATACATATATATTTTGGCTTTTGGGTAATCGGGCCGGGATATATAATCTGGAAATATATGGGCACCTTTGGGTCTTTTTAAATTTTTTATGAAGGTAGTTTCTTCTCTATGCCCGCTATATAAGGTACTGTACATGTATCTACCTAAAAGGTATGCAGCATTTCAGGCATTTTCAGGAAAAACATTTATAATTAACGATGAGATGGTTTAGGATGAATTATTTACGTTAAGGTCAAATGTGAAGTTGAAGAAAAATGAATATTTAAGAAACAGGTTTATTTTGCTTGCTATGTGTCACTAAAAATGTACAAAACTGTAAGAAATGTGCAGGTAGTTATTCCTTCCCATTCTCAGTATACATATTGTCATATCGCCACAGTAAAATATTTTTACTATTCATTGAGTAGGCAATAGGTTGCCTACTGTAAGTGTAGTAATTTTACTAGTTCAAAAGATATGTAAACACCTGATTGAAATTTACATATTTTAGAGGATATATTTTACTATACGATTGTAAAATTACGCAAAACTTGTAATAGGTGTAAATAGTTGTACGTAAAATTACATAAAGACGTAATTCATATACATGTTTATTTGAACAATTCCTAAATAAGCTGAACTCGCTTACACATATTTTATTAATTTTATGCTGTGCGTATCTAAGTGAGCAAATTTGTAAATTTACCAAAAGATTTAAAAAGGCATCACATGAAAGTTATATAAAATTCCTGAACTTGACAAGTCATTTTACAAGTTTTCCTCTTCTAAGGCAAAGTTAATATGGAGCGAAACGGAATGAAAATGTGTTATGGCACTTATGGTGATGATGATATGGATATGAATAGTTTAATTTACTCAAAATTCTTACCGCGAAAATAACCCGAAATTAGGAATAACCTTAAACTAGGAATAAGCTGAAACTATTTGGAACCACTAAGCTAATCAGCTAACACTTTCCACGTCCGCACTAGAAATGACTTTCAAGAGCAAACCTGTTTCGATTTTACTGCGTCAATCAGCGATTTTACAGAAATAATGTACAAATTTAATTATACCGGCGCAAATTTATGAGTGGTGTGCTATTGTGTAGTTTCTTTGAATTTCTCCAATTAAGATTTGTAATTTATTCTTTAAATATTTGCTTTGAATTGCCGATAATATTCTAACGAGCCTCTTTTACATCGAAGACCCATAAACGAGAGTTTGGCAACTATTTTCAAATAAAACAAATCTCCCACCGTTTTTACCCGAATAAGCTCTGCTTTAAATTGAACGTTTCCAGAAATTATTATGTTTTTTACAAAAAGTGCAGTAGTAAAATTCAGAAGTTGTACTGAAATTGTTTTTTATTCAGGGGGCCTGTGGCCCCTAGCTGGATCCGTCACTGATTGATTGGTTAGTATTGTTTGTAAGGGCTACTTTTACTTTAATTCCTCTCAATAGTTAAGTGAATTTGAATACCGGACTCGTTTTTAATATGCAAAAATTTATAAGAATTGCCTAATATAATTTGTATGGCAGAAAATAGAGCTGTGAAATTCCAAGTACAAGAATCACTACCAGTATCAGTACGGGAATCGTACTTGAAAAAAACAAGTACGAGTACATTTTCAAGTATTTGGGGACAATATAGTAACTAAGTATACTAAGTATAACTAAGTCTACACGAGTGGCCGTAATCTCCTTCTGACAGATACAACTGACAGACTTATAAAGAATACAATTCCTCAAATATTTTACCAAAACTGCCTATTTACTCAAAATGACTAAAGTACTCTAAATTTCCACTAATTTTGCACACTGCGTCCGAATATGGAGTTGCTTATATCGGAAATTCACCACATAAAGAGTAAAACGTATTTGGAAGTAATGCCCCATCACGGTTTTTGAATTTTATCATATATATTTCTTAAAAGGAATATAGTATGGACTTAAGCTGAGCATATCTGAAAACACACAACACAATTTTAATAATTTCAATGCATCGTTGAATCGTGTACCGTTCCATTTTTATTAATGGCGTAGTTTCTACTTGTCAAATGTCAAAAAATGACAGCTCCAAAAGTGACATCAACCGAAATAGCGGGCTAATTAAAATAACACCTCTTATTGGAAAACCCTGTATTTTATTAATTATAATTTTTAGTTTAGTTTTTAAAAATGCCGGGTTAGTTTTTATTAAAACTAATTTCATATAGTTATGATCTGTAAGTGCATGACGCGTTAAAAGTTCGTCAAACGAGTGAATGAGAGTTTCTACAGGTTCAGATAAAGTTAGTGGCGTAGTTAACTTTTAAGATAATTTTCTCCATACAGAATATTTGTCAAACATACCCATTCCCTTTGAAATTTTCTATAAGTTTAGTACTCATAATCAATCTTCCTGTCCAGCGGTAAGTTACCACTGAAAGTACTTAAAATAAGATCTAAACGAATTAATCAAATTATACCAAAACAACAACGAAATCTGCAGTAATTCAATAACTGCAAGCACACGATAATGTAATGTAGCTATTCTATTAAAACTCTCTCATACGCGAAACAATGCAGAATTCAGACGAAATATTAAACTATTCTATTTATTTTCAAAGTTTAATGTGCAATCCATTTTTCCATTATAGTTGTAGTGAATGACAAATATGTAATAATTTTAGAATTTTACATAGATTAATGCACAAATGTGTAGGTACTTTAAAATACTGCTAAAGAACATTCGTACTGAAGTACTTGGTATTTGTACTTAAAAAAGTACTGGTATCAGGGTGCTAAAGTATCAGTACATCTTACTTATACTTTGGAGGACTGAGGTTCTGAAATGTTTAATTACCTTACAGGTCTACATATAACTATACACAATTAAAAATAAGCCGAATTGATTACATCTATAAATTATCTAGTTTGAAATTAGGTTGAGAGGTTTATGTCAATACCATTGAAGAAACTTACATAGAAATTGATGCAAGAATGACCTACTTGCCTATAGATTACAAAATATTAATAAACTTGTTAGCACGATGAAATTTATAGATTTATGACAAACTGATGGACAGAATAAAAAAATGGTTAGCATGAAACTTAAGATTTGCTGACATTAAAAAAAAATATGCTTATATTTTCAGAATTGATATCAGGAAAAAATATATGTAATTTATCATAAGGTTCACGCATTTGTCAAATTTCTCACTACATCAACATAATTATGGCTGCAAACATGTCATACGAGTACAAGGAGAAAGACTGATATTGAAAAATTCTGACATACCATTGCATATTTGGTCGTATAAGGGTCGCTTTAATTTATTCCCAGAAAAAATGTGGTCATAACGCATGTATATTTTATCGCAACCATAATTATAGGTCACACGAGCAAAAGATATAATCATCATTACTCTGCCTGTGCAAAAAATATTTTGATAACACTTTCATTGACGTGGAAATATTTTCACAATGTCAAACATCTCCTTGAAATTGAATATATGTATGTATGTACATAGATATATTCCTATAATATAACGATATCCATTGAGCAAACATATTATACCCGGTTGATATAGAAAGCCATGACGGGTAATTCTGTGCGACAAACTGAAAATTCCGGAGTATGTTTGGTGATGTGTTCTTAAGCACTCATATATACATCTATGTTTAGCTATAGGATATGTGTGTAAATATTCAGCTTTAACGCATTTAGTATGTATGCATGGCATATATCACGTTACTCTTTACGGTTCGTGCAGGATATTATTCATCAGGCACCAGCCGCTAGATACTAAATGCAAACATTACGATAGGCCTAAAGAATATGCGACAAGTGTGACTGCGAAAATTAGAAGTAAAATATTGCAAGTTTTGGAGTGACAAATAGAAGAATTCAATCAAATTGGCAGAACAGAAGCAAATGTCAACATGGCTTTGAAATTTTGGTTTACTTACATACATACATTGTATGCTACTTCACATACTCCATACGACAAGTTGTTGTAATCTAGATTTTGACGTAGAATGATTTACATTTGGAAAAATTGTACTAGATGAACACGATTAAGATTTTCAAATTTGACCGAAATTAAGCCGCTATAATCCACAGTTAAAAATGTGCCTTTAGTTGTTACATCAGCACCTCTTTTAGTTGATAAGATAAGAATTTTTTTTTTTTTATTTTTACAATAATATCTGCACGAAATATTGAGCACCCAAATTAGCTTCTGCAATACGTAGACAATATGTGTACCTGTATCAAATTTAATTATGAAAAAGGGTAAAGCGGGCATTTTTATTTAAAGTAATAAATTTTAATGGATAACAGTAGCTGCATTCTAATTTTCCATCTTTTTCAAAATTTATTGTCACTTCATAAATAAAAACCCGATTAAAAACCATCTAAATTTGACAATTTGTCTGACAATTTACACTTGCACTAATCTTTCTATACCAACTTTTAGCTCCATACCTTAAATTAAGCTCTCGAGAATTGTCAAAAAACAGATGTGCATTTGCAGAAAATTTAATGGAAGATACCTGCTATTGCTTAAATCTTGAATGTAATCCTAAGATCAAGTTTTTTGTAGTTGAATATTTCTACGGTATACATAAAATGGTAAAGCATCTATGGATCTGAAATACAAATTTCAATTCGCCATGGCATGGGAATCGATGTTTTTCGAAAATTGATTCTTTTAATTAAGTATTTCATTTGAATTTTTGTATTAAAGTAGATAGATAGTGCGACTTGGTTAAATATACATAACTGAATAAATAAACGAAAAATGTTTAACGTAAAAATTTTTTTTCTTTCAAATTCAGTCTTTGTGCATATGATTTTTCAAAGCTAGTTACTATAAAAACAAAGGCATAAATTGTGTTACAACATTTTCCTTCTGGGATCCTGCCATCATGACCCCGAAAAACTGCCGCATGCATTACAAACTCTGAAGCCAACTAATTAAATATAAATTTATATAGAAAAAAACATACTTGGTTAAGATGAGCGCTAATAACCATTTTTAGCAACCCAACCCCAGAAACCCCCGCGAAACAAATCAACTCTTTTGGATCATTTTCGGCATAAAATTTCAAAAAGATATTTTCAAACAATTTCATAAGAAAAAATTAATGCATCTCTATGGTTTTTTGTTTGACTACTGCTGACCCAGCCTAAGCTATATTGTAACGAAATCAAATAGCCGTCCACTGTCTCAGTTATATTCAATCCTTACAATATAATATATGCAAGGCAAATATATATAGTGGTAAGTGCTTTTCCACAGAGTACAATCAGAGAGAACGCCTATCAGAAATAATACCGCCTCTTAATTTTGTCACGACAGCGCAGTGCACTACGCATATAAAAAGGGGACTATCATTGCAGTAAAGCCAGGCCAACGGAAAATACTACCGCAACGAAGTATTGTACGAGGCATCCAATATAATTCCTATCAAGGAATATCTGTTCGGTTAAACTGAAAAACAAGTCGAGAAAATCCCTATCCATTCAAACCAACTCATAAACAACTTGCCGGATCTTCTAATACCAGCAAATTTCAAATACCTGTCACCATTAGTCTTGGCTAAAACTGATGCTAGAAAAATCTATCTCCTCGAAGGTAGAATAAGTTTCTATGATACCAAAGGAGATTACTACAGGGGTTAATTCCAAATAACATCGAGAACCCGGGAATGTCTCTGATAAAACCTGCCAGTATAGGAACTTTCCAGCCCTTAACTTCCTAAAATCCCAAAACATATCCAATCCCCACTCCCTCCCAGTCCCCTCCAAAATTTAACAACAAACTCTTGCGAGAAGGTCATTAACTACAGCTGCTGTGGCGCAGCAGTAAGGAAAGAACTAACAACAACACGAGAGCTGTTCAATAACCAAACCAAGGATCAAAAGGAAGAAAAAAAAACATCTAATCGAACTGAGGGCCAAAGATAAGCCCCAACGCCCTAAAGAAGACAATCTGAAGGATTTGAAAAATCATCTAACAAAATCCAAAGAAGGACTTGACTTGACTTGACAGTGAAGCCAGTTGTTGAACTTGAGCCATCGCGCCAGCACCAGCACCAGCAATATCAGTCGACTTATCACCAGTGAGCGTATACTAAATAATCCACTGCCACCAAGCAAGACCTGGTGATCTACTGTTAGTGAATCAGTAGACCAGTCTAGCCCGGCAGCCTGATACCGGCCACCAAGCAGAGCGACGGCAGCAGTCAGAAGAGCATCACAGTACAGCAGGGGAAAGTATAAAAGCAGGTATCGCACTAGAGTAGCAGTCAGTTGCCCCCCAGCAGCTCGACTGAACAGATTGTCCTCCAGATTTCATTATAATGAATAATATAATGAATAAAAGTAACGTATAGTTAATATTATTATTTTGAAGCTACCAGGGTTAGACGTATTCTTGAAACATCGTGGGACCCTGGACTACTCCAGACTACCCATCTAATTCATGCACCCGACATTACAACATTATTTTCATACTTTCTAACACTATTTTTATTTCTCAAATTTCCTTTTACCTAAGCATACTATACTATAGCCTTTACTGGGAATTTTTTCCTCTGGTTCATGATTTTTTTCCTTTTTAATAATATTACAAAGTAAAGGAAAAAGAAACAGGTCAACCGTTCGAGAATTACTTTATTCAAAGGTTATGGGCATGTCACATTTATTTATTAACTACGGATGAGATCCTTGTGCGTGATCTGTAATGATAATAAAATTAATTTAAAACAATAGCATTGCTCAGTGAGCCATTCTTAAGTTCTACATACAATCACACAAACATATATTGTATTCAAATTGACCATCCTAGCCTATATTCATATACCTGAAAACTGAATTTAGTTTTCACTCTCCATATACATACATACTATTTATATTTGTGCTATTAAAATCAGTTTTCCTCTTTGAGCATACGGAGGAGACTGTCACCAACTTCTATCATACACACATTGATGCTATCTACGCCATACATATTCCATGTAGTAGGATCATGCACTTACCAGACATTTAATTATTGTCAAAACTACATAATGAGTCTGTGTATATTCTCACGATAGACCGTCCCTTAAATTTAGAGTTCAATGAAATCCTTTTATTTCTTGGAGCCCCTTTTTCCAAATATCTATGCAGACTTTTTTTGACGTTTGATACAACAACGCTTTACCTTTGAATACTTATGACTATAATTTCATGGGCATATACTCGTACTATGAGATAGCCATAGAATTCTAGAAAAAAATTGATTCTTTTACACAGTTTCAAAAAAGAAGACATCATTTTAAATCTCTTTTTTTTATGGAAATTCTATAATCAGACCCACGTTGGTATATGCTTCCTGAAAATGTTATCTAAAGCCGTCCTATGAATTTCTCTCACAATTTAATAAAGTGACTTTAAATATACATACACGGGAGTAGGTATGTGGCAGAAATATGTGAATATTTTTATTATAAATTTTTTACAAAGATTTAGGTATTCATGTGATTTTCAAGTAAATTACAAATATTTATGTGGCACTACAATATAAATGGGACATTATCCGCACACAGGAAATGACTACTTTCGATAGGAAATTTTTTAAATGTGTAGCCCTAGCCATTCCGGAGAATGCTTTGTCCATTCTAAGGGCCACTTTATATATGCAATTTGGGGCTTTTTCAGTTTTAATGGTGCTTGCGAATATTTCATTGTAAATATTTCTAGTGGAATTTTGTTGTCGCAGAGGCGATTTAATAAAAATATACGTATATTTAAAAAAAAAAACGTGAAAAATAAATACATGGGAAATTCTGTGTTTTCTTTCCATTTAACTTGGTAATAGTGTCTATTTTTTGTCATTAGATTAGACAAATATTTCATAAAAACTTTTAATCTTCCGGAATGAACGAACAAAATATACTATATGGAGCACACCAATTTCGGTTGGTTCTTTTATTGCAATTTCCACAGGATAAGTGGATTTTTTTCTTCAATGAACTAAATAATTTATAACTACTATATGTATATATTTTGTATTATTCTTTAGCAAGAAAAATTGGCAACCTTCCAGCGTCACTTTCCATACACAATAAGCTCTTCTCCCGAAATAATAGACAGAATTCTCTTTGGGCTTCATTTCACGAATGCATTGCAGCGATAAGGGATAAAATGCTTTTTGTGGATTTCAACTGTACGTGGGAAAGTTTTTAGTCAAATTGCTTTCATTATATGTGGGTATGTATCTAGTTGAGATATATTCTTTAGAATTTTACCTATTTATATGTATGTATGTTAGTATGCAGAAATTCATATGGCAGGCTTATTATTGCTTTAACTGTTTTCATAAATTGTTATAGAGCATTGACTATGTATGAAAGAGATTTCAATTGTATAAAACTTTACTGTCGCGTTGATGAAGTTTCAGTTTATAAATGAAATTATAGAAGAAGACTTTTGTTTTTCTTTGTTGGAAATAGTAGTTGTAGATGCAATATGTGCTTATATGGGGGCATAAATAGTGTCTTTAGTTCATTCTTAATTTTAAGCATAATACATTTTTGATGGTTCAGTAATACCGGAGACAGACTTGCGGTTTCAATATTGCAGTTTGCACTTAACCCAAGTGTGTCTCTATATACTGAGGAATATTGGAACTCAATATTAAAATTGAAAAAAATAATTGAACAAGTTATTTTATAATATTTACTCGCATTTGGTACGTGTGATAAACCAAATCTAAGTTCATGATTAATTTCTCAGTATCGTAAGCCGCAATTGTGTCTCTGAAATTCTATTATTGCAATATCAAGACAACCAGGTCGGGTAAAGTTTTTTAACATTCGTTTGGTTAGAGTTATCAGAACTAATCAATTTCTTCCAACGATGTAAAATTCCACAAAGTCGCGTAAAAATATCTGTGTTCTGCAATATCACTAACGGAATTATTCAGTACCGAATTCAAATCGTGTGCCTCGCAATATACAGGGTGTTCCAGTTTGACTATACAATACTAAAGCCGCTAAAAGATGAAATGATTTGCAATCGAAAATGTTATATTCATTTTTTTCAAATTCGTGTTATTTTCCAAATTACAGGCGATTTAAACTTTTTTTTGTTTTTAAATGTGGTCCTTGCGACGTTTTCTTGGCTGTACTGTAACTCAGCTTTTTTTGCTTATGAACCGCTATTTTGGTTTTGTTTTATTCGTATTCTATAATACAAAGATGTTATAGGCATATGGTATAATCTGTCTATAGAACTCATTTTTTAAAAATAGAATTGAATAACTGAAACTCCACAGTGTTTCACACCACTGACTTATAACAATGGACTGAGCGTATTGTCATTTTCCTATAGGAAAGCATGGCACAAGTTTTATCGTTCTCTCTGTCGCCCTATGGCAGAGTTGGAGCTACCAACACAAAATATTGCATTCTGGAACGTTTGCTTATGCCATTTAATGTTTTTATGTTGGCTACAGATGCAATCACCTCAGAAGGAATAAGGTAAAGATAGTGTTTACCATGCTCCGTTTCTCTTGCCCATAAGCAGGATTCAGTTAAGAATAACTTTTGAAAATTAAAGTCGGAATGAATTTAATTCCTTATAAGCGATTAAAATATCACTTGGGCACAAGAAAATATATTTTTTTAATTAAATTCGATTTACGGGTGTAAAATTTCATCTGATTGGTTGAGTTTTACATGTTTTTTATGTGATCGTTTTAAAGAGTGCTCTAACGGTGATATACAGCAACACAATATTTTTTGTGCCACATGAAATAGCAAATCGCTCAGTCCATCCATTGTTATAAGTCAGTGGTTTCACACCCAACAAATATTCTTAGGGAAGCCCTCAAATTTGTCTAAGATATTTACTTACTGGATATTTTTTCATTAGAATTTGTATGCATTTTTGGCGGCCGATAGCGGCACATCTGAAAATAACTTCAGTCGGCCACACGACTAAATAAAAATTCTGCCGAAACATTTTCTGTAAATTTCTTAGAAGAAATGAATGCTTATTGCTTAACTAGAGTCTACGCTCATAAAAACCAAGAAGCCGTTGTCGGATAAATGCATACAAATTCCGAAGAAAAAATATCCAATAAATTTCTAGGAAAAAATTGAGGGCTTCTCTACATCAGGTCCAGGCTGTGGTTTTAATTTCTCAACAGAGGTGGAATCTCGAAATTTCCACATTATTTTTCATTGAGGCCAAACTACAAAATGTGCCTGCAATATGTGTGTATTACTGTTAGCTTTCATTTTTAATAACTTGCTTTCAAAAAAATTCAAAGATAAGAAAAAAATTAACTGTATAACTTTGAAAATGTTTTTCTCTTCGAAAAATTATCTTCCTTGAGGGTTAAAAATCTTTTAAAGTAGCCATATTAGCGAACTGTTTTGTACCCACAGAAAACATCCATAATCTGTAAATTTTTAGATAAATCCAAGACTATTAGCTTAGCTGAAGTAGGTACCTACTCTCCAAGATACAGGAAAAGGTGTCTTGCAACATACCTCTCCTATACTTGAAGCAAATTATTTCGAACTTCAAACTTTTTTATAATGGTGGGAAAACTAAGCACTTAAGCAAGCAAATCGAATGAAACGTACTTCATAGTTTTAAGGTTTATGTTTTTGGACAATTAAAAACATATTTTACACTATTAATTTTAATCTGTGCAAAATCGGGCAACCTCTTCTGTGTTGCCATATAAAAATTTAGATCTTTTACGTATACTGTGAAAACCATCAGTCCAAGACATTTTTATTGTATACTGAAAAGTTCTTCAGAATATGAAATCCTACGAATTTAGTTATAATCATTTTTACTGTCCGACGAACCGTTTTAAAAATGAATGCAAAAAACCACTTCAAAAATCAAATTTGCACAGAGGAGAGGTGACCATACGAAATTATATACGGGCATTCATCTAGGGTATAATAAGAATTGGTCCTAGATCTTTTTCGTTAGTTACAAGTGATGTGAGCTGAATGAATGTCAGTGGAATGGACTGAGCGTTCTTGCTTCAAAAATGGCACAAATATTGAACAGGCTGTGAAAACCTTTTATTTCGTACAATTGCACACCGATTCATAATTTATTATTATTTGTCGATTGGAAACACTAAAGATGTTATAAAGTGGTATTGCATTAAATTAAAATTATTGAGGAATTTAAACTTGTTTTAATTAACCCAAAAATTAATTTTTAATATTACTAAAAACTGTGCTCCCCTGCAGATTTGTTGTCAAATTTCATTGAGCTTGTAAGAGATAGACGTATAAAAACAATATATTTGGCTTAATTTTTATGTCAATTCCAATGCATTCCAATTAATACAGCCGTACTGTTTCCAAAATTGGTTATAGTTCAGTGTACATTTTGAAAGAGACAAATAGATTTTAGCCAAAATTTGTACCATTTTTGGGCCATTCCCTTTAACTCGTACACGAATTTGTCTGTCTATTTATTTATATATTTCTTTTTTACTATTTTCGACACTCTCGTAGACCCATTTTTCGTCATCACAGCGAGCTGAAATATGGCACACAGGTTCATGTCGCGTGACAATTGAATCTTTCAAAATTTGAACTTGAAATTTCCATGGAAAACCCGGGAAACCGGGAAAAATTTGGTACAAATTGTAAGAAGGAATTATTTAATTTAAATTACATAAAACACAAGTCGACCAACTTCGAACTATCACAACGCCCCCGCTAAAAAACAAAAAACATCCCTGTCAGTTCTAAAGCAAATTCACCATCTTGCTTTGCTTTCTTTTAGAACAAGTCCAAGTAGAAAAGACCCGCTTTATAACTGCACCCGAATTTATGTCTTGTTGCAGTTAGGCTGTACATAAAAGTTTTATTACTTACAAAAATTTATTAGTGATAAATCCGTTTCAGGGAAAATCCATAGTTTCCGATTTTTCCGAAAAAAATTTCCGGAATTTTCCGACTGTTCCGGAAAATTTTTCGGTAAAACAGTTTTCTACATTATGCAGGATCAAGCTCCCTATCAACTTGCATCATTACTTTCTCTCCGACAATGGTGAAAACTTGCAGAAAAAATTGAGAAAAATTCATGTAAAACGCTTTTCCGGAGTTTTTCAGACCAAGGAAGGGTTTGAGCGTTTTGCAACCTAAGACAAAGTTGTAGAGCGAAAAGAGTTGCATAAAGTTGCTATTGTGGAAAACCCGGAAAAGCGGGAAAATCATCGGACAAATTTTCATCGATATGATTAGTGACAAATCTGTTTCAGGAAAAATGCAGAATTTTCCAAATTTTCTGGAAAATTTTCCGAAAATTTCCGGAATTTTCCGACTTTTACGGAAAATTTTCCGACAAAAAAGTTTTATAAGCTATGTGGAATCTTTTTTTTCCCGTCCTACTGGGATCAATACTTTCTCTTCAACAATTATGAAAACTTGCATGAAAAATCGAGGAAAATTCATGTAAATTTCTAAACAAGATTCATAGTAATAGGAAAAGTCTGTGGAAAACGGGGAAAATCGGGAAAATTCATGTTATATGGGATCAAGTTGGAATACAGCTAAAAAGCGCTGTTTAAAACATAATTTGATTTTCAGAAAACCGTTGCAGTACTTCAACCATTTGATACTCGAAAGTTTTTTTTTTTGGATCGGCACCAAACATGACTTAAAAATTGTTTTAAAATATCTCCATGCAGCACGTAATAAAAATAAGTAAAAAACGAGTTTTCAAACAAAACTGAGGCCAAGCCGCATGAAAAAGTAGAAAATAAACTTTTCTTCAGGTAATAAGTGATTTGATTCATGAAGAGAAAGAATATTCCCAATCAAAAAATCTGAATCCACCTCTGTGTGTGAAGAAAAGTTTATTTTCTACTTTTTCATGCGGCTTTTCCTCAGTTTTGATGGAAAACTCGTTTTTTACTTATTTTATTGACTATAGGAATTAGATAGGATGGCATTCTTATTATATGTCAGTGACCCTGATAATAAAACTGGCAGTGTTCGTTCCGTCCAGATGAATCGAACATATCTTAAATTTTATGTGTCGTAACCTATTCGTCCATTTTACTAAAATTTCGGCTTCAGTGACTGACAGCAATTTACTAAGCTTCTCGGGAACTTCAGCTTAACAAAGAGAAGTGAAGGCAAACATTCAAAATCAAAATCCTTATACAAATCGAGTGGTTAAAATTTAATAATATTTGTCACATTTTTTTTATTCCTTAAAATTTTAAATTATATATGGAACGGGATAATACCGAATATTGATTTGAAACTTTTTGCGGTAAGCTTGGACATCGAACCCCGGAGAGAACTCAATTAAGACCAAATTTCGGATTTTTAATTCCAATGTAAAAGAAGTTATACTATAAGAAGTTAATCGAATTGAATTGCCAATTATTATTGCAGTCTGGAAAAAAGCCGAGCACCGAAGATCAAGAACTATTCGGTGAAGAGCGGTAGAAGCAGAAACCACAATAACTGGGAGATTCTAGGTCAATTAAAAGCTAGAGTGGAGGATAGAGTGGACACGAGTGTCTTGTCACTATTGTCCTCCTGGAGGCCACCTGCGTTATCTTGCAGGAGCACAGAGCGGCGACAGTAGAAGTGTATGTTTCTCACAAGAGGACTGTAGTTGGTATCTTAATCTCCTGGTAACTGGTGATGAAACGTCCGGTATGTAAGTTGGTTGAATGGTCAGCACTTATTCTTAAAAGTTATTGAAAACACCTACCTGATGTGAGACTGGGATTCTCAGATAAATAGTGCTGCAGTTCCAGACTATCCCTACTTGTTGAGTATTCAGATCTGGCTGAATCAAAGTTTTCTTAAAGGTTGTGTATCTGTGTATCAATTCAGAACACCGAATGGGTTGGATTCACCAGGTTCACACTATCCCTTTGATATCCTGCAGAGGAGTGGCAGCTCCAGTCGCACCTATACACTCTTGAAGTCTATGTCCTGAAGATCTACGACACGGCTGTGTTATGCTAATTAACAAGTGAAGATTAGCCAACTCGACCATATGTCGACGAAGCCGAAGCAGCAATAAAGTAGTAGTGCTGACTTGCAGAGGTCTTCCTGTAGTAAGCCTTAGTAATGGTGGTAGCAGTGCTTTCTATAATAGACCCCGACTCTGATCGGGCAGGCAACCAAACACAGGATCTGTGGAAAGCAAATAATATAACTTTACCAAATAATAACACAACAATGTTTCGGTCTGCATTTTGATTCAATTATCTAGCCTAGCGAGGAACTTCCGTTCTATTTAGATTGGACCAACTGTAGTTGTTTTCTTATTAAGAGCAATTATTTAATAAAACATGACCATATAAAACTGTATAAGTCACTGGTTGACAGGATAATAAAATAATTTCATTTTTTGTTCCGAATATAAAAATCGGGCCTATTTACATAACTTTTTCAATTCTCAAAGTGTTTCGAATTGCATTTATGTAAATCATACAAAAGATGGCGCTGTTAAGCCGCCATAAGTCCAATAGAGGGTAATCGTTTCTGTGCAAAGTATGTCCCAAAAGGGAAGAAAGAACCTTCAGAATAATAATGGAATTGAACAAAATATCGTTTTATATCAGAAATTGTGCAAACAAATTATTATGTTGAATGTGTTACGGGATTAGAGCAGCATACCACCATTATCGTCAAAATTGTTCGCATGCCATGTTTCCTACAAATGTGTTCGACCTTTCAAATTATTCGTATCAAGATGATATCGGATGATATTAATGTCTTCCGTGAGTTTAATGAAGTTACTACTAAATGCTGAGTGGTTTTAGTCGGAGAAGGATCTCCTTTGGAAGTAAAATCATTTTGCCAGTTCAAATCCATCTGTATTAGAAGAGTAATTTTTCTTATACTCTCTTAAATCTGTCGTGGGATATGAGTCAAGTGAAGAATTCATATGTTTTTCCACCAACACGGTAATTAAAACAACTCTTATATGAGCTACCATTGATGAAATTAAATATCATTCGCTCATTCCAGCATCCCAATCTCTTTAATTCGGGTGTCTTTCCTATGGTTGGTACCAATATCGAGAAATATTTTTTGAAATCATTTCTCGGTTTTTACCCAACATTTAAAGCCGAAATTCCTGTTTGTCGTAAGATGAAAAATTGTCTTGTGCTGATCTAGTAAGATTTTTTCAATAAAAATTGTTTCGGAAAGTATGGGCAATGAGAGTGCCGCTTGCTAATCCAAATCTACTATTAAATATCAAAGTAGAATTTCAGTCGGTTTTATTTTAAAACACCTTTACTAGCTATTAAACACATGAACAGCAAAATGTATACCTACTTCAACACTGCCTAAAAAGGGTATCAGACGCCGTTTCCGTCTTGATCACAGAAAAATCTAATTAGCGAATTTTCAAAGTCGATGATAACGGTGCGGTTAAATATCCTTGAAAGTCATTATGTAGTATATTTTTTCTAATGAAAAGAATTGTCTGAGTTAGATGAGAAAAATTTTAGTAATCACAAGATTTTATAAAAAAAATTGGCGGGACAATCGAGGGATTAAGATAGAAACAATTTTGGAAAAACGAAAGTCAAACGCTAATCATTTAAAGATGGATTTGAAAATTTGTTCAAAATGCTGAGTACTCTGCTTTATATAATCTGATATAAAACAAGATTTATATTAAATGTTTCATTCACGTTTCTCAGCAAACATAGCGAAGCATCTCCCCAATGCTGTCAGAATGAGAAATTGATACTTTGAATATAAAATTGTTCTTGTAGCATTGCCTTCTATTCCCAGAAGGCAATTCGTGATGATTTCCATTCGTCGTATTCAAAATTAATTACAGAATAAATGAAGCTCGTTAATTGAGTTTTAATTGATTTTGTCTTTGTCATTATATGTACATAACAGAAAAGAAAATTCATTTTCATGTTGAGTAACAGGACTAAAGCCATATCAATTTAAAACTAGTTAATTAACTCGGAAAATATTAATTTCAACGATTCAGGGGATGTTATGTTGGTTTTCAAAATACTAATATAAATACTAATTCTAAAGTTGGTACACAATGGTAGTAGGTAGGTAAAATTATTCTGAAAAGAAAAATAATGCTTTTATCAGCGAACAAATCTGAGGATTACTTTGAATTAACACAAATTCTTACTAATGAAACATTTTATCAGAAAAGTTTACCGGTTCTATTAAAAAGCAAGTATCAATCCTTAGGAAATGTCTTCAGTCATGAAATATTAAATTCAGAAAGCACATAAAATATGGGGAAAAGATCGAATGTCATATTTCCTTCACAACCTACAAAATTCTTTTATACAAACAGGAGCGAGAATATTGATATATTCTAATGTAACTTGCTCATTAAAAGTTATTGGCTTTTACAGGGGGATCTAAGAAGGTCAAAGAAAAGTCCTATGTTTATCTGAAAGAATATCTAGCAATGTAACTTACATATTCATTCAGACTCTTGTTGTTGCCGTTTGTATTCTATTTTCTTATTTTATATTATTTTATATTATCAGGTGATACCCAATGATGCAAAGCATAGCATGGCAGGAAAGAGATAAGGAAATAGTTAGGTGTTATGAGGAGAGTGGCAGAGGTGCCGATGTATATCGCCCTTAAACTTCCGCAGATTGTATGCCGGAATAAAAACAGAATATGGTAAACTGTTCCACATTCGCACTGTTCGGGATAAAAAAGCATCACGAAATTTTGCTGTACGGCCGAAAGAAATATGTTGCCCTTTTGTGTACTAAAACAATTGAATTCAGAGTCCAAAAAGCACACATTGATAATTTTGGAAAAGGCAGTAAACCGTGTACTGAATCAAAGCAGGTAAAAGATTGTACTAGTTTGAACATGTAACAAAGTAGGAGCGTTCTTCAACATAGTAAGAAGAATGATATAACGTGCGCGCTCGGAGGAAATCGGAAGACGAAGCAGAGAGCGTCATTATATGCAACAATTAACTTATTATGACATAATCATGATATTAAATGTAAAAGGTAAAAAAATAAGGGCATTGACTAGCTGCTTCTATAGTTAAAATAAGTTATGGTTCACTGGATGCCGGAAGCATCCATATATTTTTAATAATAAAGTGGCATCAATGGACCACAGATGGTCTAAGTGTGGCTGATCGTATAACTACCTGTGATCGCCGCCACTCTAACCTAACCTTACCTACCCTTGATTTAATCAAAGGATATGCTAAGTTTGTCATTCCGTTTGTAATGCACAGAAATAATGCTAGTAGAGAAAAATGGGTTGGACACTCACGCAAAATATTAAAAGTTATTTTGATTTTTGCATGTCCGTCTGTTCGTCCGTCCGTCTACTCGTCCATCTGTCCGTCCGTCCGTCCTCACGATAACTCGAGAGCGCGTTTACTTAGAGATCCGAAATTTCGCAGACGCACTGTAAAAAATATTAGGACTATTCCCTAAATTTAAGACACGTTTTTCCCTAAAAATAAATGTAATTTTCTCTGATAGAAAGGGAACATCAGTTTAATTTCCCCAAATCAATGGAGCATTCAATGAATTTACGTGTTTGGCACCAGAAAATCTATAAAGTACGTAAAATTCCCGAAATGTCAAGCTCTCTTGAATATAAGGAAGAGAACATTCAACGAATTAGTTATTGTGCTACATTTTTTATGGAAATATATTTTCTTTTATATAATTCACACATTGTTCTTGAAAACAGGTCAGTCATACCTAGGCTGTGTTCAAATTTTGGCTAGAGCCGGTTAGAGCTGGGTATAGCCAGAATGAGATCGTTCAGTTGTTGGCTATAGCCAATTTTGAGCCAAAAATAAGGCCTATAAATGATGAAAAATCATATATGTATATGTTAGCTCAATTGTCAGAATTTATTGTTCAACTCTTGGCTGTAGCCGGCTATAGCCAAATTGGTTAGTGCTCTGGAGGTGAAGCCAAAGTAGCTTCACGTTTGTTTGTTTAGTTGTTTATGCCAAGTAAACAAAAAAAAATGTCTCAATTCTATTATTGTGTGGATACCAAAGGTGAAGTTATATACGAAAATAATGTGCCATTATTAACAGACAAGGATGGTAATGTTGAACATTTGCGCTGTGTTTAAATTATTTATTAATATAAATTTCACTTATTTTATAGGAAATCTTTTTATATAAGAAAGCGAGCAACGAGGAAATGATGCACCGATAGCCGCTCCAGTTCCAACTTCAACAGATACTAATTGTCGAGAAGTGGATACTAGGGTAAGAGTATAATTATTTAAGCTGATATTTAACATTAATTTGCCTAATTGCAGCAGAAAATACATCTACAGCAGAAGTTGCTTCTCGTAGTATAGCAAGCTGTTCCAAATTGTCGTGGACCCGCAGCAACATATTGATGTTATTAGAGGCGTACACAAAATTCCGGAAAGATTTGACCAGCGACATAATAAAGCGAGATGAAGCGTGGAACAGTGTCGCTTCAGAGTTGTCGGCAAATGGATTTGCAGTGCCCGGCGAGCGGTGCAAGTGGAAATTTAATAAGCTCAAAGCAAAATATATAAAAAAAAAAACAATAAAGGTTCAGGCTGCAGTGGTGCATCGCGGTTCGACTTTGAATATTTCGAAGAGATGGATGAGATTTTTCATAATTATCCTGCTGTGCAACCAGTGGAAATATGTGGTAACAGAAGAGCACCAGCCTTACCTGAAGTAAATATAGCAGCAACTAATGATATTGTGGGTTGCTATTCCGATGTTGAAGTGTCACCTCCAAGGAAAAAAAAAACAATAAGAGACAGTTTAATCGTTCACCATGAACGAATGGAAACTTTAAAAAAGAAAGAAATGTCGCAGACTGAGCAACTCCGTTCGCAAATGTTGTCAAGCGTAGAGAATCTTACGGAATGTATGAACAGAAATAGCGACTAGTTCTCAAATTTACTAGAAAAAATTATTGACAAAATGTGAATGTGTTGCCCTTGCTCCAATGTTTTTTGACCTGTTTTAATTTGAATAACTTTAGGAGCTCTTATAGTCTTAGTTTTTGTTTTAGTTTTAATTTCATTTGCAACTGTTATGTCTATAATGCAATAATCAACCTGAATTTAACTTTTTTTATAAGTTGTTTTG
Source organism: Dioctria linearis (assembly GCA_963930735.1). NCBI lineage: Eukaryota > Metazoa > Arthropoda > Insecta > Diptera > Asilidae > Dioctria > Dioctria linearis. The sequence goes on along the minus strand of OZ005741.1, from coordinate 53,413,319 downwards.
CTATACCTACCATGTAGCTATTATGAGTGATCAAATTAATGAATATTTAAATAAAAACTGCCAAATATTTGAGAAGGTATTTTTATTTATGTTTAGATTAAATGAAGTTTTTTTGACTTGTTATTGAAATATTTTTATTACAATTACTTTATTCAGAATGTCTGTTATTAATTTTCGGTTCCATTGGATATCCGTATTGAAATTTCCTCAGCAATTTGGTCTCTTAAATTTAGAGCTTGCGTGGAATTTTCTTCAGCGCTCCCAACGAAATAATCGCCTCTGTCAACCCCCGAATGCACGTAATCAACGTCAACGTAGGACAAATCATCTGGAAAATCCAAACAAATGTTGTGGAGAACGCAACCTGCAATTACTGTGTGCGGTATATATTTCTGAGATTTCATCGACAAATGTTTTAGCCGACGAAATCTTCCGAAGAGTAAAGCAAACGCTCTTTCGATGGTTTTTCTCGCCTTGGAATGATACGAGTTAAAATTCTTTTTCATAGATGTCAGCCTTCCATTGTTCTTATAAGGAACCAAACAGCACATCATCTGGGGATAAGCCGTATCTCCTAATAAATATCTGCCTCCTGGAAAATATTCTTCCATGTTTTGGATCACGTCGGTGTACAAATCAGAATTGCGGAAGATCCTGCAGTCGTGCACTGAACTGGGATATCTGCAGTGTTATAGAATGATAACCTTTTCAGGCCATTCCTTTGGAGCATCTATTTTTACATATGTCCCGTCGATAGTTCCGATAATTTTTTTGATGTGACATTTGTTCTCAAAAACATTTTGTATTTCTTCCATTTCTGTAAATGTTGGCCACTTTATGACATCCCTCGATATTACATTCAAAATATCCACAGTTCTAAAAAAACCATACGATAGCGACGACTTTGAGAGGTCGAATCTCTCTCCGATTGATCTAAAATATAGATAACATAACAGAATATATTACAACTTAATAATGCAACAATTTACCTAAATGAATCAGGTGTGGCTAGTATCCATATTGTCGACAGAAGGTCTTTTTCAACATTCCTAGGTTTTTGGCTGCTCTCTAATAGCTTTAAATTAACTATCTTTAACAGTTTTTCATATGCCTCACGTGGCATACGGAAATGCTGTTTAAATTCCGAACCAGTATACCCAGGAATATTTCTTTGAACGTAATTTTTTATGCGCACTGCTCAGTAAAGCTGGATCACAATCACAAATATCATCTTGATATTCCGAAGAAATGCTTGCCTAGAAAAATGAGCCAATTTATATTCCGCAGTTCTTGTAGTAGAGACGCGGTTTTACTTACTATGTAAAGTATTATTTCTTGTGCCGTTCGATTTCTTAATTCAATCCATTCTTTTATTACAGTTGCTATTGCAACTAATTTACTTTTATTACTCGACATAATTCTTACAATGAAATTGAAACAATTTATGGAAGTTTGACATTTACTCACACAAATAAGAGCCCTAGCTACAGCCAGCTCTAGCCGGCTCTAGCCAAAAATTGAACACAGCCCTATTGTTTTTCAATATTTTGTTTAAGCGTGCCCAGAGCACCAATATAACATCCATACTACTTAGTAGTATGGACCATAAGAAATGAGCTATTATGTTTTTTAAAAGTGGTGGTCTTCTATCACCTTCACCTATGGTGGAAAGTGGTGCGGTGCTATCACCTATTCCCTACATTTTAGGGAATATTCTCTAAATTTTAGGGAATAGTCCCTGCATTTTAGGAAAAAAAACATAACAACAATTTAAAATTCCATATATTTTAGGGAATGTTCCCTATATTTTAGGGAATATTCCCTAACATTTAGGAAAAAAAATAAAAAAAAAATATGAAAATTCCTTAAAATATAGGGAGAAAAACCTACCTACATTTTAGGGATACAAACCTAATCTTAGTTTTCCAAGGTGGAGCTTACCATAATCTTATCGACAAATGCCTAATCTGTGTGGCACAAATTGTTGCCACTCACTTTAGGGTATTATTTTTTACTGTCCGTGCTTAAAAAAAATGTGAATTAAAGTTCGAAAATGGGTCAAATTGGGGTCACTCCTTCGTAGGGTTGCCATACAAGAATTTAGTTTTTTTATGTATACTGTAAAAGCGATCTGTCCTAGACGTTTTTATTGTACTGAAAAGTTCTTCAAAATATGAAATCCTATGCTTTTGACTGGCTGACGAACGACAAACCATTCTAGAAATATATGCAAAAACCACTACAATAATCAAACTTGCAGTAATGGGTGACCAAATGAAATTAGATATGGCCATTCATCTAGGGTAGCATACGAATTGATCTTATTGTTAGACCAACTCAACGTTTTTTACTTGTTCTTAATATAGCGGAGATATATATTTTGGTTGCCGCATGTGAACTTTAAGTTAAGCACGATCCCTAGATTTTCCATTGGATTCCCAAATGAAGAAGGGTAGTACCAATTCCTGAAAAGAATACGGGACAGAAATTCCTGATGCACAGTTAACCTCAAATGTCTATGAAAAAGTAATCAGATTTATTGAAATTAAAAACTAAATTGTTTTGCACTGTCAAACACACAATCAGACCGATTGGCTGGTTAAAATAAGACTTAACGTTATCTGTGTATACATGAATCCATTACGACTTCAGGAAAATGAAAAGCGGACGAAGATTAGAGCCTTAAGGAATTCCACTGTAGAGGAAGTTTTCAATGAATTTAATTGATGACGAATAGAGAGGCAATTTCATGATAGTTCTCTTAAACATTTTACACTTAGTATTAATAGAATTTAATGATTTGCTGAAATCAAATAGGTCCTACAACATCTAATTTCACCGAAAGTACAGTTGAAGTTAAAGCTCACCGCCATCAATACAGCGGAAAACAATCCTGTCGCCTGAAAAATTTACTAAAGTAGAGTTATACACTAGGCAGACAGGTAACATCAATCCGTCATTAGAATTTTCAGAAATAGCTTTACCTTTGAATTTGAACTTAAATTATGAAAACTGTGCTCCCTGCTTTAATTACAAATACATGATCATTGGTTTAGCCTATCTGTCTAGGCCTAGAGTATTATCCAGTCTATTATAGAAGAACGTGAGTTTCTTAAGGCCGATATTTGCGTACTAAGATTGATAATGTTCGTTCTCTATACCGAACAGCTCGTAACATCGCCACAACTGCATTACGTCGAGCCAAACGCCGCTACTTTAGCTCTAAATTTAATTGCCATCTCCCTGAGAAAACCGTTTGGCATAACTTACGGTTAGCGGGAGGTCTTGGTATGAACAAAACATGTTGTGAACTTGACCCGGATGTGCTCAACGCTTTCTTCACGTCTCCTATTAACATCAAGCAAGGACTTGGGGATGAATTGCATGATAATTCAAATATAATGACGTCCAACATTACAAGAGGTTACGATTCATCTTTTTCTTTCCGCGAAGTTACCCGCCGAGAATAAATTGAAGCATTTTTTCTGTCAAGTTTTATGCAATCGGTCCAGATAACATGTCTCCGTGGTTTGTTAAGTTCTTGCTCCCTTTGATAGTTACCTACATCCTCCATATTCTAAACACATGTCTTACGACCTCATATTTTCCCGGCGGATGGAAACCGCTACTGTCTTGCCAATACCCAAACATTTTTTTCCTCAGTTGGTTTTAGGCTCTCCGCCGTTGCTCTAATCCGGGATTTCCTAATTTCCTCTGGTATTCCTCAGGGCTCAACTCTGGGCCCTTTGTTATTTAGTTTATTTATAAATGATCTCCCTGAAAGCGTTCGGGACGTCAGCGTGCACATGTCTACTGACGATATGCAGATCTACTTAAGCAGACCTGTTGGTTTGTTTAAGAACTGTATTGCTTGTATTAATGATGATTTGGAGAGAATCAATATCTGGTGCAAAGCTAACGGCCTAAAGCTAAACCCCCACAAGTCCCAATGTATTGTATTCCATAATGGTATCTTTGACCTGCATGGCTCACCTCTTGTGGTCTTGGATGGTACAATTTATGATTTCGTGCCCAAGGTTAAAAGTTCAGGCATCATTTGCACCAACATATGAAACGCTATGACAATACAAAGTTAATTATTGGAAAGGTTTATGCTGTACTTCGTAGGCTCTGGCTTTCTGCCGACTCGTTATCTTTCAAAATCCGCTCAAAACTAGTTAAAACCCTAATTCTACCTTATTTTATTTTCGGCAGTTTGATATACCCTAAATTCGACTGCGTTTCCGCTTCGTATATTTGACCATGTTTAACCTTACTGCTTGCTAGGTTGCTCAATACGAGATTAACTCAAGCAGAGAGGACTGATTCACTTTTATAGCTTCTAATGCATACTTCATTAATTCATCGTGAGAATTGTTAGTATTACAATACGATCCAAAAGTGTGACTTTAAAGATAAAAAGGAATCAACTTCAACCACACGTGCATCAAATGTTAAGAAAGACTTATAAAATCTCCATAAAAACACCTGCGCCTCCAAAACGAACATATGTCTCAGAAACTTGGTATTTTCTGAAAGTAACGGAAACTTCACACAACATCCACCACAGCCCAGCATCTGTTCCAGTACTCAACAAGTTCTTCCAGCCATCTATTCATCCATCCATCCTCCGGGCCTTACCATAAATAATTCCTTTAATCTAAAATTCAACAAGAAGACTTAAAATGTTAAGCAAAGTTTCTATGAAATCCCCCATTTATGTACATATTTCGTACATACATATGTAACTACAATGTAGTGTAATTTTCGATGGAAAAGATAAGGAAGAAATCCCTCGTAGATTAATAGCTGATGGGTTTTCCACTTCCGTTATATAAAATTCAACTTGAAAAGGATGCAGTTCCTGCTTTTCTCTGATCATAACTTCATTTCAACGGCCATAAGACAATCATAGACATGAATTTTGCACACTAATTGAAAATCTTAAGCGACTCGTTAGTTAGGAAATGGGGCCAATTTTCTAGTAATAGAAAACCTCCCCAATTTGCGTCTAACCCCAAAAATCAATTTCCGTATTAAGTGTTACATCCTTGTGTTTGAGAGGAGATTGATGTATTGAGCGATGGTACCTATCTCATACGACCAACTATGATGGCAAATTGATGGATATGACTATCCTGATAGTAGTGGTAGCAGTAGTAGATAGCTACGGTACTGTAAGTATGCTGATTGAAACCACTAACACACTTAGCCCGTGGGTGGTCAATTATCATTACAATTCTATTTCATGCTATTCGGTTCGGATCGGTTGTCCGGTTCAAATGAATTCTATTGGCCAGACTAAGAGGACATTCATTGCTGAAAATAATTTTTAAATTGAAGCTCAAAGCGAAAGACAATAAAATAGAGACAGAGGGAGAGAGAGAAAAGGGTTAATTTAACCCTCAACATTGCTCCTTAATTAGTATTCAAGACTGGTGGTTAAACCTTTCTGCGGTTTGTTAAGTAATTTGCGAAAATTTATCTTTAATTAGTGGACGTGTCTTATCACTCTATCTCCTGTCAATAGAAAATGTGTAGCCGTGACAAATGCGTACATTTGGTTACCTTGACCTGCTCTTTCTTGTTTTTTTTTTCTTTTTTATCATGATGGCAGAGTTATGTGCAAACATTCTGAGAATTGATTTAATACATTTTTACTCGCAACTGGAAATTCACATGTGATAATTACGGTCTGAATAATTAAAATAAACATTTTTTTCCTGTTTGATGGTTGAAATATTAATTTGAGAGAGAGGCTACAAAGGTAAATGTGATTTTAATTGATATTATTTCATAAATTGAAAACTTCAGGTAGGTATTCCTACCGTGCAAAAAAAGAGTTAATTTTTAAATGAGAAATGCTTAAATAAAATGTTTTTTTATTGAAATTTTTAATTTATTTATTTTTATTAAATATTACAGAATTTAAGTTATGTAAGGAAATGCTCATAATATTGTATGGGTCAGCAAAAAACGCAAACCAAGCCACCTAGATATATTTCCTAATTAGCCACAGCGAACTAATATTAAATTAGGAAGTTCATTCCACCTTCAATTAGTAGAACTTAATACAGCTCAGAAACCACAAAATATCTAAATCAGTCATCAATTAACAACAGCAACAATAATATATTTCTTATATCAGAGTACGTACACTGTAAAAAATGCACACATTTTTGCCACAAAGCTTAGGTACATTTCCCTAAAATGTAGGGAATATTCCCTAAAATTTTGGGAAAAATATTTCCTACAGATTAGGGAAAAATACCTAAGTTTTGTGGCAACAATTGTGCAAATATTTTACTGTGTGCCTACACAGTAGTGGGTCCTTCCCGGGATTTCTAGGGAGCGAAATTCCGAGAAATTTCTGAAGTTTTATAATCCCGATTCCCGGAATTTCACTATTATAAAACCCGGGAATTTAAAAAAAAATACTTTACTCAAGTTTGTCATTTTAGATAAAATACCAAATGTTTCCATAGTGGTTAGTGGAACATATTTTAAGACATTAAAAAACGTTAAACCATAGAGAATATTTTTTTACGTAGTAGGCGTAGGTGCAGAAGTTTTTGCATATTTTTTAAATAGTTTATTTAGAGCTATTCATTTATTATTGTGAATTCATTTTGTGCAGTTTATTTTCTTTTGAAATAATTGGTAAGCAGTAAAATCTGTATTCATTAATTAATTAATTATATATTTACCAGTGGGCTAATTCGTCATCTTTCAGCTGTTCATCCAGAAAAGGCAATAAAACGTAAAGAAAATGAAGCCAACTTGGAAGCGAGTCCAGGATCTTCGAAGATTTCTAAAATTCAACCTACAATCTTTAAATATATTAAACGACAATCTATGGCTGAAATAGTAGCTAGATAATGTGCTTTGGAAGGATTTTCAATTTCTGGTGTTTGTAAAAGTTCATTTATAAGGGAAATTTTGAATGCCCGTGGATTTCAATTGCCTAAGAACAACAGCAATGTTATGAAACTCGTGCACGATTATTATGAATTAGTAAAATTGGAAACTATAAAAAGAATAAATTTGTACAAAAAAGAGAATTCATTATTAAGTTTGACACTTGATGAATGGACAAGTTTCAAAAATCGTCGTTATTTAAACATAAATGTGCATCATTCGAACGGAAGCTACGATAATCTAGGTTTTATCAGAAATTATGGCAATTGTTTAGCTGAAGTTTTAAAAAATCTACTTCTGCAAAAACTTTCCAGTTTTAAAATTAACTTAAGTGATGTTTTGGCCGTAACAACCTATGGCGCATCTGTTATGACAACAAAATTGGGAAAGAATCATCAGTTATGGTCCACCAATTATGCTTAAATCATGGCATTCAACTTGCAATTTGTGACATTATTTATAAAAAAAATAGCAAAATCCAAAACAAGCGATTCCGATAATAATTTTGTAGAGTTTTCCTCTGCAGAAGAATCTGATGAAGATTTAGACTTAGAAAACTATGATGAAAACGAATCTATTCAAGTAGAAGAAGATGCTGAAGAGCATTTTAAGATAGCTTTGAACAATGTCCGCAAAATTGTGAAGTTGATTATGAGCCGTAAAAAACTGTGTGCCTCAAAAATATATTAAAAACGAGCATGGAATAGAACTCAATCTCATATTGGATTCTCAGACTAAGTGGAACAGTATTGCTCCAATGTTGGAACGATATCTATTGTTGAAATCCTGTATTAAAAAAGCGCTGATAAATCTAAACTCCCCGGTTAAATTATACGAAAATGAGATTGCAAAGTTGGAGAAATTGTTAAGTGTCTTAAAACCAGCACAATTGGCGGTTGAAGCACTTGACACAAGAAATTGTAATCTTGTTATTTCAGAGGGAATTATAAAGTTTCTCTTCAATTCTGTTCGAGATTTACCTGGCACATTAGCAAAAAAATTGCTAGAATCTCTGCAGAATAGACTGTCTGAAAGTCGTTCAAAAGATTTGATTTCGCTTGCAATGTTTCTGCAAAATTCAGAAAATTTAAAATTTGATACAAATAACTGTGACTTGAATAGTTCTGGACAGTTTTTGCTGTATCTAAATTAGCAAAAGATTTGGTAATCCAATATTTTTCTGATGATCGGGAGATAGCCATAGATAATGATTCAGATTTATGCGAGATAATTGATGTACCTACAACAAGCGATGCTACTTTACCATCACCATCAACTAAAGACGATTTGTTGAAGAAGTTTTTGGCAAGTGCAATAAGTAAATCACAGAAAGCTATGGAGGTAGTAAAACCTGACAAATAAACATCTATACAAAAGGAGATGAGATTATATGCGGCAACAGGAACATGACGATCAAACCAACATTAACCGAACTGGAGCGAGTTTTTTCAATTTCTGGAACAATTGTAACAAAAAAACGATCGGGTTTGTCAGATCATTGAACTGATGTTTTATGTTTTTTAAAAACATATTTTAAAAAGCTCGAATAAGTTTAAAAAATATTCCAGACAAGGTGCACTAAACCTTTTTATTTTTATTATTGTATGTTGTTTGTAAATAAAAAAAAATAATTATATTATAAATGTAAAATTTTTAATATTAAAAAAAATTCCCGGTTCCCGGGTAATCCCGGGATCTTATTTTATTTCAATCCCGGGATTGAAAAAAGGTCCGGAAACAGCCCCCACTACTACACAGTAAAAAAAATTTCCCCAGAGTCAGTAGTGTTATGGCCCAATATACGGAAGATTCTTCCAGCAGCCAAGGGCGCCTTTTAGTGAAATAATTAGCAATTGCTAAACAGTAACGTCGCATGGTACTGTTCTGCAACTGTCAGTTATTTTGCTGATTAGCTCAACAGCTGGCTACGATGAGTGCTTAGTGGAGCAATCGACGATTACAATTATAACTAACCTAGCATGGTAATTATTATGTAAAGCGATTGTTTACTACTAAGCGACTCAGGTGCTGCAACCGGTAGAACAAACGGCAAGGTTGTTGTCGTTTGTTTACATCCGCGTTGTTAAGTAAGGTCTACTTCCGAATATTGGTGCATAAAAGACCAATGACTGGTCTGGCGAGTGCCGTTCAGTATTCAGTTATAATAGAATCAAGTTTGCGTTCGGTTCGGAGTACTTTTAGAATTATTAAGATAGGTCAGTTCGCGATAAATAAAGAATTATGTTTTAAAGTAATTTGAGCGTTGTTATTATTTGAAGAAGGTTTACGGTGATTAATTAATTACTTCTTGTTTATTTGATGGTTTTGTGAATTTTCTTATTTGATTGCTTTTGGGACACGACAGTAGCAACAAATTGTGCGACCAGTTCTAGGTATATTTTTATATAATAAATAAAATGCTCCACTTCAGAATTAGGGAGAGGGTGTTGTAGCAAAAATGGAGGTTCTTCCATTTCAATACCTTTTAGGTACTTTCTCCCTAAAATGTAGGGAATATTAAATTTTTTCGTTTAAAATTTAGGGAATAGATAATAGTTAATAGCTACATCTTTAAAAAACATAAGAATGTGTTGAATGGCTCATATATATGTTTTTTATTCATTAAAGTATACAGTATGGAAGTTAGTGACGCTGAAAAAAAAATAGTGGATATGAATTGATTTCAAAAACAACGCAAATATATTTGTAAGTGTGTCTTAAATTTAGGGAGTTGTTCTACTTTTTTTTACAGTGTACACAAGATCTATAATCTTATATTAGTACTTTTAGATAGCGGAACTAGTGATAGTAACTATTAAACAAATAATATAAATGAATGAGGTGAACAGTTATGGTATTCAGAGGGGGAAAAGAAGAAAAGAAATCAGAATAATACATTGAATAATCTATTGTATATGAAATGAGTACGAAATATAATAATGAATAAAAGAGAAAAGAAAAGGATAGAGAATACACTTTTTGGAGGGTAAAACTGAGAGATGCTTTTTAATAAGCTCTTGAACATGTTAGTATGTTAGTTGGTAAATTGTTCCATAAACGGATTGCTTGGATAAAGTAAGAAGCTGCAGATACAATTATGTGTGACCAATAATACAATCATTTTAAGCAACTTAAGCTTGCGGGAGCAATCATTTGATAGATTATGTTGCCAGATATGAGATAAGACAGTTACAGAGATTTTACAAATTCACCTAGACAAAAATTTCAACAGTAATCCGTAGTTGTCTAAGTCCACAATAGATCTCTTGCAGAGTTGATTTAATGTGGTTACATTAATTTCAATTTAAGTTAATGACTATTCTTAGGATTAGGGAGAATTGTAAAGCTGGAAAAGCCATTTGCATTGAGCAGAGCAAACCGCCGTTAAATGCCGCCCATTTGTTAATTTCGATGAGATCACTATTGAAACGTGAGAAGCCGTAAGACAGTTAATAGCACACCATTTATGAGAGGTGTCTAAGTCCGAGTTTAAAACTCCACACTCGTTTTCATCAGAAACAATGCGGAAGATTTTAGCATCGTCAGCATAGCAAAGTCTTCTTGAATTAGCCAAAATCAAAGATACATCGTTGACGTAAATTATAAAAAGGAGTGGTCCAAGATGGTTGCTTTGAGGAACGCCGGCAGTATTATCTATTTCGTCAGAAAAAACTGCGCCGAATATAACTCGCTGCGTGCGATCAGATAAATAAGAACGAAGCCAATTGACAAAGACAGTAGGAAAACCAAAAACAGTCAATCTATGAATTAAAAGTTTATGATTAATTCGGTCAAAAGCTTTACTGAAATCCATTAAAATTCAATCGACTTGCTTACCGTTTTCAATAGCAGACATTCCGAAACTAGTAAACACAAACAAATTAGTCGTAGTAGATTTACCTTTCATAAAAACATGCTGAAAAGAGCATAGGAAGGGTTTGCAGTGGAAGTACAAAACATCGCGAACCAGGATTTCAAATTTCTTACCAATAGAACTTAAATTAGCAACGGGTCTGTACTTAGAAAAGTCGCACTTATAGCCCTTCTTGTGTAAAGGAATAATCAAAGAAAGGTTCCATTGCTTCGGAAAAACACCACAGGTTAAAGATAAATTAAATAAATAACACACCACAGACACAATGGATGTAGCACAGTGTGCGTAGAAGGAACACCATCCGGACCGCCAGAAAAACTATCAGCTTTGCTTGAAATGTACTTGCAGAGAGACGCTTGCAACAAGTCTTTAGGTCAGCGGAAGCTTCGTCAAATGGATAAAATTGTTATAACAAATATCACAGTGGTTATCACAGAAGGCAGTTTTAAAGAAGTCACCAAAAATATTGGCAGTCTCTAAGGGATCCACACTGTCTATGTTACCGAGTTGCAGTGATGAAGGATGGAAATAACATCGAAGTGATGCAAACGTTAGCTTTTTTTTCAGCGCTGAAGTCTGGTTTCACCTGATTGGATACGTAAATTTTCCAAATATGGACAGCAGCAAAACCGAAAGTATGCCATGAATGTAGTTTGCACCCCAAAAAGATAGGCATCTACTGCGGTATCTCAAATATAGACAACTACAGTTACCGATATATACGGACTATATAGAGTCATCCTTACGCAATTTCTTCTCCTTGCTCAGATTTGAAAAAATGGTTGCCTAGCATGTAAGTGATTCAGTTCTTAATAGACTAATGCCTTATAGGTTTGGTTAGCTTTTCCGAGTAGCGATTATATTTTTGAACGCACCTAATATATCGACGAAAACAGCCAGTGTCACTTATTTAACCTCAAGTCCCTTTAAAGTAGTATAGAGTATTCTTTAGAGATAACTTCAGAGATTGTTCTTTTATATACGCGCCTTTAAAAATAGATGGCGGAGCAAATATTTTGTGGGGGCTTTTATGCATTTAAATGGTAATAAACACTCTCATTTTTCGCTGAATGTGGATACTATATCGAGAGGATATTTTTTAATTTGTGGGACTGAATTAACATCATCAGTCAGTCAGGAAATCGAACATCCAAAAATATTTCCGAAGTATGAAATGTTAGCCAATTTTCCAATTATTTTCAAAGAAAAGGAGCTCGAGTTGATTCGGTGCCTTTGGTAGAAATCTCTTATCTTAATGCCCCATTTTGCATCATCCGAGTTGTGTATTTTTACTGATATAGAAGGTAGTGAAAAACTGTCCACATATGTTAATCTTTCGGAAGTTTGGATTTATTAAAAGGACGGGCGTACGATTTTTTCTTGGATCTGGAGTTTCTGTATCACCCACTGACATTCAAGGGTTTGCTACAAAAAGAAGCAAGACATAACAATTTTCCATAGTAGAGTAAATATATTTCGTACATAAAAATTAATAAATTTTAAAGATGTTATTTCCAATTTTGTAGTTTTTAATTATTCTAATTTAAATTAAATTGTAAATACAAAAACAACTGCGTAGTCCAGTTTTTGAGACAGATGATTTTTCCTCTTGCATTTCCTAATTTTTATCAATCCTATTAAGCCATGGTTGCTTCCAGATGCTATGAACCAGTAACGATGAAAGCGTAGAAATAAATTGTGAAATTTTTGCTATCTTAATTTATTTTTATCTTTATCTTACCGTACGAGTGTTTTTTTTTATTTTGTATTTATAATTTAATTTAGAATCATTAAAAATAATAGTTCTCATAAAATTCTTCTAGTCCATCTATGATCGATTCTAAAAATTGTGAGTTCGAGTCCCGTTTGGGACAATATAAAAATAAATATGTTCTTTTCAGTCTGCAGCGCTGCAGTTTAGTCCGTTTAGTTCGTTGAAGTTATGAAATGGCTTTGTAAAAATACATCATTTATGAGACAGTTGCTTCCAACTCAATATTTTCCAAAACAGTTTTTCTTCTCGATACGAAAAACCAATTCTACGTACACACACGCAGTAACAAAATGAAATAATTTTTGTGTTTTCTTAATAAACCAAAATTGAGAACACTTTCCCTCGGGATAACCACCATGGTAAATTGATGTAACTTTACGGTTTTACCTATATTATGTATACATATACAATACACAATCATATATACTTTTATGTCAGCGGATAGCCCATGGTAGCTAGAAGGAATGTCGTACATCCATGGAATAGTTCATTTTATCAGCGAAATTCTTGTCCGCATACATATGTGTTTATTTATGTAGGTTTGTATAATGATTGTTACATTCGAACTAGCAACAAAGCTAGAGCTCAGTCCATTTGTACAAACAATTCGAATAATACAATTTCCTCTTTCAACAGTGGTATCGTGTGGCCGCTGAACTGCCATTCCGAAGTGGGTATGTAAACTGCTTCCATAAATTCATCAAATTGCGACATTATACCCGTGATGGACCCAGAACAAAGATCACTTCAGAAAATATATTGACAAATATGTTGACAAACTTGTGGTCATGCTATGCTAAAATTGGATTAAGTACAAGAAAGAAAGTCGTACATTCACAGAGTGACATGAATAATTTAAATAGTCGGTTAGAGGCTGTGGCGAGATTGATTATGGCATTCTTCTGGCAGTATAGCAGATATGAAAGGCTATTAAGTAGTTTTTTTAATCTATTTTTAAAACCAAAGGAAAATCTTTACTCATAAGAATATTAGCAGTGTAATGGTTTTGCTGATGGATATTTTGAAAATTTTCAATTTTCCCTATATTGGTTTATTGCCAGATTTCTAATACAATATGGAAATCTGGCAACTATTTCATCTAAATTGCAAGAAATTATCACAAAACCTCTATCAAAGATATATTTTTTTTTTACTTCATTGATTTTTGCCTGCATTGCTCCTTCTAATTTGCAATCGCAAGGAGCCTGTTAAGATAGGTCAGTATGCTGCTTCTGCAGTACGAAACTTGTTGGTAGGATGATGGTTGAGAAAAGAAATGAAGTGCAGCCATAAAATATTCAGGTAGCTCCTGATTGAGGTAGTACGTCTTTTTATTGGCTGTCATGAGTCACGTGATCATTCCACTTTCAAGCAGTGTAGGGTGTAGTTATCACTGTACAAAATTTGTTTATTTATTTATTTCACCTGCTGAAAGGCAATAAGGGCACACAGTTAACTGATGTAATCATGAAGGTTTTGAGGTACCTCAAAGCATACCTCATATTGACTCGTCTAAACAGGGTTAATCGCAGACAACTAGTAAAGAGTTATTCTGATACATTTTCACACGACAATATACTGTGATAGCGACAACTTTCAATTTTATCACGTGTTTAATACGCGCCCTAGTGGTGGCATCAATAACCAATTTCGATAGTGGCCATTTTTTCGGACTATCAGGACCAGATTAATATAAGCTCGTTGTAGTGAAACGTTTAATAAATAAAATGGGTTTCATCACTTAATCGTTGTTAGTGTTAGTATGTTAAATCAAATACCGGATAAAATTACATGCAATACAACATACATAGAACCAAAAATAATATAACATATGTATGTTATATTATTTTTGATAGAACAAATGATTTAAGTATTGCGCAGAATTTTTTTTTAAACATGCTTAGAGACGTCAAGAATAAAATGCTCAGCCATATTATTAGCAGCAATACACATACGAATAATAGGTGCATACATCACATAGTTAGACCTTGAGGAGCTAATATCCAATAGAGGTAGCGTTCTCAAATTGTTAATACTATAACAGGAAGAGATTTTGTCAAGTAACAACAAAGAATTAATATTCGCGCTTAAGAGTGAATCCACAAAAAGTAAATGGGCAATTACGCGACGTTTTTTAAGCGAGCGCATTTTTAAAAACATTCAAGCCATCCTCATTGGATGGAAGAATTGATGAAGTATTCCAGGGTATTTACCTGAGAGCAAATCGTAAGAAGTTTCGCTGAACAGACTGGATAGGTCGACGTGGAGACCAGACCTGGCTAGTGTATTCAAGAAGTGATTTCATAAAGCAAGTGTACAAACTCAATATTATGGTAGGATTCAAAAATTATCGGGACCAACGTTTTATACAGCCCAGCATAAAACTACTCTTTGATAGCAAGTAGTATATGTGGGAGGCAAAATTCAATCTATATTCACATTTCTGATCCAAGTCAAAGACAGGAGCCACACGGTGAATCAAAGAATCCGAAAACCCATAATCATACGTGATTGATTTCTGATGCTTGCGAAAAGTCATAGCCTGAAAGTGCAAAAGGTATTTCGTATCAGCAAGAACTTAATATTCTTTAGTACGGCTGGCTCTGGCTTGCGGTATATGTCTGGAAAAAAACTAAGTTGATCTCACATATATCCACTCATTTGGAATTCTGAGTGTGAATTATATGAGGTGAAATATTAAGTATTTACTTTGTACTTAGCAGTTTAGCCCTAAACGGGACTAGCCAAATTCATACAGAAAAATCAAAAGGGCTTCTCGTAGTAAAGCGTTATCAATTTAAAAATTCATAAC
Source organism: Dioctria linearis (assembly GCA_963930735.1). Lineage (NCBI taxonomy): Eukaryota > Metazoa > Arthropoda > Insecta > Diptera > Asilidae > Dioctria > Dioctria linearis. Next base: position 53,397,941 of record OZ005741.1, on the reverse strand, counting down.
AAAAAAGGTTATTGATAAAACAGCAACTGTAATTGATAAAATTGCAACATTTTTTCTGTATGAGGTCATAATCTCACATTTGTGGATATTGAGTACCAACTTATTGCTTTTGCATTAGTTGCAAAAAGTGGGGGTGACCTTTACAAATTTTGTGAAGATCACCCCTACTTTTTAATCTTAGCTGTGCGAAAAGTTAATTTCGTAGCTTAAATCAAGATCTTGCAGTGCCTTACAACAGAGACAATATCGTCAATAGATAAAATAAAAAAAGAACGGACACAATTGACTCCCTTGCGGTACGCCAGATAAATCCTTCAAGGTGGAATTTCGGAAATATATTTGATATGTTGTGTTGTCTAAAATAGACTCCGAACCAGGTTTTTCCATTTTAAACAGTATAACGAAGTTAGATATCTTGTCAAAGGCTTTAGCAAATATAAATACAATCTGTATGGTAGCCTTTTGCGAATCTGCCAATGGTATCCGAGACAAATTCCAACAAGCTATTGCTTGTTGACCTGCCCTAAATAAACCCATGTTAGTTTGAAGAGAGCGAATTCTTGCAGCAGGAAATTGATAGCTGGGAGTAGATTAGATTAAATTAGATTAGATTTGTGAAGGGTTGTGCAGGCAATCACTGAGATAGTGCGACCTGAAAGATCTATTGTGAGTCCCCGTTGCATTTACTCCCTTTCTAGGTTCAGACTGTTAAAAAAGGCTAGAACTATTCTGGGAATAAGGCCCCACCTGTAGGTTGGTGGAGGAAAAGCATGTTCGAGGTGGAGTAGTCTCCACCTAGCCAATTTTTCGCAGTTGCAGAGCAAGTGCTCCGAGGTTTCGTGAGCATCCTGACAGAAACGACAGGATGAAGTATCAGCCAAGTCCAGCTTGTTTAGGTGATTCCTAAGTAATCATCTTGAGCTCTGTGCTTCTAAGGAGTAGGAGTTGTTTTGTTTTTCCGCCAGAGGTGTCGATACACTTATTTGCCTGACGAAGTCCTTGTATCCTTTCCCAATACAGAGATTTTTGTTTATTCTCCCAGTAATTTAGGGCAGGTAACACATTGAAGTGCCACAGAACTGCTGAGAGTAAATGATAGATTCGAATAATTTGGGCATGTGGAATAAATTTGCAATAGGCCTATAGGTAGAAATTTCATTTGTACTACCTTTTTTGGTATGATTAAAGAATTTTTTCATAGTTGCTAGAAACAAGTATTATCGAGAGATTTTTGGAAAACTATTCGCAACGGAGCTGCCAGAGCATGGCAATATGAATTAGAAAAGGCCGGGGGGATCCTATCAGGATGCATTGTGAAGTTGTTTGGAAACCCATTAATATAATCGAGTACATCCTCTTGTGCAGTTAAAGGGATAGTAAATGCAACGTTATGGGAGTCGTTCATTTCAGTGAAATTGTTATTTAGAGGTTGAAAATTTGACGAGGCAAACGCATTGCATTTTGTAAACATATTACAAATTTCGGATAAACTATCACTAGTAAAATCTTTGTACCTCATGTTATTGTAGTTCGTTCGTTATTATCATGTTATTGTCGTTTTCCTTTCTTCGTACATCAACTCTGGGTAGAGGATGTAAAAGTTATAATATCGCCGATGAGTTTGACGTGTTACACCCTTTTTCATGTTAAGTCAATTTAATAAGACAAGATAAGTCAATTTAATATTCAAAAATCAAAAGAAATTATGTACACATTCAAAGCCATTTTTAGGGAAAAATTTCACGAATATTTTATTGCGCAACATTTATTATATTGAAAAGAGAAATTACTTTGCAAACAAGAGCAGAAGCTACGGGTTATATTCACATGGTGAAATTTAACTCTCTGACAAATGAACCGGAACATATGAAAATACTGAAAAACATAGAAAATTGATATGTGCTCATGTGGATGTAAGATGGATGTCGAAAGCTTTATTGTTATGAGACCCAGCTTTCAAAGGATTTTTATTTTTCACAAAGCATGTTATATCAAAATCGAAGAAGAAAAAAACTGCATGAACTTATTTATTCTGTCGGCGGATTACCTCGCCCGCCGTAGGGAAATTTGTGAGAATTTTTTAGACAATAATATACAGTTTAATCTATACACCTTCACGCGATATGAATAAACAAAGTTTGACATTAACATGTTATTAACACACACGGCAATCCCGACATTCAACTTCATAATATGTGTGTAGACTGGGTATACCTACCTACCTACATATATGCAGTCATTCCAAACTCTACACATGAATTTTCCCAAGAAAATTCTTAAGTAACTTAAACTTTCTGAGTTCCTGGCGAACGTGAGCAGTATATCGAGCGAGAAGTACTACAAGAAATGTTTGCTTAAGCCAGAAACTTTAGTGAATCACATAAATTATATGGCTGCCACCATAAAAATGTCACAGGCTTTACAATTCATTAATTTTATTTGAATTTTCCTCGCATTTGCTCTTTCGTCCCACTTCTCGACTGGGTCGAATATTTTTTTTCATTTGTCCTCCTGCTGTTGGATTCAAAGACCCACCGAAAAACAGCCTCATACTGCTGCTCCTCCACCCCCTCCGCCGGCAATTCCTCCATCTCCTCCTGCCATAGTTCAGTGACGACGATTTTCGCCGTAAGCCCTTGTTTCGAACAATTTCACTTAATAGGACCTCTTGATATATTACTTTGGAAAGTTTTCGCTCTACTTTCCATTCCACACAAACTCAGTGCCCTTTCCGACGTGCATTCCGCTTTTCATCTATTTTCGAACTTCAAACAATTTATTTTTTTTATATTTAATTTCTCCGTTTTTTTTTCACGAGCTTGAACAAATATTGTTTCAAAGCCCCTCTGGTGTTAGGAGAGTGAAATTGTTAATTTATTTTTCATTTCAATTTTTTTTTTGGACACGCTTTGTTCGCGGAAATGTTGAATCTAGTGCTCGGCTAATTTTTTACCAAATTGATTGATAGCGAAATAAATTGATGAAGAAATAAGTTACCAGGATCAAAGATAATTTTTCATGGTTCAGCCGCTATGATGCATTTAATGGTATTAATAAATAAAGTACCTACTCGGTTTTTACAAGTGATCTAATAAATGCTAATTGAAAGTGAATTATAGAGAATGGTAGGAATATAGGAATTTAAGAATTTATCGGGAAATTTTATAATAAGGATAGGAGTGGTGAAAATGCTTTTATACCAGTTTAAAGTTCATTTTTTTTCACAGTTATTTGTAATCGAGTAAGTCTTGACATTAAGGCCATGCAATTCAATATAAATATCCTTAATGCCTATCCTTTTTTAATTTTTATTTAATTAATCACAGCGATGAGGATTTGGTGGTACCCTAGTTACTGATACCAGGGCATCACCAGATATTTTATGTTGCGTTTACAGCACCACTGCAACGTGCCGCATCGACTGGAGTAGAAAGAGCTGAGACCTCAGTTCTTGATGCTAGATAACTGTCTTAAGGTGAAAACTTCGAATTAGGAAAGTAGGACAGTATGGTTGAGCCACACTGTAAGTCTGGAGTTAGGCAGTCGTCTGCACTAAGTCCACGACCCAATAAGTCGTATAGAAATTAGATTTCTCTGATTTGTAGATACAAGCCAAGTGGAATATCCTAGAGCATGAGACTCTAAGGTTGTTCTATTTGAGCCGCTTATTATTTTAACCAGAGCAGTACAAACACAGGATAAGGTTAGAGTGTCCTGTATGAAAGATAGCAAGACAAAAAAAAACAAACAAAAGAAAATGCTGGCATGACAGCTAGCACACGAGCTTTCCGTGGTGCAACACAATAGGTCTGTTCGCGTAATTCTCGTGCAAAAGCTTTCTGGGTAAAAACTTACTCGTGTGGTGGGGGAAGAATGTAAAATGCATGAAAAAGTAAGAGAACGCTTTTCATGTAACTTCGTGAAAAACAAGAAGTGTTTTAGTTTTCTATTGCAATGACAGCTGTCAATTTTCCTTGCAACAATTGATTGCAGTAACTAAAAACTTCGGGTAAATTCATGCAAGAAGGGAAGCTGTGACGTGTGCAAAACTCGTGTAATTTTGTGAGCACGAGAAAGTACGGGAACGGAAGTTGGGTAAGTTCATGCAAATTCATTGCAATGCATTGTCTCAAAACTGAGTACGCGAACAGACCTAATGTATAACCGCAGGATGAACGCAGCAAGAATACACCAGCCGACTTTATGTCGATCTGATGAAAGCGTTTCCTCTATTTCTGTAGTGCGGTCGAGCGGTCCAGTTCTTCGGTACAGATAATAGGAACTTCCGTATGCTATTGTATTCCGTAGCTGCTGTGGATTGATAATGATGGGGCGGTACTCCTAGTGTATCAAGTCAAGCTGAACGGAGTACCTGAAAAGAAAACACATGAACCACCATTTGAGGGGGCATGAACATAACCGCCTGTAGGGAGCAGTCTAAATAAAACACCGGTATCTTGAATGGTATTCCCTGCTTCTTTTATTTGGAAAGCTTCTTATTTTCTCTTCAGTGAGAAATTTTTTTTTTATTTTTTCAAAAAACGTTATAAACTCTTTCATAGTTCTGTTTCTATTGGCGTCTGACAAGCGAATCATTTTTTTATTTTCTAAAAAGTATTTCGAACAAAATCATGGCTACTTAAATAACGCTTTCTACGCTCAATGAAGTAATAATAGCTGGGACTTTAGACAGGTAAAATTACCCGATTTACATGTTGATTGGCCATGCGTTCAGAACGGTGGTGACAGGATATTAACGCGTCGCCACAAGGCTATACTATAAAGTAAAGCACAGTAAAGCTGGAAGGAAGTAGGACATCAGGAGATAGGCGTTGGTATATACTATTGCGATGTACTATGTCAATCTTAAACGTTTGTAGTATGTAAGTCTGTATAAGAGGCATTTCGGAATTTTATTGTGAAGTCGAAAGAAGTTTTAAAGAGGTGAGAGAATTCTGCGCAACTATTGCATGCAGGGATAACTTTAACAAAGAATCAGTTCGGACAATTAAATTATGTTCAAGTGTCAATTAGTGTTATTATTTAATAGGGTATTTCGTATGTTGTATTACACCCGATGGCTATGGATAGGTTATGTTTCGACAAACTGTATGGGTTGTGGGGGAAATCCAAACGGTTTATGAGATCATGGGACTTAAAGATATTTGGATATGTTTTTATAGATAACCCTATAACATCTAAGTGTTAGACCCTATAATGATGATTTACAAATCCGTTAGAAAGAGAATCGTTTGACCTTTATATATCTATAAAGCTTTCCCCTGCTTTTTTTTGGTTTTGAAATTACAGCGGAACAAAGTTAATATTTCGGAATTTTAACTAAATTTCTTTTATTTAACTATTGTGTTTATCAAAAAACTCGTCAACAACACCAATTTGTCATATTGGATTTAAGAAGCCTAAAGGTTTTGCTTCAAAATAACTTATCAAACTCTTCACCCAAAATGTAACTCTTTCGCGTTTTTTGCACTTCTTCTTAAGCATATCCAGCGAAAAAATTTAATAAATGCCAGAAAGTAGGCAATTTTCTTTTGGGAATGTGCTTTATAAGCGATTTGCGCTGGATATGTTCAAGAAAAAGTGTAAAAAACGTAGAACAGGTTCCATTTTATGTACAGAGTGTGATGAATCATCTTTTTTGGGGTGAAAATGGATGTTGATGACTTGTTTTTTGATACAAATAGTTGTTAAATAAAAAAATCTTAGTCAAAATTCCGAAAGGGGAATGCCCACTTTTCATACACCCTTGGGCACGACACGTCCAGACATGAGAGATATTTTAAACGATGCACTATGGTAACCTGAACATATTTTATTGACATTGTGTATTTGAATTAGCGGGGGAAAGCTTTCGCGATCGGATGTAGCTTGTGCGACTCTCTTGGGTGAAAAAGTGGACTTTTCTTCTTCTCGTGATTGCGCGGAATTGGAGAGTTGTGGAAAATGACTTCGTATTTGAAAAATGTTTACAATAGAGCCCTCATAGCGGTGGAAGAAAGAATTGCAAAAATATATGCGAAATATGGTAGCTGGGGTGTATGTGACCCAAGTGCATGATAATGGATTTTCCGGCGACAAAGACGTCCCCAGAAAGTTTTCTGAATCGGGAAGTATGCAGAGAAAAGTTTTCTTTTACGAATTGTATCCTACCGAGTTAGGGCCGATCTAAAGTGCGAAAAATTTAGTACCTCAGTCCAAATAAAAAAGAGGGAAATACTAAAAAAGTCAGCATGAAGATGGCTATATATAGCTGTCTAAACCTCAGAGTATAGGAGTGTGGGTACTCAAATATCTTCTCAGGATCTAAGGAATTCGATTCTGTACTAGATTTTCCAATATGTACTAGATAAACCTTTAACCCCCTCCCCATGGCTTCCCCCGCTTAATTGAAAAAAGCATTGTTAATAAATTATGTTTAGAGTATCATAATGCATCGTTTAAGACATGTCACATATTTCTAGGTGCTGTGTCTACAATAGGTTTTCACTTTTAATTTTGTTGAGCTATAACTTCAAAATCAAGAGGAGCAGATGAACAATTTGTAGACCATTGGAAAGGTTCAACGATTGTCTAACATCGTCATAGAGTGTAACGTTTTTATGGTACAGGGTTATCTATATTAACATACCTAAATATCTTAAAGTCCCGATATCTCGGAAACCGTTTTTATCTCCCCCATAATCTATACAAATTTATGCTTGTGTAACATCCTATACACCCAGTATAAGGGGGGTACGGGCTATAGTTCCGACCTCTAAGTACTGCAGCCTAAAGGATCTTTTGTGCTATGCCACTAATGTGTTAGTTCCAATCCACGGTTGCCCTTTTAAGAAAGTTATTATTTCGCTGGCAATGGCCGATTATTATGGCACTGAGGGGTCTGATTTAATGCTTACCACAGTTGTTGAATTCATTACAATACATATAGATGTGCCACCAAATATGTTACATCTTCTCGACAGATGGCCTTACTTGTTTCAAATTAGAAAACAGAGGCGAAATTTTTACCGAATGACTGAAATCTTGTTTACATATGGCGCCATCTATTAGAAAAAATTGTAAAACACGAGGATATTAAGTTATCTTCGATAACAAATGTTTTTTCTTCTTCCCTATCTAACAATGTCTAGGAATGTGGAAAAAATGTAATAAAGGAATTCAAAGGAATTTCAGATTTTTTCTCAATAAATTTTCTTTTTATGAGATATATATATAGAGAAGTACCTACTTCGTAAGAGATTTTTTTGTTGAATTTTGTATTCCTTCTGTTCTACAAGAAATTATTATTTAAATTAATGCATCTGTAATTTAATACATATTTTATTTGACATATTATTTCAGTAACTTTAATATATTATAATAGGTACCTTAGCTAAATAAATAAATTATTTTCAAATTAGGAATGGTTTATTGTAATTTCAAAATCGCACAAAATCAACAGCTTCGTTTCGCAGCAGCCAGTTGCAGATCATTAAAATCTCTTAGTACGAGTGCTGGCAGCGTCACCATCTCAATAGGTATGTGGCGGCCCATCTGTTTGGTGAGAGGGGTTGCGTTTACCTGTGTCCATTCCGTTCCACAGGTAAACAAAGCAGTTTTCAAAATTATTTGAGTTCGATTTCTTTTCGTTTTTATTAGTTTTTATAAACATAAGTATAAACATTGAATAATATAATTCCGTTATTATCTGACAGTTTTTTGCTGATAGTATGTGCCAGACGCTTTTTTTTTTATAAACAAAATAAAAAAAAGCTGACTTAGTTATCGAAGGAACAACATGAAATTAATTTGTCAGGCAGAATTCGGTTGATTGTCAATAGCCAAATCGATAGGGAATAAATTTGTGAGAGTACGGCCGACAAGACGTTGGTTTTTAACGAAAAAAAAGTCTAGCACGGTGCTAGCAGCCGAGGAAGCTGGCTGCAACACTATTGAGATACTATAAGGAAAGTCATATCAAAAAACTAACGGAACTAAACTAATTTCTCGAAAGCGATGCTAGCTCTTAGACTAATAGGAACGCCGAACTTCCAAAAAATTCATGGGTCAGATTTTCCATAAAAAATTTTGGGATTTGGCATGTCTGTCTGATGCCATATGTGGTTGTTGACAGGTAGATTCATTCCGGGTGAATTTTATTTGAAATATTTCCTGCCAAGAAAAATGTTTGCACTTTATGTAATTTCTCAGAACTGTTGCCCCACATATATCGTAAAGATATATATACTATGGCTCTGAGAACGCGTTGACATAGCGAGCTGAAAGATCTAGTTGATCGAAACGCGTTAGGCTTAAATTAAATTAAATTAATCATGTTATATATTTTTTGTGAAACATAAGAAGTGCTTTAGTTTTCTTAAGGAAAATTAAATTTGCATCACAATTCGAAAGCACTGGAAAGAACTACTTAACGACATTGGAAATGTTGCTTAAATTATCGAAATGTGTGCTAGGAATAGTAAACACTTTTTATTGAGTTGATACCATTTTTATGTGGTTCCTGAAACAGAAAGAGCCCGCAGGATAAGCAGCTCAAAATAATTTTAAATACGGGCATATAACAAGGACGCAATACAACGCGGGGAGAAATCCTGAAGAAGTTGCATTTAGAGCACTTACCTGCTCTATGGGAAACAAACACTTTATTCCAATCCTTTCAATATATTTATACGCTTAAAGTAGTCATTATTTTTGCGGCCATACTCCTTAACTCGTACACGAATTTGTTTATTTATATATTTCTTTATTACTATTTTCGACACTCTCGTAGACCCACTTTTCGTCATCACAGTGAGCTGAAATTTGGCACACAGGTTCATGTCGCGTGACAATTGAATCTGTCAAAATTTGAACCGGAATTTTCCATGGAAATCCTGGAAAATCGGGAAAAATCATTTGAAAATTTGGTACAAATTTGATTGGTGATAACTCCGATTTAGGAAAAATGCAGTTTTCCGATTTTTCCGAAAAAATTTTCCCGAATTTTCCGACAGTGCTGAAAACTTGCAGAAAAAATCGAGGAAAATTCATGTAAAACGCTTTTCCGGAGTTTTTCAGACCAAGGAAGCGTTTGAGCGTTTTGCAACCTAAGACAAAATTGTAGAGCGAAATGAGTTGCATAAAGCTGCTTTTGTGGAAAACTCCGTGGACAACCGGGAAAGCGGGAAAATCATCGGACAAATTTTCATCAATTGATTAGTGATAAATCTGTTTCATGAAAAATGCAGAATTTTCCAATTTTTCTGGAAAATTTTCGAAAATTTCCGGAATTTTCCGACTTTTCCGAAAAATTTTCCTACAAAAAAGTTTTATAAGTTATGCGGAATCATTTTTTTCCGTCCTACAGGCATCAATACTTTCTCTTCAACAATCATGAAAACTTGCATAAAATATCGAGGAAAATTCATGTAAATTTTTAAAAAAATTTCATAGTAATAGGAAAAGTCTGTGGAAAACATGGAAAATCGGGAAAATTCATGTTATATGGGATCAAGTTGGAATACAGCTAAAAAGCCCTGTTTAAAACATAATTTATAAGAAATTTTTTTTTTTGTTACGCTCATAAATATTGCTTTCTGTATACCGTGATCCGAGTCAAAAATTCTAAGAAATTTCATCAAGCTTAACAAATTGCTTGGCAGAAAATATTTCAAATTATTAACGAAAAATCATTGCACCAGCCAACAACCAGATGTAAAAAGGTAGATCGCAGAAATTCAATCGAAAATCCGATCGAAAAATTTCTTGGAATCCTCCAGTGCCTAGATAAGAATTTTGTATGTTCTGCAACTTTCTGCTGAGGAAGCGAAGTATGAGATTCTTTTCACTTAAATCCCGTATGATACACATCTGCCAAATCATTTAAATCATCTTGATACTAATCAAGATATGCCTTTAAATTTCTTTGTTACAGATTTTTTCCACTTTTCTACACATCATTAGATAAAGAAAGACGGAAAAAACCAAATTAGATTAGATTCTTTCCTGTGATATGGCGATATTTATAACCGAAAACAACTTGTTATCCTAATAATCGCAAGTTTTGCTAACAGATGGCGGACCTTTTGGTGAGCAGATGATTAAGTACTACAGTGGCGACTCAGTGAGAAGATGTAACAACATCTTGTGCTCGGCGGTGGCATATCTATATGTATAAAATCAATGGCCGAGATCAGTAAGTTATTGAGGTTTTCTATGAGCTCTTCCATACATCACGTTCATGCTACTATCGTCGTCGATATTTGTATATTTCTTGTCTGTGGTTAAAGTTAGTATATAATAACTTATGTCTTGTTGTTTCACAAAAAATCCAATAATTTCGTTCATTTCCCCCTCTCATCTTACAATCTAAGATACAATCCAAGAAGTATACGTTCAAATAGGGCTTCAAAAACGAGTAGCAAATACTCATAGCTGTTGTCCAGGTTCAATTCTTTAGTTACACATGAAGTGCATAACTGAACTAAAAATAGACATAATACTTTTGCAGTTGTCAATCTTGCTGTAAATAGCATAACAAGTTTAACCAGCTCTACATTGATTCTTCCTTTATTCGTCCCTTATTGACAAAGATAGAAAGTATTTTGTGAATCCTTATCTATGACACACAAACTCCATTCAAATATGAATTACAAGTTTCAGATTTGTGTAAATACTGCAAATCATAAACCTCCATCAAACATCATCATCTCATCACCATTAGTATCGAATGAACATTTTTCCAAAAATCTAATAACAAGACCAAGAAAAACCTCTGGGCTTAGTTAAAAAAAAAAAAAAAAAACGAATCTTCTAATTAAAAGTACAAATTGAATTGAATTTTTAACTCCATTAATCATTTCACGTTTTCGAATTACCCGGGAGTGTAAATATTCACGACTAGCTGCAGGGTATACACTAGATCCCAGTTCAACTGAAGTGTTTGCACATTACTCAATTTTTCAATCGTTTTTTGGCCACATTCCAGCCGCATAGAAGAAAAATGTTTATGCCAACACCAGAAAGGAAGCGTTTTTAGGGTATTCCCCATCTACTCGATCTCGCAGCTGCCTCCATTGAAGCTAGTCCATACCATCCATGCTGCTGGTTCGTTGTCAAAAGCAAAAATAAATGACAAAAAACAACAGGAGCGAATCTTATACACAGTGCCACCCGCATCCAAGATTTTGATTTATAGAGAAAATTTTGCACTGCAGATGTATTGAGATAAAAAGGAAAAAGTTAATGCCACAAGCATTTTGTAATCCTCAATTCTGGCAGTTTATTGGCTTGCATGATGATAATAATGATGGTGACTTTATTTTAGTTTGGATTATCCTAGAAAAAACTCGTATGTTTATTGTTTTGCATAATCTTAATTTGGTGGGCCGCATTGAAACCATAAGAGCTTATTTGCATCGTCAACTACTTAAATATTATCTTCAGAGCTGGCTGTTCATAATGCAGGTATTTAGGCCCAAAAACGTACAACTTTTGATAGAATTATGCCAGCGTAGGTTAGGTAAATTTCATATTCGAACAAAAAAATAAAGATTATCCTAGAATGCTAAACGTGAGTCAAATCGACTCGTCGCCAAATAATAATGCCGTCATTTCAATGTCCACATATCGAAGTACAATATAAACAAGTACAAAAGCTAGAATTGGTCTAGTACCAATTCTTATGATACCCTAGCTAGATGAATGCCCTTATGAAATTTCGTATTGTCACCCTTCTGTGCAAGTTTTATTTTTGAAGTGGTTTTTCGCATATATTTTTAGAACAGTTTGTCGGACAGAAAAAATTATTATAACCAATTTTATAGGATTTTGTATTCTGAAGAAAATTTTAATGCAATAATAATGTCTTGGACTGATCGTTTTCAAAGTATACGTTAAAAAACCTGAATTTTTATATTGCAACAGCAAGAAGGAGTTGCCCTAATTACTCCATTTTTGAAATTTTATTTGCTAGTACCAAATTTCAGCTCTCTACGTCAACGCGTTCTCAGGCAATGTCCAAATATATAGTGGAAAACGAATTTTTTGTATGGCAACCCCACGAAGGAGTTGCGCGATTTGTCTCATTTTCGAACTTAATTTTACTTTTTTTTTAAAGTGCGCGTACAAAATTTCAGCTCTCTAAGTATACGCGTTCTCCAGTTATCGTGCGCACAGACGGACGGACGGACATGCAAAAATCAAAATAACTTTTAATATTATGCGTGGGTGTCCAATCCATTTTGCTCTACCATCATTATTGCGAGGTGCTACAAACGGAATGACAAACTCAGTATACCCCTATAGATTTCATCTAGTGTATAATAAAATAAGTAAAAAACGAGTTTTCAAACAAAACTGAGGCCAAGCTGCATAAAAAGTAGAAAATAAACTTTTCTTCACACACAGAGCTGGACTCAGATATTTTGATTGGGACATTTCTCTTGAATATTCTTTCTCTTCATGAATTAAATCACTTATTACCTCTGATTGATCATACTGAAATATATTGGATTGTCAGCGAATAAAATCTGAGTCCACCTCTGTGTGTGAAGAAAAGTTTATTTTCTACTTTTTCATGCGACTTGGCGTCAGTTTTGTTTGAAAACTCGTTTTTTACTTATTTTATTTTCTCCCTTTTTCACGTTAACTAAATTGTTATTACGTGCTGCATGGAGATATTTTAAAACAATTTTTAAGTCATGTTTGGTGACGATCCGGAAACAAAAATTTTTCGAGTATCAAATCGTTGAAGTACTGCAACGGTTTTCTGAAATTCAAATTATGTTTTAAACAGCGCTTTTTAGCTGTATTCCAACTTGATCCCATATAACATGAATTTTCTCGATTTTCCATATTTTCACAGACTTTTCCTACTATGAAATTTTTTTTAAAAATTTACATGAATTTTCCTCGATTTTTCATGCAAGTTTTCATGATTTTTGAAGAGAAAGTATTGATGCCACTACGACGGAAAAAAATGATTCCGCATATCTTCTAAATCTTTTTTCCAGAAAAATTGGAAAGTTCTGCATTTTTCCTGAAACAGATTTATCACTAATCATATCGATGAAAATTTGTCCGATGATTTTCCCGCTTTTCCGGGTTTTCCACGGAGTTTTCCACAAAAGCAACTTTATGGAACTCATTTCGCTTTAGAACTTTGTCTTATGTTGCAAAAAGCTCAAACGCTTCCTTGGTATGAAAAACTCCGGAAAAGTGTTTTACATGAATTTTCCTCGATGTTTTCTGCAAGTTTTCACCATTGTCGGAGAGAAAGTAATGAAGCCAGTTGATAGGGAACTTTATCCTGGATAATTTAGAAATTTTTTTACCGACAAATTTTCCGGAAAAGTAGGAAAATTCCGGAAGTTTTTTTCGGAAAAATCGGAAAACTCTGCATTTTTCCTGAAACGCATTTGTCACTAATCAAATTTGTACCAAATTTTCAAATGATTTTTCCCGATTTTCGGAGTTTTCCATGGAAATTTCCGGTTCAAATTTTGATAGAGAATTTTGATGAAAGTGGGTCTACGAGAGTGTCGAAAGTAGTAAAAAAGAAATATATAAATAAATAGACAGTCAAATTTGTGTACGAGTTAAAGGGAATGGCCTCAAAAAGGACTACATTTAAGACAAGTTTTTCCCTAAAAATAAATGTAATTTTCTGTTATGTAAAGGGAAAGTCAGTTTAATTTCCGCAAATTAATGGAATATTCAATGAATTTAGGTATTTGGCACCAGAAAACCTATAAAGTACGTAAAATTCCCGAAATGTTTAGCTCTCTCGGATATCACGAAGAGAACATTCAATAAATTAGGTATTAACATATATGGCATATATGGTATGTCATCTATGGTATTATGCTACATTTTTTATGGAAATATATTTTCGTTTATATAATTCACACATTGTTTTTGAAAACAAGTCATATATCGGTTTCAATGTTTTGTTTGAGGGTGCCCAGCAGAACGATACAGCAAAGTCGTCGTAATTCTGTTGTTGTCAATGGTTCGAATATTGCATTTTAAACACAGTGAACTCAACGCGACTTTTGCTTTTAAGGCTGGCATGTCAATTGTCATGAGATCGAAATGGCAAACAAGTCAAACAAAAATTCAGAAAATTGTTCAAATTTAGCATTATAGCTTACGCGGGTTACCTTAAATTAAAAGATCTTAAAAGATAAAATCGAAAGAAAAGGTGGTGGGTACGTGACATAAATAAGGATCGTGAAAGGTTCGGATTTTTTTAATGTTCATTCAAAGTAATGAAAGAAAAGGACCCCGAAATGTTCTTCACAGCTACACGAATGGCTGTCGACCATTTTGATGCTGCGTGAACATTTAGAGAAGCAATCAATTCGGGAACCTATCTCAGTGGGATGTCGTTTAGCATCAACGCTAATGTAAGTAGAATTAACATATATTAAATGGTATAAATTCCAAGGTTTTTATTTTACAGATACCTTGCGCATAGTGGCCCCAGAAGCATTTATGCCTGAAAATTCAAAATGGGATTGTCGACATTTTCGAAAATAATGTTGGAAACACGTGAAGCTAAATGTAGCGAGCTGTCGCATATATATTTAGCGCCACCGAATACAGCAGAATGGCATAAAATGGCAGTAGATTATAATAGGAAATGGGAGATCCCGCACTACCTCGATGCTATTAATGGCAAACATATTAACATGGTTTGTCCTTATATTATTAAGGGGCGCCATAGTATCGTTCTACTTGCTGCATGTGACGCTAACTGTTCCTTTAAAATGGTGGATATTGGGTCGTACGGGAGCCAAAGTGATGGATGTATTTTGCAATAGAACATCTTCAGCCAACATCTTATTAGGGATCAGTTACCCATTCAAAATGCAGATGAGCTGCCAAACTCAACTGTAATGTTCACGTACTTTTTCGTGGAAGATGCTGCTTTTCCTTTGCGACTAATCTGATGCGTCCTTATCCGGGTAAAGTGCAGTTGATAGCTTCCGTCTTTAATATAACATTTATGTTTATGTTCTATAGGTAAAAATTTGAGTGCTAAGCAAGAGCACTGTAACAAACGCATATCTCGAGCTCGGATGACGATAGAGAACGCTTTTGAAATAATGACATCTAGATGGCGAGTGGTCCGGTATGATTTACACTGTATAGCTTCGAACGATGAAATTATAAAGGCTGTCTGCGTTCTTCGCAATTATCTCACGCTGAATTCTTCACGATATTGTGAAGAAAGTTACGCGGGCAGAGTCGTTAATGGAGAAATCGTCCCAGGAGTATGGCGGAATGACTCCGATAATTTGCTTAGCGCACGGATAAGCATAGCTAATAATGCTCCTTGTAAAGCACTTCATCTCCAAAACACGTTGACCACTTATTTATTTCAAAATAAATCTCAATAAAAATTTCATTTAGTTTTTATTATATTCATTGGCCCCTTCGTTAACAAAATTCATTATTTTCGCCTAAAAATCTAGCAACTGTAATGGAGATAAATTCAAGCTTTTCCCTGAGGTTGCCAAAGACCTGAAAAAAATATCCGTGTAGTCTTCATGATCTTCCTCGTTAATTTTTTCAACCATGGTGTGTAGAAAAGCTTAGATAACTTTCTTGGTGGCATTTGTTTTACCAGTCCGGTTGTCAATTTCCGGCGTTGATACTGTTGGAACTTGACTACCAGAGGTGCTGCCTTCCCCATATTGGGTGACATCTCGGAAAAAACTGGAATTATGCAGCGTATCTTCCTGCATTAGGATGAATGTATTATCTGCACCAAGTAACTCCGTAGAATTGTCAGTACTTTCCTCAAATGCCATGTCGTAGTTGCTGGAATGCCTTGAAATAAAATTGTTTATTAATGAGATGAATTCACATAATACGTTGCATGCCTATACTCACTGTTTTGGAGCAACGGAATCTTGCAAGAAATGCATGCGTTCAAAATGTTTCCACAGGCTACCCTGAAGTGCCCCACTTCCTGAACTATCTTCCTGTTTTCGTAGCTCTCAGTCATATTGATCCCGAAAACTTCCATCTGCTTCTGCATTTCGTTTCTAAAATTGTTGGTTGAATTAAAAAAATTTGACATTAATTGTAAATAATACCATCTGCATTCAACTCCATGCTTATTTCCTTCCATATCTTATCCTTCTTTGCTGATTACGATACATCCCATGCCGCTTATCGTACGTATACGTTTTCTCCAGTATTTTTTTATAACCCCATTATGTTAACACTACTTAAATAAATTCATCATATTTTATTTTGTAATTACTTAATTATTTGCTATTACCTGCTAATTGGGAGAAAAAAAACAATTATTTTGCAAAAAACATTCACAGCTTCACGAAACTACAAGCAACTGCGAACTGTCAGACAGAAATGTCAATTAAGTTGCCGCGACAATTTAGATATTTCCCAAACTTTTTGCGCGCAACTTGTCGCTTCGTCCTCATTGTGTTAAGTAATAGGAATCATTGACAGCAACAGAATTACGGCGACTTTGTTGTGTCGCTCTCACTGTGTTTTGGCCTTTATTTTCGTACTACTTAGTAGTATGGGTATCCAACTCATTCTTATGTTTTTTAAAGGGGGTGGTGTTCTATCACCTATGGTGGAGTGTGGTGCTATTACTTATTCCTTACATTTTAGGGAATATTCCCTAAATGTTAGGAAATAGTCCCTAAATATTAGGGTAATCACACCCAAAAATTTAAAATTCCCTACGTTTTAGGGAATGTTTCCTATAATTTAGGCAATATTCCCTAGATCTAAGGGAAAAAAGACAAAACATCATTGAGGGAGAACAACCTACCTAAATTTTAGGGAGATAACCCTACCTGCAATTTAGGGACAAAACCCTTATCTATGATTACCAAAGTGGAGCTGTCCCTAATCTTATCGACCAATAAACCTGACCTTTGTGGCACAAATTGCTGTCAATCATTTTAGGAAATTATTTTTTACTGTGTAGCCACAAGCTCTGAGCACCTTCATAAATGAACCTGCTGTGACTGTACATAGATGGAATATTGAAGCTCTTAGTTGCTTGCACGTTATATAACGGGTAGCTATAGGAGTCAAAATGACGTGTATTTAGCAATAGTGTAGCTTTTGTGTGAGTATTAAATTTTCTCATGTAGTGTATTTATAGTGATTAATAATTGAAAAACTTATTGGATTGTCTCTACAGGATCCGGAACCATCACAAAAACTGCATTAGAGGACATTTTGTTCATTCTGCGCTTCGAAAATTCAGCGAAATACAGCAACGGTCTGTTCAAAGTGCTCTAAGAATATATGTGGGGAACGCACTATTAAATCTTGTTCCCAGAAATACAAAATATTTATATAATTTAGTATTTTCTATGCGTTATTAATTTTCATTAATAAAAGGAAGAATATTGTTCTTTATATTACTATAAATATGTTTCGAATTAAAAGGAGTCAAATTGACATATGTTTAGTATTACTGTTTTTTTTTGCACATGCTTAGTATTCAGGTTCACGGAAAAATTTTTTTAATAATGTTAAATCTTCCATTTCTTAAACTCAATAAATCCTTTTTTTTCAATATCAATTCAAAAAAGGATCATTTTAATCCAAATATCGAGAAAGATTAAGTTTTCAAAATTTTATGCTAATTTACTAAAAATTATCGAATTCTGCTCGAATACAATTTAGGAAAAAGTTTTCTGAATTTAGTCAATGATTTATTAAATATCCCTTTGTGCATGAAAATGTGATACGAATTTACACTTAAATGTTAGAATCAATCATTATTTGCTAGAACTCAATAAACATACAAATAAATATAATTTAGCAGACGTTTATTAAATTTCAGGAATCATTTCCTTAATTTCAATAAATGCATGATATAAGATTTTTGCTGTTGGGATAAAATCAAACACCCTCAAAAATATACACGTCGTCACTTGGAAATTGGTTTGCCGTATACGCCAAAAAGGCACTTTTTAGTTTGATGTTGATTTTAATATGTTGAAACGAGAAGAACATATTCGTTTTATCCATTTTCTTCTGCAATCACTAGATTTTGAGATATACAGCGTATAGTTTGCCGCATATCCCTCATTTTTACTGTTGTAGAATACTGCTTTGCCGCATAAACCCAATTTTGGTATATACAGCAAAATTCGTATGAAAATAAGCATTGGTGTTTATAAATTACAACTTTGGCGTATGTATATATCACATGCTTTGAAGCTTGTAATAAATTAAATATTGATTTGCCGTATGCGAATATATTGTTTTAATAACAGTATGCATAAACAGCAAATTGTAATGTCAAAAGAATTTTTTTATCTACCGTATGTGCATTAGAAATCTATATTAATATCAATCAGATCAGAATTTCTTTAGTCTGTTTTTGAACTTTGAAATGCAAACATCTCAGCTGTTACGATGGGCAATGAGCCCATCTCTTTTAAGATAGAACTAAAAATTTTTATTTAATACAAATCATTTGAATTAAGTTAATTTTTCCAGGTTACAACACGATATAGTTCCTTCCGAATCTACGATTCCTTCATCACCTGAAGATTCTTTCGGTAATTTTCTAATACATACGTTAATGCCTGCATCAATATTTTAGTTCTACTGTTAAATTATTACAGTTGGTGATGACTCAGAAGCAGATCCTGATTTTGTACCGAGTTCAGTTGATCCCCTTTCATCTATAAACACAGAGATGTATACCTTCAGTTATGAATACACCTGGTAAAGTAGCAATGGAATTTGAATTTAAATATATCATAATTTGTTTACAAACAGATAGCGAAATCGAGCGGAATTCAAGTAGGAAGAGAAAACGTCAGTCGGAAAAGTGGAAAGCTAATGTAAGGAAAAGAATACGAGAGAAGGGCCAGAAATATACTAATATAAAAGGAAAAACTATGTCAGCTCGCAATTTACGCGAACCTTGTCCCGTTACTTGCTTTATTTATGCACAAAGCTCTTTCCAGAAGAAGATAGAAGAAAGATTAATTCTGTATTTTGGGAGTTAAGTGATAATGAAAAGAATACCTTTTATTCCAAATTTGTGAGACACACAAATATTGCAAGGCGAAGAGTTGAAAACTCAAAAGGAAAGAATAAAACGTTTAATTACTTTTTAGAAACAGATAACCGGATTATTCAAGCTTTCCGAAAATTCTTCTTAAATACTCTTTCAATTGATGAAAAACGTATTTATTATTATTTTAAAAATTTACATAGCAAAGAAACTGGAATACCGCTACCTCGTAAAAAAGGGAAAAATGTTAACAGGCTAACGGATCCTAAGAAGATTGAAGAAGTGTGTGATCATATTTTAAGTTTCCCTGTAGTTGATTCCCACTATTGTAGAGCTTCAACAGGAAAAAAGTATTTAGAAGCAACATTATCTTTACAAAAATGTATAATTTATATAAGGAAAAGTGTGTAAAACCCATTTCATTAGCAGTGTATAGGAACATCTTCAACGAAAAGTTTATTATTGAGTTTCATAAACCCAAAAAGGACTAGTGTGATTAGCGTTTTTTGTATAAAAATCAGGTTAAGAATCAGGCATCTGCTTGTAATCCTGAAATTCAAGCTTCATACGATTCACACAAATAAGAATTAAAGTTACTTAAGTGTGAAAGAGATCACGACAGGCAAAATATTGATAAGAAGCATGTAGTTTTGTGTGCTGATCTTCAATCTGTATTTTCTCTTCCCAAAAGATTTCCTCTTCATTTTACTATAAACGTAAAATTAATACTTTCAATTTTACGGCAACAGCAATATTTAGCGATAAATCTAAAATTACCTTTTGCGCAATATGGGACGAGTGCAACAGCGGGCGAGCTGGAAATAATATAGCCAGTGCATTAATAAAAATCCTTCGACGTTTATTAAAAGATTATCCTTTTGTTGAATATATAACAATTTGGAGTGATTCCTGTGTCCCCCAAAATAAAAACAGTATAATGAGCACCTCACTTTTACAATTTTTGCATGGTTATCCTCAAATTAAAGAAATAGTGCAAACATTTTCAGAACCGGGTCATTCGCTTGTTCAAGAAGTTGATTGTGTACATGGCACAATTGCTAGATATTTAAAAAATTTCGAGATTCCAAGTGTTATATCATTAATTCGTTTCATATTGTCGATGAATAGCGTAAAAACAAAGCTGTGTATAATTTAAATGACTTCTTCAGACTTCTCTTTGTATTCAAATAAATCATCCAAATTAGACTTTTCAAAAGTTCCCTGTAATAAAATTAAATTCATTTGTTACAATAACACCGATCTAATTGGTCTTAAATTTAAAACGTCAGCAAAAGCTATTGAATACAAATATATAAATATGTAGTTCAAAAACCAACTAAAAGCAAATTAGGTACCCCTGAAAATTGGTATGATTGCCATACTATTCATATACCTACAAAAATAAGTCATCTTAAGCATAAAGTGAATGACATAAAAGCCCTTTTACCTTTCTTTCCTGTTGTTGATAAGGAATATTACCAAAAAATATTAAAAATATAAATATTTATGTTATTATAATATTATATGGCAGACTGAAGAGGCTATTTTATTTGCTTTCGTTTTCTTTGAAAAAGATCTTTATTTGTGTTAAAAATGGATATTATATTTAAAAAAAAACAAATAAAAATGAGTTCTTTACTATATTTTATTCCAGTTTGTTTTGCTGTATGTGTGTGAAACAAAATTCAAATTGTCAAGAAGTGGCGTATACGGCAAACTGAGCACTGATTCTCCACCCCCCCCCCCCAATATTGGTGTAAAAAAATAAATTTTCTATAAAAAGCATATCATGGTATTGTCATAAGTGAGAATAAAAAATTATCTTCTAAACTTACAAGTGTGTTTTTCTCAAAACTATAGTTTGGCGTTTACGCCAAACCAATTTTCGGGTGACGACGTGTCAGTGGAAATATTCAACAGTATTTTAGAAAACGTTTAAGAATGTCCGAGATGAATTTTGGTTCACTTGAAATCAAATTACTGCAAGTTAGTTCCTCACAATGAATTTTATTATACATTGTTCTTGTATGCGATTTGAACAACAACAAATCACAAGTAAATTTGTTTTCAAAATCTAAATGCTTGCATTTGTTTTCATATGGACGGCTGTTATAAATTGATTACTATTTATGTATGTATATGGAAACCACTGATTTTTATTTTTAGATTTTCCCACGACTTTTTTTTTCAGCAATAAGATTTTCTTGAGTCTCAAATTTTCAGTTGAAAGATGTTGACCTCAAAATTTCATTGATTAATAGCTGCTGCTGGTTCACTTTTAGAAGAAAGATTTAAAAGTGCATCACAGATTCCACACACAAGAAAGTACCATTCTTTCAGTCCAATAAATAAATTTATGTTGAAAGTTAGTCTAATTTAAGGATCAGCTAAAAAATTAAAGGTAAATATTCAAAAGCTGAATTCATAAACACAAATGATTGTATTAGTACCTGTATTTTTTTAATTATCAAAATTTATGTTGTTCTACCACAAATAAATAGGTTTTCGGCTATGTATAATCCATTTGTCTTTTGCAATTTTTTCGGTATTCTTATATGCTGTATCTCCCAAATCAACTAGAAACACAACGAGAAAATTGGACAGTGTATTTAGATTCGCTTGAAGTATTTTCTCCAAAATTTTCTATTTTTTTGATACAGTTCTTTGCAAATATATATGCTCCAAAATTAATTTTTACATAACCAAAAGGTATTTCATTCCAGTTCTCCAGGATTGTGTAACCACAGGGTCATATAACTTTATATTGCTTATCTATGTGTACCCTGTAATCCCAAGGAGTTTCATTGTCGGTATATTCTGCATTTCGGAGTTATAGGGTTCCAAACTTAAAGTGGGTGGCCAAATTGCTAGAGCCACTCTTAAAAAATTTATTTTTGTGTTTAATTTGAATTGAAACAATATTTTACGGATAGTTATGGACTTAAAAGTTTTATTATTTTATATATATATAGATATTATATATTTATTATATAAAGTTATCCTATAATAGCACCGTTTTACATTAGATTTAGTATTCAGTTTAGTACTTTGTCACTTGACCTTTGGCAGCTATCACAGCTTCTAGTCGCCTCGGCATATTCTCTATACATTTCAAGCAATTAATTTTGATATTTTCGTCATGGTGCCACACTTCTATTAATCTCTTGATTAAACGACGTTTATTTGTTATCATTTCTTTGGAAATTTCTCGCTTGAGAAGTTCGCAAAGGTTCTCAATGGGATTGAGGTCAGGGGAATTACCGGGCCACTCAAGAACCCTGACTTGGTGTTCCTCTAAAAATTTGGTCACCTTTTTTGCTTTATGGCATGGTGCCGAATCATGCATAAAAACGAAATCTCTATCTGGAAACCATGTTTGGGTCTGTGGCAAAATTTTTGTCTTCAGGACTTCGATATACTGATCCTGCCGCATGGTGTTTTCAACAATGTACAGACGACCGGTTCTTTCCATACTGATGATTGACCACACCATTATCCTCAATGGGTGCTTCAGCCTTTTTACAATACAATCTTCATTGTATTTCTCTCCAGGTCGGCTTCTGACAAATGTGGCCTTACCAGTCAATATTTGTACTGATGATTCATCGGAAAAGCAATCCTGCAGCAAAGAAAAACAAAATATTATATCGTCGAATGTTTCAGTAAATAAAGGATTTTATTAAAAATATTAAATCAAATGGTTTATGATTACAACTAAAAAATTAAAACACATCTTTTTCCAGTCATCTGTTGTCCAGTTTTGGTATTTTTTTGCCCAATTAAGCCGCTTTTGCATCATTGCTGCAGTTAGGAGCGGCTTCTTGGCTGGCCGGTGGCATTTAAATTTCATCTCATGGATCCGTCGGCGAAGAGTCCTATCAGATATGTCAATTCCGGCATCACGAACCTGTTGCGCGATTAATCTTCTCGGTGCTTTACGGTTTTCGACACACAGATCTCTAATTTTCCTTTCGTCACGTGGAGTAGTATGCTTTTTCTGTCCACACATTTTGGCGCGCTTAGGAGTTAACTCTAAATTAGCGTCCATTTTCTTCTTTATACGGCCCACTGTTGCTCTCGAAACTGTAGTAATTGACGCAATCTTCCTCTGGGAATTCGCCGTGTGCATAAGTAACGTTTTAATTTCCGATATTTTAGCGGGAGAAATGTCCTTGGCCTTTCACATGCTCTAATCTATCTAATAACAAGACCACGTAAGGAAATACAAATTTACTATACTGAAATCACTCAAACTTTTGTCTGTAATTTTTTTAATAGCCTACTGGTTGCTATAAAAATATTTCTTTGCAATAAAATTACAAAACACTATAGAAAACACTTTACAAACACGTGCTGATATTAAGGTGTCAAACTACTGCTGAATGATTACAGCGTTTTTCCACCTTCGGTATTGCCAGGTCAGCCAATTATTGCAAATAGTGGTGTTACCATACATGAAATAGATTGACAAAGCCATGTTCTCACGATAAAAGCCCGAAATCGGTATTGAAATAACCGATTTTCCAAAACATTGCCATGCAAATTGAAATAATAAAATTTTTTACTGGTGGCTCTAATAATTTGGCCACCCACTGTACCAAAAATGCCCATAATTTAAGCTAAATTGAGGCAGGAGCTTTATATCTTATATTTTACAGATAATTAAAAGTTAATAGTGCATTTCGAAGCTTGAAATTTTTTTAGTTTATTGACTATTTTTTATGAAATATTTCAAAAAGCGAAGAGGCTTGCATATGTGATTTTGACGGGTCGACGGCGGCCATTTTGAATTTTTTCTTCAATATGGCAGCTTCGAAAACATAAAAACAAATAATTATGTACATATCTTAAGTCTACACATGTAGGGCATTGTCCAGTCAAATTTTTAATTTTTTTTAAAAATGTGTCCCCAACATGTCCTGTGTGATATTTTATGGAATGACCCATACAGGTTTATATTATTGATTAAGATAACATTATTAGTATGTAGTAGAAATTAAAGTAAATAATTATAATAATTTTTGCGAACAAATATGTGTACCTATTCAAATGTACTCCTTTTATATGATTTTTTTTTAGAATTCCTTGATCTTGGGAAAGTGGTTATATATTGGCTTGTAATCCCCATAGTTGGCATTTATAACAGTGTACCTAATCAATTCCTCCCCAATATACCAGCGAAAGTAAAAAGAAAAAGTAGTTTTCTCACTATTAGGGGGAACGGCTAATTTTACTAATTCTTTAGAAATAGATTGATAGAAATATTTCCCGATATTCGGCATGACAACATTCGCCCCTCCTTTACTCACATATTCTGCTGTTATTGGAAATAGGTCTTCTATGTCTGACGAGATGATGGAATTTGTTAATTGCGCAATGCAATCGCGCTTTTTATGGATGGCCTATAACGTATCACGTATTTATGTGAAGTGGATTAAGTGTGATGTATATGTGCAGGATACGCTTCTAATAAATATACTAAATGCGTAAAACTAAGACTGAAACGAAGTTAGACCGACTGGAAATTGTGGAAAGGATTATCGATTACCATATCCCAAGCCAAGTGCTGAAAATATTTTGCAAAACTGAGCGGAGAAAAATACTTCCTTAAATTTGATCTACATAAACCATGTTTATTTATACATGGTAGTGGATGTCTAGTGCCTATTGGCAAGCTCTGTGAATATAATTATCTCTGGGGTCATGCCTTCTTCAAGTAGACTGCAATTCGTAACTGATTTTCTACCTTTTCTAATACTTGGAAGGAACATCTTCATAACGCTAGTTATATTAAGTGATATACCTACTTATGATAAAGTGGATTAATCTGAATTCCATAATTATACTGAGTAATTTTGCCTGTAGTTATACGAATGTTAGTCTTATCATTTATTTTTATTTTCTTTATTTTTTCTTTGCTGTCATATGAAAATTTCTTATCGTAGTAGGTATACATATTTGGCATGTTGTTATCTCGATGAGAATTTATTATCTTAATCCTAATAGTAGAAGGAGTCATAACGTGTTTACTTTCAAATTTCGGCGCCTGAGAAGGTACATACATAAATAAAGATTTTAGTAGATTGCGCTGATTTCATACATTTTATTGGTGGAGATTTGTCGTAATTAGGTTATGCCAACGGAGTATTTTGTAATATTTATCTCTTCTTATTACTGTCTGTTTATTATAATCCTTAAACTGATAGCGCAAATTTAATTTTAAATTAAAATCTGAAAGTTTCTTTTTATCACGAGTACCATTGTAAAAAAAAGCGTATTTAAGACTCAAATTAAAGTAGAACTAATCAGTGTTACTTCAATTGTTGTACACCGGTGCAGGCCAACTTAATTGCAATTTTCTTTATAGTTTTCTTGGAATTATTCAATGCACTTCCCATTTCGGAAGATGCAGTTACCGAAGTCGATAATGGATAAAACGCAGAATACCGAGAGTACCTTGATGGTGATATTATGCTGCTCAATTATGAACAACTGAGCTTCACTTTGAAGTTGTTTATTATTATCAATGGCCTGGAAACATTGTCTTCTACGAAATCGATTCCATATTCGGTGAGTATTTTTAAATTTATATATTGAAAAAAATTTATTTCATATCCATTTTTCATTCTCTGTCTCTCTCTCTCTCTCGCATAGATAAAGAACATGTACAATTTATCAAGAAGGCCATGCAAAAAATTGAATGTAGTCCTGGGTAGTTTTAGTGCGTGGTTTGAATCTTATGCAACTTGCATAAGATTCAAATCACGCACTAAAACTACCAAGGACCATTTTAAATTTTTGCATGGCCTTCTTGATAAATTGTACGTGTTCTTGGTCTATGCGAGAGAGATAGAGAGTATGAAAAAAAGGATATGAATTAGGAATTTTTCAATATGTAAATTTAAAAATACTCACCGAATATGGAACCGATTTCGTAAAAGACTATGTTTCCAGGCCATTGATAATAATCAACAGGTACAAAATGGAGCTCAGTTGTTCATAATTGAGCATCATATCACCATCAAGGTACTCTCGGTTTTCTGTGTTTTATCCATTATCGACTTCGTTAATTGCATCTTCCGAAATGGGAAGTGCATTGAATAATTCCAAGAAAACTATAAGGAAAATTGCAACTAGGTTGGCCTTTACTGGTGTACAGCAATTGAAGTAACATTGATTAGTTGCATAATTTGGAAGTTGCATACGATTCATAGCACACACTAAATCTACCAAGGACTACATTCACGTAACGGTATGTTGTCATATATTTCAAGATCATTTTTTAACTATTACTATAACAATACATTTCTCTTTTTTGCAGGGTGATAGTTTACGATACCAATCAGCTGTGGGTGGATAAGGTTTAAAACAGAATTTGAATTTGTCATAAGATTCAAACCAGGCACTAAAACTACCAAGGACCATATTAAATTTTTGCATGGCCTTCTTGATAAATTGTACGTGTTCTTGGTCTATGCGAGAGAGATAGAGAGTATGAAAAAAAGGATATGAATTAGGAATTTTTCAATATGTAAATTTAAAAATACTCACCGAATATGGAATCGATTTCGTAAAAGACTATGTTTCCAGGCCATTGATAATAATCAACAGCTACAAAATGGAGCTCAGTTGTTCATAATTGAGCATCATATCACCATCAAGGTACTCTCGGTTTTCTGCGTTTTATCCATTATCGACTTCGTTAATTGCATCTTCCGAAATGGGAAATGCATTGAATAATTCCAAGAAAACTATAAGGAAAATTGCAATTAGGTTGGCTTTTACTGGTGTACAGCAATTGAAGTAACACTGATTATTTGCATAAGTTGCAAGTTGCATACGATTCAAAGCACGCACTAAATCTACCAAGGACTACATTCACGTAACGGTATGTTGTCACATATTTCAAGATCATTTTTTAACTATTACTATAACAATACATTTCTCTTTTTTGCAGGGTGATAGTTTACGATACCAATCAGCTGTGGGTGGATAAGGTTTAAAACAGAATTTGAATTTGTCATAAGATTCAAACCAGGCACTAAAACTACCAAGGACCATATTAAATTTTTGCATGGCCTTCTTGATAAATTGTACGTGTTCTTGGTCTATGCGAGAGAGATAGAGAGTATGAAAAAAAGGATATGAATTAGGAATTTTTCAATATGTAAATTTAAAAATACTCACCGAATATGGAATCGATTTCGTAAAAGACTATGTTTCCAGGCCATTGATAATAATCAACAGCTACAAAATGGAGCTCAGTTGTTCATAATTGAGCATCATATCACCATCAAGGTACTCTCGGTTTTCTGCGTTTTATCCATTATCGACTTCGTTAATTGCATCTTCCGAAATGGGAAATGCATTGAATAATTCCAAGAAAACTATAAGGAAAATTGCAATTAGGTTGGCTTTTACTGGTGTACAGCAATTGAAGTAACACTGATTATTTGCATAAGTTGCAAGTTGCATACGATTCAAAGCACGCACTAAATCTACCAAGGACTACATTCACGTAACGGTATGTTGTCACATATTTCAAGATCATTTTTTAACTATTACTATAACAATACATCTCTCTATTTTGCAGGGTGATAGTTCAGCATCCCACTCAGCTTTGGGTAGACAAGTTTTAAGTTTTAGAATTTGTATTTGACTCCATTTCTAATTGGTGCAGGTTGATTTCAACTAGGAGGAAGGAAATTCGAATATTCATACATGCTTTGGGATTTTACCACCAACAAAGTGCTTCCGATCGTGATGATTATGTAAAAAAAACTTTGGCAAAATATCATCAGCATAATTTAAATAGATATCCATCAATTATGGTAACCCAATTTGGCGTACCTTACGACTATGGCAGTATTATGCACTACAGTGCATATGCATTTTCAAGCAATGGACAACCTACGATCTTTACCACCTGTGATATAAATATCAAAATTTGACAAAGGTTTGGAATAAGTGATCGAGATTTATAATATATTTATTTAGTTGACGCAAAATTTGTACAATAAAATTTTTGAAATAGAAACAATGCTGCCCATAACAAAAAAAAAAAGAAATTTTCAGTATTTCAGTGTTTTATGGTACATTATGGAAACACTTGAGAGCCACAGTCGCTGCACAAAGTCATACACTTAACATGATTATGTCGTAATTTTCGTATGCTGTTGTTGTACGGTTCATACTACCGAGTACAAATTTAATGAATTTTAATAATAAAAATGCTCAAAAGCAAAAATTTTCTATATATCCCTGTATCACAAAGGTGTTCTCGTATTTGAAAGAACATTTGCCGATTTTTCAGAACTACTAATATGCGATAGATTAGATAAGTTTGATCGTCAAGCATTTGGGAATTATATTTTCAGAGAGAAAGAGACTGAGAGCTGTCGACCAAAGTACCCAGTAAGACAGGAATCAATTCTTCTGAGATTCGGAATAAATTCTTAGCTATCGAAGGATCGATTTTATTTCGTGTCAAAATGATTTTTTTTATTTTGGTAATGTCCGCTTTTTCGGCCCCTTGGATTGGTTTTAGCAGCATCCAATAGAAAATTGATCTTATAATCAATTACAAATTGATTCTTGAATCATTGAAAAATATATTTTATAAGTGAGCCGGAATATATTTGAAATCGATATAGAGTCCGATTTTTAAATAGATTAATTAATTGGTATAGAATTGGGTATGGGCTCAATCCATGGCTCTGACTTTTGCTTATATAATTTTCATGCAATATTAAGATGGATTTAGATCTTCCATACTTAAAAAGAATAATTTCAATTTTTGATAAAAAATCATGTAAGCGATTAATCGGGATGCTTTTAAAATTGCTTGTTTAACATCGAAAAAAATTATTTATAATAAATTGCTACATCAACAAAAGAAATAACAAATATGACTTTAAATAATAGAATAAAACAAAAAAATACAACATTACTTGAATAATGAAATAATTACATTACTTGAAACTTCCAACTAAGGATTAATTCCATTTTGTTTCACAACCAAATCACGACTAATCGAAACGCACACGTTATCGAGGGAAGATTCGAAAATTTCTTTCGAATCGAAACTCAATCGACTACGGGTCCGGTCCGCAAAGTTCTGATTCCGAAATCGATTCACCATATTCATATTGGAATCGATTCTAAAATACATTTAAGGGGAATATATCCCATTTGTTTTACTGGGTACTTACGTCATTTCATAAACCAAATTTTCCATCTTTACATCGATGATGACTTATATATTCGGAAGTCTGCCTGGAGTGATGTCAGTGGTGGAGGGTTTTGCGGAGTGGTCGCGAAGGCCTAAAAAACAACCGGGTAACTTATGTGATTTCATTAAGGGTGATTTTTGGGTGTAGTAGCCCAGAATTAGATCTCATGATCAATGGTAAAAATGGCAGACACATTACATGGTGGGGAAAGTGGTGGCAGAGATACGTAACATACGTCATACCACTATAAGTCGAGAACGCTTCCATATATAGTGCTGAAATTTTGCACACTAGCTGGGTTATAAAAAAGAAAACCTTGTTTTGAAAATTGGAGCATTCGGATAAACCCTTTGTAGGGTTGCCATACAAAAAATTTCGTTTCTCACTATGAACTTGAACACTGCCTGAAAAAACGTCAACGTAGAGAGCTGAAATTTGGTTCGTGGTGTTCTCATAGTAGGTAAGTACTAAAGCTAAATTTACTTTTTTTTAAAAGTGCCCGTGTGCAAGAGATCTGCACTCTAAGTGAAAAGCGTTCTCGAGTTATCGTGATATGATGTAAGTTATACACATTTCTCCGCGACATTGTTGTCGTCCGCCACCACTTTCCCACCATCAGATTTGTCTGCTATTTTAACCTGCCACGCAAATAGTCAGCCTTTATCAAATCACGTAAGTTAACCAGTTCTTTCAAGGTCTTGGAGGCAGCACCCTTTACCACTGGAAGGCAGACAGACTTCCGAGTAAGTTATCAACGATATTAAGAGAGTATGACAAGATGGAAGTTTTGTATATGAAATGACGTAAGTATTTTTGTCGCTAGCTCTCGGTCTATTAACAACAATACTATAATGTACGACGAAGTTACTTAAAAATGAAAAAAGTACATTAAAAGTTAATGAAACTTGCACAGCTGAAAAAGTACTTTGTTCCCTCTCTTTGTATCCAAAGCAAAGAATTCTATAAATTTTGACAAATTACTTTTTGTCATAGTTTTTAGTTCTAGATTAAAATTTAAACTAAAATCTTTTCAAAACAACAAAAATTATTATGTAAAGTAGTAAAACAATTTGAAATAGATTTATCATTTTATGAAAATCATAAGTTTATTTTTTTCAAATAAAACAGCCAAAATTTTCACACAAACAACGAAAATGCTTTTATGCCGTACATGACATCTCTTTTCCAACATCAATATTTGTCGGAAACATCTCAACCTAGCCTTGAAAAAGGTTAGAAAGTTACCTTTTTCATAAGGCATCCAAGTGTAAAAGGCAACATTACAATTCCAAAGAAAAAAGATTTTGTTCACAGTGTAAACACCATCATCCGCCTTTTTACTCAGAAGCACCTTCACAATGTAATGCGTAGGTGAAGTATCTTTCATATGACAAAACGTGCCCAGAATATTTTCTTCCTTACAGCCTTAAATCGGGGAAGGCAAAGAAAAAATATTCATGAAGAATTCGACCAACCAAGGACAAAAATCAAGGATGGCATTGTAAATCTTTTCTAGCATTATCGACAAAATACAAGTGGAGAAAAGATTGCGTAAATTGTTTTTCATCATTGAATATCACCAAGTAGCATTTTGAATACTCGCCGCCATTAACCCAAATTCAAGGCGACGTTGCTAGACATTTTTATTTTAAATCTCCAAACCAATTCGAAATTTGTGCGTAAATTTGTGAATTTTTTCTAAGGTACTTTTTCATAATAACTATCGACTGTAAGCGATAACACGTGAAAAGTATTTACTTTGTTGAATTTTCTTTGTGAGCAAATTTACCTTGTTTCCTTTTCTAGACTTTCTAAGGATTATTATTATTTTCAAGGAAATCGTTCTTATTATAGACTGCTTTCTTGTAAATAAAATTGGAAAGTTTTTTTGTTTTTTTTGGAATTTTTAGGTGAAGTTTTTTCTCCTCATTTTTTATTTTACTTTTCTCTAGTAAAATTCGATAAACCAGTAATCAGTAACCAGTAACCAAAATTTGCTGAAGAGAAAAACGGGGCATTTTGAATACCAAATAAGTAACTAGTAAATATATGTAGAATACTATATAAAAAGCAAACGATCAAAAACTCTTCGTCAAATATTTAGGACACATTTTTTATATGCCCCGTGGCGGCGAGTGTATGCTAACAGAGAAGTCTCTTGAAGAATTGTTCAATACAACCCTATTCGTCAGTGTGTAACAAACAACGTGTTTGGTTATTGACAAATTTAAACTATTCTCCTTAAAAAAAAACAAGTACATTTCTCTTTATCATACACATGCACAACTTCCTTAAATGCTACATGTAATTATCTCCTTCAAAATTTGCATTCGTTTTTTAATATATTTATTTTTTCAAATGACGCCAATTCTGATGGGTAATCTCTTTCTATTGCTCTGTGGCCCCGATTTATATATATTTTTAAACTTTTTAAATATGAACATTAGATTAATATATGCAATTTTGCTTATATTTTTTTTTTATAATTTTCTTTTCAGAAGTGCAGTATTACATGACTCAAATAAATCTTTGAAATGCATTCATATATGGCTAAATTTAGGTCCAATCTTCAAAACGATCTTGACGAATGATTGATTTATTTTACTAAAGTATTGCAAACATATGAAATTGATGTGGAAAACGATAGACTTCAGTCTAGATATTTGAAATAGATCCAAGCAGAAGATATGCTTTTTGTATTTATTGTCACTGGGTATAGCTTATTCCTTCAACTTTATATATCATTTATTTATGGGAAAAACCACACCACATACATTTCCCGAGTGTAATTAAAGTTATATATCGTATCTTGCAAGATATATCTCATATAATTCAAAATTGATGAATATATTAAATTAAAAAGGTTTAAATATTTCCACTAGGTGTCTCGTCGATCGAACTAAATAGCTCAAATAAATTTTGCGATATGCATTTTTAAATTTTCATCGAGATTCATTCATCACAAGTTATAATGTACTAACCAGAAAAAATGGAGAGAAACGGCAAACTAGATTATTCTAACACAGACTTTTATTTCCTTTTAATTGCTT
Organism: Dioctria linearis; assembly: GCA_963930735.1. Classification (NCBI taxonomy): domain Eukaryota; kingdom Metazoa; phylum Arthropoda; class Insecta; order Diptera; family Asilidae; genus Dioctria; species Dioctria linearis. Next base: position 53,365,626 of record OZ005741.1, on the reverse strand, counting down.
TGTTTGTCCCGTAAGTCGACGTCAAGCCGGAAACGGGTGATAGACCAAATCATAACAGTTACTTGAAAAATATAAAAAAATTCTAAGTCATGTATTTTTCAAATTATAGACATTTCTTTTGTTGTCGAGAAAATGTACAACCTCTGATGGTTTTTTAGCTCCTGTTGCTACAAATCATTACTTTTTTCCAATTTTATTTTTCTTATGTAATTCGGAATAGTGCTTATGTAATCTATTGCTTTAAATTCTAAGCAACTGCTCCAGCTTGGAAGAAAATGTCACATTATGCCGAACCAAGAATAGAAAATTAATATTTCACCCAACTTAAACTGACTGTAATGAAAAAAAAATTTAATACTTTAGTTTGGCAAGTAACTTTAAAAGTTGACGCATTTGATAAGGATCCTGAAATGATATAACACTTGCTCCAATATTTCTTAGATTACGGAAAAAAAAGTTTTCTTTCTTCAAGAAACCCAGTTTCGAAAAATTTCTTTTCATCTACTAAAAATGATTCTAGGGTACCCAAAGCTTGCCGTAAGACAGTAACTTTAAGATTCTAGTTTGACGACAATTTTAATAAAAGTAGAAAAAAGTTGATAACAAAATTATTATTCATTTAAGACCGATCGAATTTTATTTTCGAATTTTAAATATTCAAAGTAATTTGAAATTTTTATAAAAACAAGAGTAAAAGTCATAATTGGTCTTTAACCAATTAAATTATACCCTGATGAAAATAAAAGTTAAATGAAGTGAATGAGTTGCTACGAAAACACCATGTACCAAATTTCAGCTCTCTACGTCTATGTATGTCTCAGGCAGAGCCCAAATATATAGTGAACGACGAAGGAATTGCAAATGAGACCATTGCGATCTTAAATTTACTTTGTCCATAATTTTAGTATTATAAGTGAACGCATTCTCCAGTTATCATGACGACGGAAACACAGACAGACAGACAAACAGACGGACATGCAAAAATTAGAATAACTTTGATGTACTAGCATTATATCTATACGTTACAACTAAATTGATTTAGTACTTACGGAGAAAATTACTTACTTATTTAGGAATGATTTAGTACTTACTTAGTAGTACTTAGTATACCCTATTATTTCATCTTGGGTATAAAAACAAGAAAAATACTTTTCTCTATTCCAAATAAAATTTCATTGGAATATTTATACTAAAAAAATTCATAATTTTCGTAGTAGCGTGAAGTACCTGTGCTATATTACATTCTAGATCTGTCTATGTCTGTAGGATTTTGGATGTTGAATCAAATTTTTCGGATAGTAACTAATTGTCTTGCATACAATTCAAAATATCATTCAAAAAGTGATTAGTCCTTGAAATATCACAAGATTTCAAGATTTCGCAACAATACTACATTTTATGAACTTGTTGGAGGTATGCAAGTGCTTTTGGGTAATTCAAAAATAACGATCCGATTTGAACTTAACGGTACTTAACAATTTATGGGTATGGATTTTGGATCACTTCTAAACGATACATCCAACAAAATTAATTTAACATTTTTTAGATTATTTTTCGAGCTATATATGACTATAACTTTACTCTTCACTCTCCAAAAGATAAAAATTGCAGAAATAGATTAATTGTGTTTTTCTTAATTTAACTACAAATTTTTGCTTTTCATAAAACTATGTATATGAACTTCGAATTTTTCATATTCAGCTAAAGAATCCCAAAAACTTTATTTTCAAATAAGCTGTACCCATAATTTCAAAATTTTGAACATATCATCTCAAGTTTATTTTCGCAAAATTTCGAGTTGCTTTGAAAAAAATTTACGAAGATATGCCATTTTGAAGTAAGTATACCTTGAACTAAGGTTCACAACAAGTATCGCAGGCAGCTGTATTACACAAATACAATTTATGGATCTACGAGTCATGTGTCGTATGCTAATTACTTCCAATCCATTAGGTCAGTTCGAATAAATGAAATTTTATTGGTTGGTTCATTGGTTTTCTTTTTTCTTTCATAGTTTTTGGTTTACAAGAACGGGGTACAAATTTTAGCCAAAAATTAATCCATTCCATAAATTTGAACAGCCGCTATTTTGTTTAAAATGAGTTTTTCGAGATAACAGTCTAATTAATACATTTACTAAATTTTATTTAAATTTTGACGTCATATAAACGAGCTCCGATACACATGGATCACTGGATCACATTGATTAAGAAGTTATTCACGAAGCATCCTATATCTTACAAAGTACAGGGTACGCGGTTACAATCAAGAGTTCATTATATACAGAACCTCATTACCCTTCCAATGAAAGGGCAACCATCTCCGTACTCCTTTCCTCTCAGGAGTTATCCTTTTATCCTTATCCTTTTTTTCTACTCTGACCTCCATTACATTAAAGTTTTAAAAATGGACTCCATCGGGCAATCCTTCTTGGTTTTGCTATACTATAACAATTTAGGTTTTTTACGTCTGCTGTGAATACGATCAGTCCTATATGGTTATAATGTACTGGAAACTTCTTCAGAATATGAAATCCTATAAAATTGGTTATAATCATTTTTGCTATCCCACGAACCGTAATTTATTTTATTTATTTCGAAAAGTTAAGAAGATATTACACAGACAGAATCCAATAACGCAATATCTTAGAATAGTTAATACAGTAAATCATAATAATGAAAAAATAAAAATAAAAAGAAGAAAAATAGTAGAATAACCTAAGACTAGAAAAACAGAAGCAAATCCAGAAAAATAAAATATAAATATAAAACAAAAAACAATGATAAACTAAAATTTTAAAACTACTAAAAATTCAAATAATACAAATTATAAAAGCAAATGAAATTAGAGATTGAGAGCAAAGCAAAGAAAGCCAAAGGAAACGACAAATATTAATTTTAAAAACCATTAATATGCTAAGAATCTGGAAATTATTTATCGCCGTTATAACTGATCTTTTAAATGTCAGAAGGTCAGAACAACAGAAGTCAAAACTAGCATTGAAAATTGTCTGCATTCTTACCAAAGTTGACTTAATTCGGAGTCTTGAGTATCTCGTTGGGATATTTATGCGGACCTTGAAAAGGTCATGACCCCCCCCCCCCCCCCCGCTCCGCACCAACGGATCCACCACTGTTCGCCAAGTCAACGATGGATATGCTGAGCCGATTTTGAGAATGTGCTCTAATGTTAAATTTGATCATGATTTGATTGATAATCACCTTAATAACTCAGTAATTTAGAATGCTCTTCTGGAGTGTAATGAAACGTGTTTTTTCTTTCATTTTTTGTCTCTTTTTTTGTGCATATATTAGATTTAGTTATTATACTATTTTATAAGTACATGCCTATGCAATTATTGTTAGAATGTAGCGAAGTCAAATAAATAAATGGCTACTACTATTATTACCCGACCGGTGCAGTTGGTTAAGTTAATTTTTATTTTGAAAAGTTGGTTGCTCGGCTACAGTGTTGCTCGGTTCTTAAGCCTCGTTTCCACTTATACAAATGGTGCCAACTTGTTCGGCAACATGTTGTGTACTTGATGGGAGCTGACATGTTAACTTAAACTTATATTCTACTCCATTGCCTTCCACTAGTTTAGCCAACACAACAAATGAGCGTTTCCACTTAAATGAACAAATCCACTCAACAAATTCTGCGAGTTTTTACAGCCGACATCGAACAAGTTGCCAACATGTGTCTGAATTTTCATATAGCGTTTCCACTTAGAGAGAATGTTGCCAACTTGTTTCAAAACTTGTCGGCTAAGAAAATTTGTATAAGTGGAAACGAGCCTTTATACAGACATATATGCATATATGCGCATAATGATCTAAGCAAATAACATGAGACGCGAAGTACTAATTTTTATGAGAGTTATTGTGGGTTCTAAATGGTGTGAATACAAGTGCTCAGAAAAATATTGCTAATTGGCTGAATTTAAACAATTCGATAAAATAAAAATTTGTTTGCTGTCAGTATATACACGCATGTATTGCATATGTATTAATATTGAGCAGTTTCCTAAACAAATTTAAGTTTATTGCAATTCGAACTTAAACTGTCTACCATTGACTCCGTAATTATGTACGTCTGCTAAGCATTTAAGGCGCTATTATTAAATGCAGTCTGGCTAGATAACAAACTTTCCCAAATGTCTGTATAAAACCCATTAATTCTAAGTACCAGTTATTAAGGGTCTAATGGAAACCATTTAATTATCACCCCCACATCATATGACCCTTCCTTGTCTACAACTATTTGTATTTCTGGTACTGCATTGCAGACATGTGCATATGCACAGATATAACTGACTAGGTACCTACATACATACAAAAGTCCTTAAAGTGTTTATCTTCGAAACTTACATAGTAAATGTTGTTTTGCACTATTCTTAACAATAAGTGTTTAAGGACAGAATATATGTGCATATTTCATGTTCTATTCTATCAACTATTTATTACCTAAGATTGTTGTTTGTTTCGATGTGTCGGAGATATTTATGGGAACACATATATGCCTTAGAATTTTGGATAGACGACGTAGTTTTAAAATTAAAATTTTTAATTTAATTTCTTAACGAAATCTGAACGTGGAAAATAAATGTGAAGTTATTTTAATATTGTTTTTAAACTTGCAATATAGCTTGTTGCAATACAAACTGATTTTGTTATTAGTTACGATTTGAATTTGGTACTTTTGGAAAAAAAGAGAATTCAATTCTCTTATTTAAAAAAATTAAATTAACATTTCGAGTTCAACAATGTCAAGACTTTTAATCAATAAAATGACAAGCGGGTTTGTTTTATCATAATGTTGTTGTATAAATGATGTGATTAACGCACGATTCGCATGCGATACCAGAATTTTCTATATATAAATTGCTGTTAATTTTTTTTTTAATTTATAGAGAAAAGGTACAAAATATGCATCCGGTTTTAAATTTATTGCATATTTCATTTATGTATAGAGAAATTATAATATACAGCGTGTTTGAGATTAGGTGCATTCTGCGTTTCCTTGAGGTATACTTAAAGTAAGCTGCGATTACGACCCCCCCCCCTCCCGCCTTCTACTCCCGTAGGAGTTCTAGTTGTAGGTAGGTAGCTTATATAAGCAGCTTAGGTAGGTAGGTCGGTAGCTTCGCTAGGTAGGTAGCTTAGCTAGGTAGGTAGCTTAGCTAGGTAGGTAGCTTAGCTAGGTAGGTAGTTTAGCTAGGTAGGTAGCTTAGCTAGGTAGGTAGCTTAGCTAGGTAGGTAGCCTAAGTAGGTCGGTTGGTAGCTTAGAGGTAGGTAGCGGGGCTGTCATGAATTTGTAACTATGCGTTATTAATTAAATTCCAAACAAATCATTATGACATTTATGTTTTCGCTTATATTCGCCGAGCATCTACTTTCAAAATTCATGATGATATCTTTAACAACATTTCAAATGTAATCACTAAACTTGAATATAATTCTAAAATTATTGTTCTTGTTGACCTCAACCTTCCTAATCTGATTTGGGTATAAGATGTGAATAAATGCTCAATGCCAATGATTCCCAATATTAACCTTATAGCCTTTTCCTTATCGAACTGTATGTTTTTCTGCCAATTTGAACAGGGTAATAAGAAAAATAATTTTAATAATAGAATATTGCAGGATTACTTCACATAATCGACGTTCTTATCTTCATGAGTTATTTCTTTTAAAGTTGCTTAACCCTAGATTCATAAACATGCATAGGAGATACACTATTCATAAACATTCGTCTCTCAGACGAACACATTATATTGATGATTTTTGTTTTATAGAATACAAGGAGTAATAAAACAAACCTTAATTTTGAAATTTTTTTTATTATTCATAATTTTCTGAAATGAAAATGAACACAATAGTTATTCTGAGCAATCGACACATAATAAGCCGCGGTGATCCATACACATGAGCTTTTTACATTGGGTACAGAAGACCCTCGTCATTCGACGCTTTTTATAATCGTAGAAGGCGCAATGTGTTTTTTTAGATCCACGGAGTTGTATTTGATCTGCCAAAGAAGTTTCACCAAGAACATCTGCAATTTTCCTTTTTTGGTATCGGGTCAAACTTCGAATTTCACGGCGCTGGTTTAACCATGCGTTAGGCAACTTGGCCGATACTTCTTTTACAAATAATCGACGTGACGTGGGTTTATTATTGTTATTAATTGCGTTATGCACATAAATAACACTGGATTTAATAATAGCCATGTTAAGTATGCCAAAAAAGTAACAAAGGCAGCTGCAAGACATCTCCCACAAATTTGCTTAAATTATTTATAAAATTATAGTAAAAATAAAACATAGTTACACCCTATACAAAAAATAGTCTAACAAAAAAATATTAATAATTCATATTTACCTTGAATAACACACAAATGTACTAAGGAATTACGATTTTAAATAATCACACCCGTTCTACAATCGCAACAGTATTCATAAACAAACATTCGTGTGTGGGACGACCTACATACGCACTGTAACTCCATAAGCATAAGTGCACTCTTACTTGCGACAGGCGCTATACTAATTATTGAACGATCTAGGAAAGTACTTAGAAGTTCATCTTCCATCTTTCACTTTAAAAGTTACAAATATTTACGCTGTTTTTGAAACGAATGTTTATGAATCTAGGGTTAATAATAATATTGATGCTCCTGACATTCTGTCAAAAAGTTGCGTAAGTGTTCCATCTCCTCCTAAACGTCAACTATTAGCATTTGACAGGGACTGAAATTTCCTATACTTTTTTAAAATTATCATTTTTATTCGAAATTATAAAAAGTAACTTTCTTTTTGGTTTTATATTTTAAAAATTAGAAATAATAATTTGAAATTGTTTTTTATTTAAAAAAATCAAAAACTGATTTTTATTTAAACAACCAAAAATAAAAATCGGGAAATGATTTTTATTTCAAAAATCAAAATCAAAAATCAAAAGCTGACTTTTATTTTCACCCTTATGTGATGTGACGTGGTAAAAATGTATCGTAAATGTTTTAACGGAAATTCACATGTGACCTTTCAATTCTTCTTCAAAGTAATCTAATCGAAATAACACATTTAATCTGAAAAATGTACGATCAAATTATAAGAAATATTCCATTTCTGGGTCTAAAGCTATTATCCCTTACATTTATACTAATGACTGAAATATGAGATTTTTGGTTTCCCTTCTTTTTGTTTAATAGCTGAAATTAAGAAGATAATTGCATATACAATATACATACAGGGTGTTTCCGTCTAGCAGGTCAATAGCACTCACTTAGCCCAACAAAAAATTGTATAGCATTAGTAGGGGGCGGGGGTGGCATATCAAATGTTTTTCCAGGGTGCTTAAGAAAAAAAACTGATTTTTCAGACAACACCCGGTATCTTAAAAGGTACAGCGCGTACGGTCACAGTTGTATGCAGAGCTTCATGGCCTTTCCAACGACTGCTCAACCAGCCCCGTAGGTTATGAGCTAATAACTGTTAAACGGCTACAGTTCGGACATAGACTCTACAGTTTTTGAAAAAAATAGACCCCAATTAAACAAAAAAAATTGTTAGAAAATCCGAAATTTTTATTTTAGACCCCCGTAACTCTTGAGAGTCATTGGAAAGGTCATGAAGTTCTGCATATGTTGAGCTCTTAACTGTGGCCATACGCAGTGTATTTTTTAAGAAACAGAACATTTTGCGAAAAACAATTTTATCTATGTTGTGAACGCCACTTTTACACTTATGTAGTTAATTTTTTGGGAACGTATGAGCAAATAGTGGTTTTGTCTGTAATAAATCCAAACAGATACCACAGTATCTACCGTGATTTGTTAGCCAACATTTGTGAGGGTATATATGGCTTATTTTCTCAGTATGCACACTACAGGGAGATTACATAACATCAAAAGTAGCGCTAGCGGCAGTGTCGTAAAAAGTTTATCCATAGCGATATTTTTAAAGCTGATTTTATACTTATTGCACAAATCCTTCAAAACACGGTCACTGCGATTAATTTCACATCCTGTTGTTTTTTCCCAGTATAAATTTGGCCACATAGTGAATAGGAATTTTTTGCGTGACACGCCCACCAAATTTTCATGCCGTGTTGGGCAGGTTTGAATGGAATATATTGTGTGAATTTTGTGCTTCCTCTATTGCAAACCGATTGCTCCTATGTTATCGTGCGTCAGAAGTTGTATAGATTTTTTGTTACATTTGTACCATGTAGCTCATAATCGGAAAAGTTCATACCCGCTCACATGAGGGTTAAAAATCAAATATAAAAATCAACAAAAAATGTAGACCAATTCTTATTATACTTAACTTTCTTCCACCTCCGGCTCTCGTTATCTACCTCTGAATTGTTATATTTTTGCCTATTAGCTAGTAACATAGTCACTTAAATTTTATTATATTACGGTTACATGGAAACTGATTTAAAATTATTATTTTGTAGTTATTAAAATATTGTGCAAACAAAAAGATTGTAAGTCTTGTTGTACAGTCAACCAGTATAAATAAATCAAAATTGAAACCTTAGAGATGAAAGCCTGTATATAATTTTCATCCACTCCCATCTGTCGTACAATCTTTGGCATATTTCGACCCATATTTAATAGTTTTTTAAGTATTTTTCACCTGAAAAACAATTTCGTAAAATGGAAATCATTTGATGATTTTTAAAATAAAAATTATTTCCTGATTTTTGTTTTTGATTTATAGAAAGCAAATCAGAAAATAATTTTTACATATGATTTTTTTTTTAAAGTTACGTTACGGTCTCTGGTATTTAATCCACAATCACATCGTACAAATATGAGATTGAAGTCTCCTATCATTAGAATACAAAGATCTCATAATGATTATTGCAATGAACTTGACCTCTTCCATTCTTGCCCTTTAAATTTTAAACGTAATACGACGGATATTTTATTTTGCTTATATATATACATGCTTCTTGCTGTTATTTTTATTTTATTGTAATTATTCTCTATTCTTCAAGTTTTTTTTCTTTTCTCCTATATATATTGGTGATATTTTTATTATTACAAATTACTAGTTTTTAATTTTTTATTCAAACCTTCTTCAAATTTTGAATTTGAGTTGAATTTATTTTTTGTGCATAATTTTTTATTTCCTTAATAGTTTTTAACTTATAATTCATAATTTTGTTTCTTTCATTTTATAATATTTAAATTTGTTTTTGATTGCTTTTAGTATAATTTTTTTATTTACTTATTTTTCAATAGTAACTCTTGTGTTAATTTTTTTTTCTTTTACTTTCTCTAATTTTTTCATTTATTTTTATTTGGTACTTTGCCTTAGTTTCAGTGCTAGTTTTTTATTTTTATTTTACTCTTTGGTTTAATTTAGGTTTAGGCGTTTTTTTTTAATTAAATTTCTTTATAGATCAATTTTTTTGGTACTAGGCATTGATGTAAACTGTTTACTATCGGATGAACTGCTTAATACAAAAAAAAATACATGTTGAAATATTATCTACAACAGATAAGTTTGAATTTGTAACGCCTATATCACTAGGGGGTCATCATCGTAGGGATGAAGAAAAAAATTAAAACCATCGAAAATTACTCAAGTGTGTGTTTCTAGTAATCTGGGTTTCGCCGGCCACCGGCAACTCCCACGGTGCTACAAATAACCTTAGTGTCATTCACAGGTGATTACCCCCCCCCCCACATTATCTTTTTCAGACTAATTATTTATCTTAACTATATTCTATATATATAACTATATTCATTCCTAAGAAAAATTGTGTATCTCCGGCACAAATTTTCTTTCTTTGAAATCTTCACACTTTTGACTCATATCTTAATTATGTCTAGTGTTGGTTTAAAAGGAAAGGCGAGTTACCGTTTTTCAGGTAATTTTAAAGAACAAAATTTGCGCAATAATTATATTGAACTTCGTTGAATTACAAATCGAATAAGGTACAAAACTTAAACTTAAACTGATACTTTTGTACAATAACTAGAAACACATTTTAAAATTTGTGTGATGAAAAAAACTATGAGCAACAAATCCCTGCAGAGTCTAAAAGAAATACTATCACTGAATTTAATCTAATAGAACAAAAAAATAAATAATTAGTGGCTTAAGTAATTACTCAGAAAGTGCTTGCACCGGGTCGACTAGTGTATATTTTATGTCAGAAACAAGTCCCGAATAGAAAACACAGTAACCACAAAGCATCAAAGCTTTTATTCAAATTTTCTTAAACCTTTACCTAATTACAATTCTCCCACAAACAGGTACATCGTCCAACAAAATTATGAGTTTTTCATCTAACATGCAGCACATTGGCAAAACGCAACCAGATCGAACAGACTAATTTTAAATAAATATTATCATTATCACCATCGAGCTAGCACCACTAAGGTTTTAATTACACACAAACTTTGCTATTGATACCGTAAGATAATTGTTGCTATGCCAATTCCTGTTACTATATGCCTCTGAAACTCGATCATTGGTGTCGTTTGTAAGAAAAGTCTGGCTTGTCTCGATTTCTCTTTGAACTTGATAGCACTTGAGGTAGATCGCCTAGTTAAGGACTAACATTTATATCGGGTCTCCACTAAAATAAAGAATCCCTACCCTCGGGTCTCGACTGAAGTTCACATAATTATAACAAAACATTCTAAGTCGAGTCTGGATTGAATTAAAGTATTTTATCTTGGGTTTCGACTGAGATAAAATTTACCAACATCCACCTTACTTTTAGTATCGATGGAAATAAAGACTCCTTCTAAATAATGATTAGAACAAAAGGGATTAACATTAGCTTAAAGCCAATTTATCAAGTGCCAAGCATTATATCGGTGATTCAGGCGCGTATGCAGGGGCTCACAGGTACTTTCGTATTAATTCAAGTTGTGTTGTTTAATTTAACTTCACGTTTACTTTTAATTTATGGGAGAAGAATAAATTTGCTACACTAGTTAGCGATGGAGGTAGAAATAGTACCGAAAGTGGAAAACAGAAGACTGATAAGACCATCGATAAGTTTTTTCAGAAGAAAGCAAGATCAGTTAAGTTCGCATAAAAAGAAATAGTCAGTGAGATATACCTCTACTCCTTTGAATGTGAATCAAGGTGCAAGCTCTCACTCTCAGTAATTTATTTCAGCCTTGACAGAATCGGTTGCATCACATCTATGCCTACAATCTTTGCACGAGAAAGAGCATCTGGATATGAGTCCTTAATGTCTATCCACTCTGAGATCGACATTGATGTGGATAATATTATTGACAGGTTTTCCAAATCAAACCGAAAATTGAATTTTGTAATAAAAAAATTTAAAAGCGACTACTTTCGACTTTTTCCTCCCTCCTCGAACATTTTAGTTGTGATTCCCCCCAAAAATCTTACATTACAACCCTCTGCCAACAAGTATATTTTCTGGTACTTTTGCATCTCTAATCTATAATCACATCCTGATACAAGTATTGGGAAATTTAAGAAATAATTATGACAGTTTTATTGGTAGTTAAAAAGAAAGTGGGTCGTGTTTTTTTTAATTAGAAAATGGACCACTGATCCTAATCCAAAATTACCAGTGCATTTATTTCAGACTTCATTTTGCTCAAATTTGCGTGTATGTTCTAACAATGAGCAATGCAATAAGCTTATACAAAAATCTGTAGGTACTGCCTATATGTATTTGATTAGTTTTTAACTTCGGTGGATATCCAAAGAATTGATGATAAGAAATTTCTTATTCTAGTCGTAGCTCTAAATAAAAGACCTGCTGCAGGCGACACCTAAAACAAAATAATTGGTTAATAAAATTTGTTATTGGACTCGTTATGTGGAGCAAGGGACTTTGTTTTTGTAGAAATCTAAAAGTACGTATTTTTTTTTTAAAGGCGATAACCAGCTACTTGTAACTTTAAGACATCTAAGAAATTTGGGTAGATGCGCCATCATACCATTTGGTTATGTGTATTAATTTTTTGAATCACCCTGAATAAAGTATTTCAGCGCCAATAAGTTAAAAAATTAACCTTTTTTTATTTGTATTTAATAGACACTCTGTAGCTGTACCTCTTTATTTATGAGAATATATGTTTCTTCTCGATGGATCAAGATATGTATTATGGTTAATAATAGTAACTTATTGAATTAAGCGGTACACACAAGATGATAAGCACAATATTAGTAATATATTAGAAATTATAATTATATTAAAAATGCAAATAAAAAAAATAATAATAAATAATTAATATAATATACGCATGCAATAAGAAGAAGTAAAACAACAAAGGAATTAAAAAACTTAAAAGAGTTAAATTAAAAGTAAAAATAGTAAATATCAAACTAATGCACTACATTACCACTACGGTAATAAACAGCTTAAGTGATTTTTCAAAATAAATTCAGATGGGAGTCCATTAAATGCACACCGCACACCATATCGAATAAGGAAGAGAATTCCAAAGACGAAAAATATGAATAATATAACAGCGCTCATCACTAAATCACTAAATGTGAAAAATGGAGTGCTTCATACAGAGGACTAGGCTTGATTATTTTGAATAGGCTGTACAAGATAACCAAAGCCTTTTTCTTTAAATAAATATTTGACGAACATCAAAGAAACAAAGAAATGTATTGAGATACTATTAAGCTTAAAGATAAATACAAATGCAATCGTTGAAAGCGACTTTAAGTTAATTAGCGCAAACGTGTTGCATTTTAGGAAAGACTAAACCATAGGTGAAATAAGGAAGCAAAAGATCCTTAACGAGCTTCATACAAAGGTAATTCATATATTTTGCTAAGAAAATACCTTTAACATAATCACAACAATTCATTTTACCATGAAGTTGAACTCTCAGACTAATGACGCTGTCCTTATATGGTAAAGTGACTCCATTTAAATTGTTATTGGTCGATGATCACCTAGGTTTGACAAGTTTTTATATAGTGCTATAGACTGTGATTATCCGGGATTTAACGAGAGTCTGTTATTAATTGACAATTGCGAGATGCACAAGAGATCTTCATTAATTCGACTAATTCAATCTTTCATTAGACCAGTGGGTTGACTAAAATATAGTTGGACATCATGAGGATATATGTAGGTAAACTTGAGAATCCTGAACTATCCCCTGCAAGTCATTTATCTAAAGACTAAAGAGCAATGCACCTAACCCCGACCCTTGAGCAAGTCCACATACTAAGGGCAAGGGAGAGGATTTAAATGAGAACTAAGTGATGTAGAAGTATAATGCATGTATCAATTTTACACTTAAAATTACCATCATTCTTCACACATATGTGATTTTTAACGAGCATTGCTTAACTCAACTTTACTTTTGATACTATATACTTACTTAAGCAATTCAACCCGAAATGAATAAATTACAGAACAAATATGTAATGCAAAGTTTTGAATTCATTTCTACATATACTTTGTTCAAGATGACTTGGTTCGAATCGATTTTCTCTCTCTCTTCCCGTTAAACACATAAGTCGGAAAGGATCTACTTAAATCGTTTGAAAACATCCCTAACCCATTTTATATTATCGCACATTAACCGCACACATCCCTATTGATATGAAAACCAAATACCTTCCCCCGAAATTACTTCATCTACACTCTATCCCATGGTACCCTCCTATCCAAACTGGAATTGTTACAATCTCTTTAGAAGTGTCTAGCATTGTTCAATACACGCAATTGATGCAAATACCAGCAGGCATGCAGAGTACGTCTCCCCTCTGAAACTTTAAAAGCACATTTGATGGTGTTAAATTAAATTTGGCTGAGACATGTCACTGTTTAAACGTCAACCTGAATTTCAGAAGCGCTTGTTGTCGTTAACCACTTTATGATAGTATTCCTGACATTTTCAACATACCCTGTGGCTTTAGAAATTCTTCCATCAGAAAGTGTTATATTCCCTTTCTGCATTGATAATTCATTACAAGTTACAAGACCAAATTAAAGGGAGAATGGAAATTTAAAAAAGGGGTGGTGTTGGGGTGGGCTAAACATGATATCAGTTCCTCACCAATAATTAAGCTTCAAAATGGTTTTAAGCATGCGATTTGCATGTAAAATTATGGATAATTGCGATTACAGGAGACAACTAACCGTCAGTTAATATGGCATTTCAGTTATAATTCGGAAATTCATGTAGGAAAAAAGATGCTGCATTGTGTCGGGTTGTGTATTAAATATGTACACTAAATCCGACAGCCCGACAGACATTGGATTGATTAAGGGCTAAATATGCCGATAAATTTACCACTATAGATTCATTCATTAATTCGTGATATAAAAAAATATTATTCCCAAGGAGTAAAATTACAAACGATATGCATCCTTTCTGTGTTGGAGCAAGTAAATCCACATCTGTAAGAACTCGCAAGGAGACTGACTTTTAGCAAGCTTTTAATGCGAGTAAAGAACTTATCAAGTTTCAGTCCTGGGAACTATAGGCAAGAATTCGATTGACTATACAGGGTATTTCTTGGTGTGATGTCTAGAGGAAAGAAGGTGATATTACTTACCTAGAAAAACAATAAAGTGGAGGGGGGGGGGGTCGTATCAACCGTTCTGGAACTGCTGGGTGATTAAGAAAATATCCTAGTTTTTCACAAAATACCAGTATCTTGAAATCTACACTGTGTATAATCGCAATGTATGCTGATCACCATGGCCTTTCCAAGATTTACTTTACTATCCCCGTACTCTTCTCGTCACCGGACCGCTTTAGAATAAGTACTTCTGTTTTCGCACCTTCGTGATAATTTTGGTCGTTTTTGTTTTAAACCTTATTAACATAGCTTTTGTTTACAAAAACTGGAAAATATGGACTTTTCTCTTTAAAAGCCATTTAAACACAAACATTTTTTTTACAAAATTTTTAATAAGAAAACACTTGTATTGTTCCAAATTATTAATTTATTCACGTTTTTTTAAAAAAACAAAAAACAACGCGTTTCGCCCTACTGAGGCATCATCAGGTTACTTACTTTACTTACTTGAGTAAGTAACCTAATGATGCCTCAGTAGGGCGAAACGCGTCGTTTTTTGTTTTTTTAAAAAAACGTGAATAAATTAATAATTTGGAACAATAAAAGTGTTTTCTTATTAAAAATTTTGTAAAAATTTTTTTGTGTTTAAATGGCTTTTAACAATATGTTCCAACAAGTGCCTTCAAAAAAATCATTTTCTCTTTAACCCTGGAATACTGACCCATTTGAATATTCGCTTATTGGTAACCCTGAGTAAATATTACTCACACACCAATAAAGTATAAACAAAAGAGCTGAAATATTTTAGCGGAATACAATAACAGAAAAATGAAAGAATAGCATTCCCGCAAAAATAATTTAAAATTTATATAAGGAAATTTTAATTAATAAAGTAAGGATAATTAGAAATGAAAGAATCATATTTTGAACACCTTGTAAATTTTTTTCGTTTTTAATAGATGTTGTACTACAATTTTGGTTTACCGGCCAATGAGGAGCATGAGGAATGAGAGGGCTGACCTGCTGGGAAGGCTCTCCCTCCGTGGGTACGCTGTGGTCATATGTCGTAAAGAGCAGTGCAGCCTTCTAGCAGAAAGTGAGTAAAATTTACTCACGGGTAGCATTCCAGGGTTAATTTGACGTATCACACCTACATCCTTACTGTATCCCGTCAAAGAGTTATTAACATTCACCTAAAACATGGTAAAAAAACCGAAATTTTTATTCCCTTTCGGTACGGAATGCAGAAACGCATATCAAAACATGTCAAAAGTGATGAAATTATTTCTGTCAGAGCATATATGCGCATATATGAGGATGCATTAGAAATAGTGATCGCAAAATCGGTCGTTTGGTGACTCAGATCATACCAGTCTTTTAGAATAAGCGACTCATGTAAAAGATTCGGTCATTTGGGTCTATGAGTCAGTTGGAAATAATCATTTAATACCCTAAAATTACCTACCTCAACCAATCGTTCATGATAGAGCAACGCTCAAAGCTAAAAGTGACAATCTAAGAAAATGAAGATTGCGAATTGCATAAGTTGGATTTAAGAATGTGTGCGTACATGACCAACTTTAAGTCCCGATAGAGTCGATCGTTGCAGGTAGAGCAAGAAAATACATGTAGTCTAATAACTTTAGGTAAAAATTGGGCTGATTTTCGGAAAAATTCCAATCAAGCTAAAATTATGTTTTTAAGGTGTGAAAAGTCGTCGGAATCCGATTGTCCGCATAACTTGTGGCAGCCCAAAAAAATTACCATTTTTCAGTTTTTTCCGAATATATTCGTTCGTGTCCGCAAGGTATACTTATGAAAAAGAAAGAGCGGGAAACTCTCTGTAAAAAAGGTGGAATAAAGTTCATTGATAACACTAATAGTTTTCCCCTAATCTGGCATTGAAACTCCAATATAAATTTTGTATGCATATTTAATTGCATGTAATAATCGAAATCGAGTTTTAAGTGCGCTATCTTCTGACGTTTTAATAATAAATAATTGAAACAGCTTTGGACTGTTCACGCACAAATAGAACAGTTATTTAATTTAAACCGGGCAAGAGTAAAGTTGTACAAAAACTTTACTCTTCTGGAAGTTTGAACGATAAGGAAGACATCAGGGATCTTCTTCTACTTCCACACGCCTTCACTCTGTATATGACAGAACGTCTGCTCTCAAAATTTGCTCGTAATTTAATTTTTAATTTTTTCTACATTTAAACGATGGTAAAATAATGAAGGCCATTTTTTTTGTATTTTTGATTACTTTTTGGAACCATAAAACTTAATTGAACCAATTTACTAAAAATTTGTATATGTATAATAAAGTTCTTCGGTATATAAACAAAAATAATATACATAGAACAAAAAAAGAGAATTCAAGACATATTTTTCCACTTATCCATGAAAAAAAAGTAGGAAAATAAATACTTCTTGCGAAAATTTATGAACAGTTCTTGTCAAAAAAAAAAATTACATAGGTATCGATGCGTGGTCTTACGGCCCACGCACGATTTATAAATCGTTATAATTTACCTCAACAATACTTGCCGACACTAACTATATAGTATAACTAGCAAAGGACTAACTCGAGGGTAGACGGACGCGTGTGACGGTAGCGTATCGTCTTCATAATAAAAGCCGAGAACATAAGAACGGCGTGGTTTGTGAGACTACGGATCATCGACACTTATGGCCGGTTTCACAGTCAAGGCTTAAGCCACAGCGATGGCTTAAACCATGGCTTAATAAATACTTCGGTTTCACAGTCAAGGCTTAAGTGAAATCACTGGCTTAAGGCAAGTTTAACTTAAGCCCGTCATCTCGAAGGCTTAAGCCTCAGATTTTGCTGTGAAACACATAAGAAATTATTGCTAAATACATATTTTGGCTAATTATTATAGTTTTTGTTATTAAATGAACGTACATATTTCAAAAGTTATATTGTAAAACTAAATTGAAATTTTCCAAGCGAAAAATAGTTGTCTAATTCGCAGTTTTGAGTACTGTCTGGCAGCTAGTGTCAGCATTCCATTTGACGTTTTAAGAAAATACCAAACAGTTAGGACAAAACTGAGTTATTTATCTGATGCAGAGGATATAACATCGCAAGGTGTGACCCGTGAAAATATTATAAGAAGGCGCCCGCAACATTTTGAGAATGGGATGACGTTGATTTTTATTCTAGGTTCCGACTGTAGAAACATTCGGTTCTGATGGTTTACGTTGTCGAAACATTCTGCATCAATGATTTTGGATTTGATATCCTGGAAAGTTAAAAACCACAACAAACTGGTAAATAAAAAGATCTTGTTTTTAATCCACAATGGGAATTTTCCTTTAAAAAATTCACAATTGCAGCAGTGCTGACAACTTAAAAATTATCATCCGCGGCTTAACAAAGCCTCAGCTTACTCAGTACTGTGAAACCGAGTAGGCTTAAGTTCTGGGCTTAAGCCACACCCGTGGCTTAGCTAAGCTCTGGCTACCGGTCATTAAAGGTTAATGGCTAATATGTATGTAACCCATAATGGAAGTAGAAAAGAAAGCTTTTGGAACTGCGTTTGGCCTATACAATACTATTATGACAATAACCGATTCCAAGCTATCATGATTTCCCCTAGTGTCTCGACCTAATACCTAACATTTTTTGCATAAATCCATGTTACAGATATGTTAAACGTGATCGACTTATAAATCAAAAACGCCACATAATTCATCAATTTATGTGACAGCTGTTAATTTTCATCTGCTCATCTACCTTCAATCCTAAATTGAATTCACCAATACATTTAGACATCAACATCTAATTTGAAAAAAAACCTTACAACGAACCTGTCAACTGGGGGGAATGGAAAATTATCATCCCCTTAATTTAAACTGTCAATCTTTATGGTGTATTTGTGCGGCATTTCACACTCATGTGATACCTAATAAAGCTGAAGACTCGTGTTAATTAAAAAGAAAGAAAAAAATATATTTCAATTCATTCTTTTCGCTAAATCTATGACCTTGGTAGCTAATGAGTGTCTCACAATTATCACAGACCACAATTCAAGCCAACGAAAATACTAATTATGAAGAATCAGTCGTACTAAGGCTAATTGAGTTCTTGTTTATCCTCAACATCGGCGTCATGCTGGAGGGGTTGAAAAGTTGTTTGCAGGAAAAATAAATCTTGGATTGATCATGTACTCTTTGGAAAAGTAAACTTGTAATAGGTCTTGTGGGCGGCGCGGTGAAAGTTCATCCAAGCTAGAATAGACCAAGAGTTTTGACAAGAAATTATAGAAACTTCATCAACTTTCCCCAACATGGGGGGTGGTAATGGTAAAACAAGAAAATCGCAAATACTTAAGTATTTTGAAAGCTTATTGGTTGGGCTACCAATAAGCAGTTTGTTAACAACATCAATCAAGATATGTCTTAACTTTTCTTTGGGCAGTCAAAACTAACTGTGTTGGGCTGGGTAAAGGTATACATAAATATTGTGTAAGTTAGATATATACATATATATGTATGTCGTCTAATTCACAGTAGGTGAACTCTCATTTAATTCGAAATACTGTCCAAAGAAATAACAACAGTGAGTGTTTTTGCGTGATAAACTAATTAAGGAAATTTGTATGAACACAAACTGGAGTTTCATTTGAAGTTTAATATTATTTTATATTTGTACAAGGTACATACCTGCAAAAGATGTTTCCAAGAAAATCTGCCCTTTATTCCGATAATTATTAAACCTGTTAAAAGGTCTTTGATTTTCTCAGTCGAAAAACGCATTTAGAACTTATAGTATGTTCCGACGAAGAGGAAATTTTGAAAGGATTCTAATTGGATTTCTGAAAATATTCAAAGGTGTATACTGTCACTCCTTTATAGGGTAGTTAGGAAGGGTAAGAAATATTAGAGTAGGAATTGACATTTGAATGGTTTTTGAAATTCCTCTTTCCGACCATATAATTATCCCGTGCAGTAAATGATATCACCGCTGCATCAAAATAATTACTTTAGTTCATTAAATAGGAATTTATTTTAATGTAATTTATATTTATAAGGCATTCATAGAATCCTAGGCGACAGTTCAATTGACTGAGCTTTTCTTATGGCTCTATAGTATGATTAAAAGAATATAAATTTAATTAAATGAAAATTATTTACTGCTTGTCTATAGTAGATGATTTCCAGATCCTGCCCGTTTTCCTGTGTTCACTCACTTTGGCAGGATCATTTAGTCTACTGTCTGTCAATAGGCTTGAACCATTCTTTGAACCTGTACAACTAATCTAATTCTCCACATCAATTATATTGTCCAGTGATTGCCTCTATAGCTCTTCTAATTATATGCATAAATTGTTGATAATCATTTCGCGAGTTAAGGGTTTAGGCCTTGCATCTTCATTTTGACTTCTTCCTAAGATTTTCTATTTTCATTAACCGTTTTTCTCCATATAGTTGTTGGTCTCTTTACATTCCTTTTCCTTCTGGATTCCATTCTAATTCACAATAATAATTGTTTGTATAAGGCTTCCAAAGTATGTCTCAGACTATCCATTTCGATTTCCTTCATTTTATCTGGATTACTATTAGTGTGCTTAGTGTATGATTGACCGATGCTCCGAATTAAGACTTTTTTTAGAGCTATTGTTTTTCTTCTGCCAAGCCTTATTTTGCTTTCGAAATTGCTTTTTTATAGGAGTTGAATATTTTGAATGTGGTACTCCGCGTACAGTGGAGGGTTTTCAATCAGATCTTTCGAAAGCAATTCTTGTTTTAATTGAATTCCGATGCTGTCTCTATTACGGTGTTGTTCATTCTCATGTATTTTGTTTTCCATGTTTTAACCACTAAGATTTGAATATGTCGGAGTAACAGGTCCCACTTTAGGGTTGGGTTGTACTATTTTATGCGTTTTTATAAAAAAAGGATACTATCAGTCCATATCCGAAGCTCTGTTTTAATTTCAAGGATAATTCTTCTATACATTGCTAGGTGATTAGCCCGCAGTAGCTATTCTAATGATGAGACTGTCATCTATAACTTATTACTGACTATCAGAAACAGCTTAACCCAAGCTCCATGCATGGATACGTTTAACAAATAAACAAGTAAAAGACACCAGTTTCATCACTGAGGGAGTTAGAATTAGTATGTTAAACTAAACAATGCAATGCAACATAGAACAACATTAAAAAAAGGAAATGAAATAAATAAAATAGATTAAATATTATACAGACGTTTTTTTAAAACATGCTTGGAAATGTCAACATACAAATACTATGCCATATTATTAACAGTAATCCAAATGCAATTAACGGGTTCATACATGCTAAAGTTAGCCCTTGAGTAGTTAACATGCATCATGCCTTCTCAAATTGTTCTACTATCACGGAAAGAGAAGAGATTTTTATACGTAACAACGGCCCAGCAAACATTTTAGCGAGTTTCGTTTTCAGCGGATTATTCTCGAATTTCGAAATTCGAGATTTGTTCGAAAATTCTTCGTTTAGCGACGTGTATCTATCGGAAATATTTCCGAATTTCGAAATTTTTCCGTGAATTCTTCGTTTAGCGATGTATAGCTGTCGTACGTACGGTCATGCCTTTTTATACCCTAGATGAGATCTATAGGGTATACTAAGTTTGTCATTCCATTTGTAACGCACTGAAATAATGATAGTAGAGCAAAATGGATTGGACACCCCCGCATAAAATTAAAAGTTATTTTGGTTTTTGTATGTCCGTCTGTCCGATCGTCCGATCGTCCGTGCGCACGATAACTCAAGAGCGCATTCACTTAGAAAGCTGAAATTTTGTACACGAACATTTAAAAGAAAAAGGAAAATTAATTTCGAAAATGAGACAAATCGGGCAACTCCTTCGTGGGGTTGTCATACAAAAATTTCGTTTTCCACTATATATTTGGACACTACCTGAGAACACGTCGACATAGAAAGCTGAAATTTGGCACATTATGTTTTCATAGTAATAGCAAATAAAATTTTAAAAATGGACTAAATCGGGCAACCCCTTTATGGTGTTGCCATATAAATTTTTTGGTTTTTTACATTTACTTTGAAAACGATCAGTCCTAGACATTTTTATTGTACTAAAGACTTCTTCAGAATAAGAAATCCTATTAAATTGGTTATAATCATTTTTTCTGTCCGACGAGCCGTTCTAGAAATATATGCGAGAAACCAATGCAAAAAATCAAAATTGCGCAGATGGGTGACCATACGAAATTTCATACGGGCATTCATCCAGGGTATCATAAGAATTGGTCTTAGACCAATTCCAGCTTTTTCACTTGTTTTTCTTTTCACTCTTGCTCAGTTCTGTATTCTTGTAATTTTTTTAGACTTTTATAGTAAAATGTTATTTGTATTCTAGGAATGCAGTAAATTGGTCATTAAATAAAAGTACAGGTCGTGTACCCAAAATTTATTAAGGATACTCTCAAAATCATATTCACAGATATGTCATCTGTCTGCCTAGGAGGTTCGGCAAAAAGGACAAACAGTCAGCAAGCTAAGCGAGCGCTAAGGATGGCTTCGGCTGTGAATAGTAAGTGTAAACAATTCACTAATAGATTGCATTTATGGCTCTTCATTTTCTACAGATGCATTTCTCTAAATATTTTCTGGCCTTCCCGCAGAGTACTTCGAGAAAACTGCAATGTGTCATTTTCATTAGGCGACGGACCGGCTGACAAAAAAGCTGAAAGTCTAAATTATTTTCCGTTTTCTTTGTTTTTTTAATTGTCTTCTTAAGAGGCTTTATTTAATTTTTTTTTAAGTATTTTTTTCATATTTATTATACTGTAATAATTCATATTATTGAGAGTACGAATCAGTCTAGAATCGTTATCGAATCGTTAATACGCATCGTTATCGATTCTTTTATATGATTCGATATAGAATGTTCCTTTTAGTTGTGGCCGGATCGAAATCGAATCAAATACGACATACAAATCGAGATCAACGTCCGTTAAAACGAATCGCTTTCGATTCGATCCCGAATACCAATGTTTTCTGGGGGAGAATAAATATTCGCGTTCCAGAGTTTATTTACAAAAGTTACATCGGCAAGCATGCGACGTTTCTCAAGGGAGTGCGTATGTAGAAGCACCAAGCGATCCTCATATGTTGGAAAAATTAATGAATTAGTCCAGGGAAATAAGGAATCCATCAACCCATTATCATAAGTGATAGGTTTCTGATTCCTGTGGAAAGTCATAACCTCACATTTGTCGATATTGAGTACCAAATTTTTGCCTTTGCACCAATCGTAAAATTTGTGGAGATCACTCTGTACCTGTTCACAATCGTGAAATGATTTAATCTGAGCGAAGAGTTTAATGTTGTCTGCTTCAGAATAGATACAGTGTCGTTCATTGATAGAATAAAGAGCAACGGATCCCAATGACTCGCTTGAGGTACGCCGGACGAAGCTTCCTACACTGTAGAGATAGAATTGCGGAAATAAATATTTTCTGTTATCTACATATAACTCCGCCTAGTTTAGGAATTTTATGGAAAAATCATACTTTTCCATTTGGAAAAATATCACGGAGTGAGATAAATTGTCGAAATTGCAAACCCGGCAATGGTATACGAGACAAATTCCAACAAGTTAGTGGTTGTAGACCTGCCCGGAAAAAAAACCCATGTTGGTTTGAAGAGACCAAATTCTTACAGTTAGTTGATAGTTGACAGTAAATGATAGATTCGAATAATTTGGGCATCCAAAATAATTTTGCAATAGACCTATAGTTAGACATTTTTTTTACTACCTTTTTTGTGGATAGGTATGATAAAAGAGTTTCTCCATAACTGCGGGAAACAACCACTATCGAGCAGTTTTTGGAAAATAACTCCAGCAGAGCTGCCAGTGCAAGGCAGCATAACTTAAAGAAACCAGGAGCGATCCCATCAGGACCAGTTACGAAGTCATCTTGACGTTCGTTAATATGATCGAGTATTTCCTCTTCTGAAATTGAAGGGATAGTGAATGAAGCGTTATGAGTGTCGTTGATATGATTGAAGTTGCTATTTTGAGGTTGAAAATTTGACGAGGCAAAGGTATTAGGAAAAGACTTCGTGGTCGGAGAAGCTTTTGGTTATTGTCACAGATTTTCTTTCGGGTTCACGCCTCTACATGTGTTTGCCTTCTCTGTGAAATATATTCTGTTGCTTTTGTTTATTAACCAAACACCACTTCTTTTACGTTATTCTGCAAAATGATGAAAAACTATGCCTCATTTCACTAGCTCTCTAGAACAAAATATGCGTGCTCTCGTCATATTACTCTGTGCTTTTGCACACATCGCATGGAAATGAGAAGCCTTAATACATTTAAATAATTTCCATTAAGATTGGAATTTTTTTTAATAACTGTGCACTTTTTTAAGCATGCATAATTGGCTCCAGATTATAGAGGATCACAGTTTTGAATTTTCATTAATTTTATTTCGAAAAAGAGAGTGCAAAACTTGGTCCTTTTAATATTCATAGATTGTTAGAAGCTTCTTTTCACGACGATAAATAAATGAAATAACTCTCCAGTCCATATAATAATTAGAGCAGATATAACAGTATCTCAGATATGAGTAAAAATGCGATGATGTGATTTTACAATAAAATATAAGTAGGTACTACCTATGACTAGGAAGAGATCCACCCAATAACTTTCGACAGCATAATTCCTATCTTCCTTCAACTTCCAATTTGTTATTTGTTATTACCTGGTCGATTAATTCACTTCTATATATCTATGTAGTCTTATATATACATACATCTACCCTATACATCAACATAACAAATGTAACCGAGCTCTATATTCGAAAAGTTATGGAACTTTTTTCCAAAAAGTTTAATTTCACATCATTAGAAATTTCTCGAATCGCTAAAGGTAAAGCTAAAACTTTTCACCTTGGAGGATTACTTATACCTGGCCAATTATAGAAGTTTATTTTTCAAAAGTTTTTTTATATGTCAAAGTTAGTCCCTAACAAAAATTTTAAGTATCGGAAAAAGTTTCTTTCTGAAGAATACATATTACAAATAAATTTCGGCATTATGTATACCTTCACATACATATAAAAGTGAGCGTCAGATTTTAACAAGCTCGTAGGAGAGTATCATAAATTCTTGAACAAATGTGGAGGAAGTTGTGGATCCTCTAATGAGTCATTTAAGGATGAAAATTTTCAAATTTATGAATTTTATCTAAATTGTGTAAATACTTGTAAGTAAAACAAAAGAAAAAAATTATTCAGACATTTTTCTCGAGCAGTTGTATAAAAGATATTGCGTTAAATTCCCATTTGGTAGACCGAAATGGGGAGAAGGAAATATTTTTCTATTTGAAAATGAATAAAGGCTTCCATTTATCTATACATGCATGGAGAAGATTAAGTGTGATAATATTAGTACGACTTAGGTGATCTTATAAGTACTTCTATGACATTCATTTCATATAAATGAGAAAATCTATTGGAATGCGATAGTACCTATCAATTTTCCTTTAAGAATGCTATCGATTTACATTTATAAATATTTAATTTCACGGCGTTAGTTTTACTTCAGTTATGCAGTCGAATGGCATCATTTTGTATATAGTGGCATTTCATCAAAACTGTCAAATACTCTAAATATTTTAGCATCATCAGCATACACTAATCAGTTCGATTGAAGACAAGAGGGATGGTCATTATTGTATCTGATCTTTTGGTTGAGCAACTGATCAACTTTATTAAGTCCTCTGAGATCAAGCATGCATCGGCAGCTTCTTCCAAATCTTCTCCCCAATGATAAATTTAATATAATATCGCTCAATGTCCGCTCTTCAATGAAACATTTCGAGGATATCAGACATCTTGCTTGGCATGGCAATCAATCCTAGTGATATGCTCGTTTGTGAAACTTGGACAAAGCCACACCACACTGAGATTTTTTTCAAAATTAGCGGGTACCGTTAGGTCCTACCGCATTTCTCGAAGAGGCGGTGGAATTGCCGTTTATGTCAGCAATACCTTCCATTCTTAGATCATTTTCCATGCGCTCAATAACAGCTGGAAAGCTCTGGCTGCTATGGCATGTAACGGTACGGTTAATAACGATCCGATTATTCCTATGTTTGTGTACCGTTGTGACTCAACCTTTTCTGACTCCATTCTGGCACTCTGCAACTCCTAGTTCGATAATTTGCATATTTAGGAATTTTGCAGCGATTCAAACTGAGGCTCTTGAAGCTGATATACTGCGGATTGACTGGACCTAAATGCTTAATTCTCCGTATCCGGAGGTGTCAGCACAGTTGTTTACTGAGCCTATTCAGACTCTCTTCACCATTCAGGTTCCACTCAAGTCGGCTCGATCCCGACTGTTCATGACGTAAATTCTGTCACTGTCGGATGTAAAACTCAGTTGCCAGATGCGTGATATTGCATATGAAATCTAGAAAAGAATAAAAACGGCTGAAACATACAGAGATTTCGAACGACTTCGTAATGCGGCAGGTCACGTCATTAGGGTTAAATCCAGAGAGTTTACACTGAAGAACTTTGATGATACAATTAACTGGAAAATTGTTAAGGGCATGTGCATTGGATCTAAGACTGGATTCGGGTGTTGATGCGGTGGAGTTTAATTATTTCATACACCCTGTATCGGCTGTTAGCACCTATGGGGGGATGGCTTTTCCTTCAAAATGTTAGTGGGGGAAAGTTATTTTTGCTGTCTCACGAATCAGGTCTAATGCCGCGGGGCATGATGGTGTTCCTATCAAATTTCTCAAAATAGTCCTACCTTATCTAGTAACGCTTAATACTCAGCTATTCAACATTTTCCTCACATGTTCATACTTCCCTATTTTCTGGGAGCTTGGCCTTATAACTCCGATACCGACGATTTCCTCGATTTCGAAGGCATTTAAGTCATTGATGACTGACCAAATCACGGAACATATTAGCATAACTAACTCCTTATCGAAATTTCAATCTGGTTTCAGACATGGGCAGTACACCTGCCTACAGGTCTTAAATCAGTGGTCTCCGATATTGTTTCGATGTGTGACTCAGGGAAGGATATTATTCACATTCTCCTTATCTTTAGAAAAGCATTCGAGTCAGTCCCACATACAATTCTGGTTGACAAGCTTCGAAGTCAATTTGGCTTCTCATCTTCTGCATGCAAGTTTTGCTCCCATTTGAATGAAAGATCTCAGACCGTGGTGGTTATCGGGTTAATGTCTTCCTCCAGGGCGGTTTTTCCTGGAGTTCCTCAGGGAACTCTATTGGCTCCGCTTCTGTTATCCCTTTTTATTAATGATATCACTCTAGAGCGGCAGGGTGCTTATTGCCATCTCTATGCTGACGACATATAGATTTTTGCTGGTGCCCCACGAAGCGACTTTTTGTCTTCCGATCTCTGACATCAATGCGATTCGATTTTCTCTGGGATTTCTAGCTGGTGCAGTGCTAATGGACATGGTCTAAACACTGAGAAGACTCAAGCAGTACTCTATAAGAGTGGGCATGATGCTGTTTACACAGCGGCTCACCCTTCCAAAACTCTTTGGGTTCAAACCATTCTATTTTTCCCTGATTCAGTTAAGAATCTTGGACCCTTGATGGACCAGAGGCTCACTTCGGGTCCTCATGTTATCGTATATGTTTGCGAGTCTATTTTGGTCTTTGGTATTCGGACGCTGTATGCTGTGTCGCTCTTATGTAGATGTAGCTGTCTATCCTATTCCTGCCCTGGCAGTCACGAAATTGTTTCGTGCGCTTAAAACCTGCGTAAGATATGTCTATCGTCTGAATAGACGGGCTCATGTATCTGCGCTAGCTGTGGAATTTCTATCATGCACGTTATCTAAGTTTCTTGAGTTTAGAACCCTTTGTTTTATTTTTCGTGCTAGACTTGGTCTGCTGCCTTTTTACATTTGCGAAATGTTCAATTGGAGCACTAAGGATAGATCGAGGATCACACTTCGGACTGTACGAATCCAGATGGGTGGAAAAATGGTCTTTCACATTGTGCGACCAAGTGGAACTCTCTTCCCAGAGAAATTAGGGAAGCTGCCTCTATGAGCTCATTCAGAGAGAGGATTTTAACACATTTTAGTGTGTCCGGGTGAACTACACTGAGTTTTTCCCTGCCTCTTAGTCTAGCTTGTAATTACATTTTTGCTTTATGATCTTCTCAGTGGTGGTCTAACTGCTCTGGTGTGTCTGCAATATTTAAATTTTGACTTCGTTGAAATTTGTGCTGTACTACTTTGAATGATTCAGAGTTCACCTGGTCAGGGATACTTGACTGAAAGTTTTAGGTATTAGGTTTAAGGTTTATTTGTATATGATGTTTTGATCTGTAAATGACTTCCACTATTCTTTAACTGCTATATATATTTACCCCGTTTTGTACTTTATATTTATTTCATTTTTGTTTTTGCTAAGTCAGGATTAACCAGGTTGACAGCTGGCAACATTTGTATTCCTCGTTTTTACTTCTGTTATTAAAATAAAAATTAAAAAAATGGACTATTTTTATGTTTGTTATATATACATATTACTTATGCCTAGTCGGGCTTCAGATCTGTTATTCCTACCTAATTAAGTAGCTGCTCAATCACGTTAAGTGTTATATACTATCTACTATTCCTTTCTTATGCTAGATTTTGTCCAATTAATTAAGTAACCACGGTAGATCTATGTACCCACCGTAGAAGGACGTGGCCTTGACCAAGGTCTTTCAATAAAACATTTTTGTATTGTATTGTGTATTAGAATTCTTGCAAAGTGCAGCCGATTTGAAAAGGGTCACGGCTGTACTTATTCTATCAAAATGTATAATGGAAACCATTTGAACCATTTTTAACAATTTTTGTTCTTACAGGACTTCGGCTGTTATCTCTTATTTTCAGCGGCTTTGAACTAAACCTTGGCTTTCTTCAGGGGCTGAAAAAGTCATACCTTTTCTTATACTATACTCTGCAGGGATGTTGGTGTTTTAGGAACTTGTATTTGATTGACATTTTGTCATTTTCCAAAACAATGAATTATTTAGTAGTGTTCCGAAAATTCCGATATTTGTAGCCAACCTAAAACTACATAAAATATCAAATGAAACATTTTCAAAACTTAGTATATCATACGCTAAATATTGAAGTGAGTTGTAATTTATGGCAAGTCCTGTACCAGTCATAAATTAGTTGTGGAAGATTTTCTAATGAAGATTACGTTATGTATGACTGAAAAACTTCATTTAAATCTGTAGTGAAGCCTCTTTCATCTTACCGTTTTCAATTTGTCCCCTACAAACGATTTGCTATTACCAAAATCGTAACAGAAAATGTTCTTGTACAAGGTGAGAAAGACGTTGTCGAGTTGCTGACTGTACATTTTGGTGATTGGGCGACTCCTCCCAATCTGGCCTACCTTAAGTCTGTTATTGAGGGCCCAAATGATGACATTGATCCAGATATTGATTTTGATGATATCCCAAACGAAAATGCTAACAATATTATTTAAGAAGATAAATTAATTTTTCTTTTTATTTGGAATAAAAATATTGCACAGTTCTATTCTAGTAGTCTTAATGATGCTAAAATGAGGATAAGCGCATAACTTACATTTGCAATAAGGAGTATGCCCATTATATGTATGTACAAATTTGTTTCTCTCTTTTGCAAAAAGTATTTCCTCATCATTCCTGATTTTTTAGCAGATTAATATTTTTATTTTTTATAATCATAAGCCTTTTAGCATTTTGTGGGAAATTCATTATTTTGTGTCATATCGTCGGTGATACTGCATAACCGCGAGACTACTAATATCATTACCGCGTAAGTTAAATTCAAATTAAAAATTTCAACAGACACTATACTTTTTTTCTTTTCATTTTGATGACAAAATTATTGCTACTGAACCCTAGGATTGGACGACGAGCATCATGTTTTTGGATTTTAGGCATAAAATTGATAAATCAAGTAGTAGTTTCTTAGCTGCGTTACCATTAACTTCAAAATTGGATTTTGCTACTGTATTCAGATACGTGATTATGATAATGCTTGTCTCGCGGTTATGCAGTATAACCGACGATATCCCATATTGCATATTGTTGACAGAATTAATGATAAAGAAGGATCTGTTTCAGATTCTGACATTTATTGTGGGCAATAAGAGATCTGTACCAAGCGTGCCTTAGATTCTTTGTAATTAGCATAAAATTAGGCAGTCAATTTCTTTAAAATTCACCAACTACATAAAGTTTGTACTCAGGGAATACAATAAAACTTTAATCAGAAAAAAATACATCACAAAAATTTATTTAATTTTAAAACACAAATTCTTTAATAACAGAACAGTAAACAATTTTTTTTTATTCTAGTTATATAATTCTAGTTAAAACATTTTTTTTTCTCAATTTCTGGAATTCCTTCAATTGAGTGGATTTAATGCACAAACACCGAGTATAGGAGTGCAAAGTCCAGAGCAGCATTCTTTATTTTCTGAGCACTACAAAAAAAAATGGGAAAATATTACAAAATTCAATGGAGAATTTTAACAAATTTTAGATTTGAAAGTTGTTCGTGAATAAAATACTTACTCTACCCAATGCCCTTACGCATACCTGTAGTGAAAGGAAAATTAAATATAAATTGTAAATTCAATTATAGTGAGGATGATGGTAAATTTCAGCATTATTTCAACATACAAATCAATTTGGGTACTTACATCTGGCATCTCTGCACATCTTCTATCTAAATTAAGGCATCTGTTCGAGCAACATTCCTCGTCCGAGTTACACTGAAATTTTTCACAGAATTTTGGTTGTTGCCAAACATTAAGAAAAAGATATTCATACTTGTTCCCAAGTTAATTTGCATTGCGCTGCAACCTAAAATTAGAAGAAAATTTCATTTTATAAATAATATAGATTATAGAATAGAGCGCCAATCTTTCAAACCTGTTCAGTGAAGAGAACAAAACCGAGAAGGACTACGAACAAAAACAAGCTGACACGGGCCATTTTTTAACTCAATTTCTCTGACTGACTCATTTCCGAAATATCCAGCCTTTTTATACTCTCTAATTACGCAAAAAAATTGTCGTGTTTTATGAATATGTAAAAGTGCAAAAAAAATTGTCGTGGTTTTATGACTATGTAAAAGTAATTAAAGACATCAACATCAACGATGAAAACATATTTTGAGATTATTTACCGCCATTTTTCTTTTTTCAGATATTTTAAGAAATTTTAAGCAAATCCATGTTATCTCTATGCTAATTCGCATGACTTGTTTTATGAAAGAGAAACATTTGAATAGTAAAGATAACTGTTAACATTCATGATATGATTTATCTATGCACCAGATGGTATGCGCGAAATTCCTCAGTTAAAATATTAAAATTAGCTTTTTGAGGTAGGTAAGTAAATAAAACCAAATTTGAGAAAACAAGA
The DNA here is from genome assembly GCA_963930735.1 of Dioctria linearis. Taxonomy (NCBI): domain Eukaryota; kingdom Metazoa; phylum Arthropoda; class Insecta; order Diptera; family Asilidae; genus Dioctria; species Dioctria linearis. The sequence goes on along the minus strand of OZ005741.1, from coordinate 53,334,643 downwards.
AAAGTTGTTTTCATGAGCAGAAAAAAAAACCAAAATGAAGTTCGATAACAAAGATTCTAGGGCGTAAAATATTTATTTACTTACCAAGCTCTCATTATTTAAATTTGAAGATATTAAATTATAACTATTTACTTAATGTTGGGCAATGAAATTTGCGACACTATCAATTACTTCACCGCTGCCAAAACTGTTTTCTACATACATATATATCAGTTTGGCTTGGAAAGTAACTAACAGATATTCTCCATAGCCAACAAATATGACTTCCTCCTAACAAAGAAAGCATTGTGGAACACCAAGCTCCTGTATGATTTCAATAATTAGAAAAACTTCTGTAATTAGTAAAAGCAAGATTGGTATTCATAAATTTGATTTATCTAAAAGACGAAAACATAAAACACATAGCAAAATTGATATTCGGTTGGGTTACAACTGCCAGATCTACTTAAACTTAAACTACCCAATGGCTTTTGAAAAGTAAGTGCTCCCCTTATTGGATGAAATGAATTCTTGAAGCTGAGATTTATCAGAAGATTCCACAGGGGTGTGTTGGTCCAAATATAATCTGATTGTTGATTAACGATTACGATTACAATCGTTAATCTGTAGTTATGATTACATGATTACATTCTTAGATTACAAATGAAAATTTGCAAGAATTTTAAATTTCTAGTTAAAAGAAAACAAACACTGTTGTATGTCAATTCCCTAATATTTTATTGAAATCACACTTATGTTTGAAGCACACATTTTTAGTGGGATGGCAATTATGAATATCTGATGTTTGCGGATTGGTAAATGGTTTTATAAGCAGTTCAGATAGAGCGAATTTCATTTGCGGCTTCGCTATCAAATTTTCTTTATCATAACATTAACAATGCTGTATTCTTTTGATAATTAGTAGTTATTTGATCTGATTTTTCATCGTCACTCTTGCTTAAGCGCATGTCATGTCAGTATAGATTCCTTACCCGGTTTGCTGTTTCTTGCCAATTTCTTATCTTCTCACGGAAGTACCCTTGGAGTAGCAATCTATGCACCTTCACTTACTCTTATTGCCTGCGAAATCGGTGCCACCGGTTCAATACATTAATGCAAGAAATATTCACTGCAGGCAATAAATGCGAAATATGAGCCGATGAGAATCATAATGGCGCGTAAGTTAATAATTTGGAGACCAAATTCTTACTTTTTAACCGTCACCCGCTAAGCACCCACCTGAAGTAAGGCAAAATTTGCAATTACAGTTACTAATGGCAGTGCTTTATTTTCAACAAACTTTTGATGGGCCGAGGTTTAAAACATCAATATACTATAAATTATGCAAACTTGACTTACGCCACTTTGATTCTCACCGGTTCATATGTTTCTACCAAAGATTTATGGATTCTACACATAAAGGCCGAAAAACAATGATGCGGACACGGCAATTACGACGACACTGTCGTCGTAAATGTCGCCGAATTAACACAATGACACCGACATTCTTATATTCGTTGGAATATCAAAATACGTAGGTGGTAAAATTATTTGTTGAAATTTATTAACAAAATGAGAAAGATATAAAAAAAATTGTAAAGGTGCAATAAACAATGATTAACGTCGAGTTTATGTGGATTACAAAATATCATCTACCACTTATTTTCAACTTTTCTCCAATTTCTTCTTTAGTTTTTTTTTCTTTTAAATATGTATTTCGATATTGAGGATTTCTTTTGACATAAAAATACTTCATTTCCCGCACAAATTAATTAATTGCTCCTCTAAAGAAATTTTTTGCTCATTACTCCCAGCTGTCAAAATCAAATTTCGACGACAACGACGACAAAAGTTGAATTATTCCCAACTCTGGTTACGGCGACAAAATCGGTCGGGGCCATTGGGTACATCAACATGGTATTGCCATTAGGTCAACATTTAATTTGTCGTCGTAAATGTCGTGTCGGCATCATTGTATTTCGGCCTTAAGATTGTTGGTGGACAGAAAATTGGCATACAAAAGATCAAACAAAATGCGCTTTGGTACTAAACATAAGTGCAAGCTCATGCTTTAGTTCGCAAATGCGTACTTCAGTATACCTATATCTTCATATGTAAACATAACATTGTTCGTACCTACGGACCTACATCAATATAGATGTACATTTAGTTTAAATGAAATTACATGAAAAAGAACGCGGTAGCATTATTAATCAACAAAGTCCCAACTTCGTTCACGGTTTCGATATCAAAGTCAGAATCTGAAACAGATCCTTCTTTATCTTTATTTTTAAAATCGGAAATATTATTTTCTCCCTAATAAAACTAAAAATTACAAAAATACTGCAATTGTCAGTAACCGTAGCTGGAACTTTTGAACAGTAAAGATCAAATTCAGCATCCATATACCTTCTAGTGGATAGGCATAAGATACGCTAATGTCATAGATTTTCGCTTTAAATCTGACTGAATCCAATGTGCCGTAACTCCCTCATGCAGACCAGATATCCGATGCATTACACAAATTTTTAACGTTTTCCAGGTTTTTAAGGTTTTCCAAAGTGCTCATGTACTTTACAATTTAAACGGAATGGACAATTTACATTGGTGTGGGTATGTGGCACGAACAATATTATGTTTACAAATGAAGATATAAGTGCGACTAAAACATGACCAAAACATCCAGTTGAAGGTTAAAGTCGGGAGCGAAGCTTTTCTAAAGAGCAAACTCGCTTTTAGCTCCACTAAGATGCCCCAGATACGGAATAAAAAAATGAATCAGTACTCGAGATTTGAGTAATGGTTCTGCCAGAAGCATTTACTTCAAATAAGATCGATTTGTGCTCCAGAAGGAACTACTCAATAAGGGTTTTAAAAAATCAGGCTCTGGAAAAAGATATATTTTTATTGCAGCACGTTCGAGTAGGAGCGATATTTTAAGCCTTAGTTCTGTCAATCATATCTTTCCCCCAATCATTTTATCCATTAATATCATGTAACCTCACTACAAAACATAATAATTGAATTCAAATCCTCTTTCATTATTAAAGAGCAACGTACTTTACACATCATTATGACAGTCATCAAAATATGCACATGCAATGCTATACAATCATTTTCTAACTTTCATCAAATCCAACCATCTGATTCATTCTTACCAATTATCATGCATGTTCAATCTTGGGGTATATGAATTCCGCCAGAAGCCTCAAACCAAAACATTTATTCTCCTTTCCCAATTACAGAGAAACATTCATTCTAATATAAGACAGTCATTATCTTCTTATTCCTACATAATATGAAAAAATCTACAAAATTAGATCAAGTGCCAGACCGACACCTCCAACGATCAAAGTTCTAGCAGGGACGTAAATTAATTCTGAAAACGCTTAGCATCCCACAGAAATTCGCATAGGTAAGCCCTGAATGCATACGAGCCCGACAAGTTAAATAAGTTTAACTTTCTACGGTGACCTTATTGTTGCAACGACGCTTCTAAAATTGTAGCGTCTCTGCGGTTTGACTATGCTACAGCAAATCTGAGACGAAAGCGGCTCTATCCATACCAATCGATTATATGTAGTTAGCTGTGCGAGCCGGATCAAAGGTTGTATGTGGGGATAGGTGGTATAGACGCCGAAAATAATTCAGCATCTCTACCGTGTAACTATGGCATAGTTGGTTTAAGTTATCAAATGCAAATCAATCCAAGCACTGGCCACTGCTGGCCAAGACAGGTTGGATATTAAGTTGGCTGGTATGATGATGGGTAGGGAAAACGCTACGTTTTGTTCAGCGTCCAATAGAAATATACATATTTACATAAAGAATATGTACATTTTCCGTTTGTAGAAGAAAATTGGGCGTTTCATACAATAACTTTCCGCTTGTATTTAGTAATGCTAGAGTTGGAAATTTTTCGCTTTTTTGTATTTTTTTTCGTTTATAAATATACTGAGAATATTTTAACACAATTGATTTGAATTTTATGTGTGGGGTTTTCCATATTGCCAAAGGAATCAGTGCTTCCTTTGTATTCAACGCGGAACCACTTCTGATGGCAGTTGTAACCCAACCGAATATCAATTTTGCTATGTGTTTTATGTTTTCGTCTTTTAGATAAATCAAATTTATGAATACCAATCTTGCTTTTACTAATTACAGAAGTTTTTCTAATTATTGAAATCATACAGGAGCTTGGTGTTCCACAATGCTTTCTTTGTTAGGAGGAAGTCATATTTGTTGGCTATGGAGAATATCTGTTACTTACTTTCCAAGCCAAACTGATATATATGTATGTAGAAGACAGTTTTGGCAGCGGTGAAGTAATTGATAGTGTCGCAAATTTCATTGCCCAACATTAAGTAAATAGTTATAATTTAATATCTTCAAATTTAAATAATGAGAGCTTGGTAAGTAAATAAATATTTTACGCCCTAGAATCTTTGTTATCGAACTTCATTTTGGTTTTTTTTTTCTGCTCATGAAAACAACTTTTCTTGTTTTCTCAAATTTGGTTTTATTTACTTACCTACCTCAAAAAGCTAATTTTAATATTTTAACTGAGGAATTTCGCGCATACCATCTGGTGCATAGATAAATCATATCATGAATGTTAACAGTTATCTTTACTATTCAAATGTTTCTCTTTCATAAAACAAGTCATGCGAATTAGCATAGAGATAACATGGATTTGCTTAAAATTTCTTAAAATATCTGAAAAAAGAAAAATGGCGGTAAATAATCTCAAAATATGTTTTCATCGTTGATGTTGATGTCTTTAATTACTTTTACATAGTCATAAAACCACGACAATTTTTTTTGCACTTTTACATATTCATAAAACACGACAATTTTTTTGCGTAATTAGAGAGTATAAAAAGGCTGGATATTTCGGAAATGAGTCAGTCAGAGAAATTGAGTTAAAAAATGGCCCGTGTCAGCTTGTTTTTGTTCGTAGTCCTTCTCGGTTTTGTTCTCTTCACTGAACAGGTTTGAAAGATTGGCGCTCTATTCTATAATCTATATTATTTATAAAATGAAATTTTCTTCTAATTTTAGGTTGCAGCGCAATGCAAATTAACTTGGGAACAAGTATGAATATCTTTTTCTTAATGTTTGGCAACAACCAAAATTCTGTGAAAAATTTCAGTGTAACTCGGACGAGGAATGTTGCTCGAACAGATGCCTTAATTTAGATAGAAGATGTGCAGAGATGCCAGATGTAAGTACCCAAATTGATTTGTATGTTGAAATAATGCTGAAATTTACCATCATCCTCACAATAATTGAATTTACAATTTATATTTAATTTTCCTTTCACTACAGGTATGCGTAAGGGCATTGGGTAGAGTAAGTATTTTATTCACGAACAACTTTCAAATCTAAAATTTGTTTAAATTTTCCATTGAATTTTGTAATATTTTCCCATTTTTTATTTTTATAGTGCTCAGAAAATAAAGAATGCTGCTCTGGACTTTGTACTCCTATACTCGGTGTTTGTGCATTAAATCCACTCAATTGAAGGAATTCCAGAAATTGAGAAAAACAAATGTTTTAACTAGAATTAAATATGGGAACCATAGCAAAAAAAAATTGTTTTCTGTTCTGTTATTAAAGAATTTGTGTTTTAAAATGAAATAAATTTTTATGATGTATTTGTTCTAATTAATTTTTTTTATATTCTCTGAGTACAAACTAAATGTAGTTGGAGAATTTTTTTTTAAATTAATTGACTGCCTAATTTTATATTTTGTAATTGATATTCTCTAACTTAGAAATGATTAACAGTAAGAGTAAAGTGTTTCTTACAAAGAATCTAAGGCGTACTTGGAAGAGATTTCCAACTGCTAGAACTAAATGATAAATGAAAGTGTTCTCACTGCATCCGAAATTAAGAAAGATAAGCTCGGACTAGAGAGCATATTTAGTGAATTAATTAACAGCAAATATCCGACTCTCTGAAATACTATATGATCTAACACTAGGCATATGTAATTCAGAAATTATGTAAGTTGATTAGGAAAAGTATTTTATAGTTCCAATCCATAAAAATATCTCATCATAAATATCGCGAAATACATCTGAACTTTTATAACTTTTGTATAACTTTTGATGTATGGATCCCTATCACAGAAGATCGAGAGAGGGAATATAAGTATGTAGAGTTTGTGTTGGCCTTTATTAGGATTACGTGTTTTGTTTTAGTTAAACTTAAAAGACACTCTTACCAAGCGATTATAGGACCTTCTGTAGTGATATATGTATGTATAACCCAGTTCGGTGAGTTCTAGCGAAGTAAAACCTTGGATCGGGTGCATTTTCGAACCAAGGGTTATTCGTTGTACAGTCTACTCTGAAGCTTGATATAAATTTCCGGGACTTCCTACATTATGGCCTATATGTATTTATATGAATAATTATATTAAATCTGACCGACTTTGATTATCTGCGGATCTGCAGGATACCTAAGATTTCAAGCAACGTGAGGTGTTTGGATATAGCAGGAGAGATCTTGGGATGTTAAAATTCGCTGATTTGCGGAGATGTTCTGGAGTTGAATATCAAGAGAATAAAGATTTATTGGAGGCAGCTTAGGCTTTGCAAGGGTATAACAACCCCAATTATGATGGCGATGACGATGATGACGAAATAATTAAATACATTTTTATGCAAGACTACAAATTATTTCCTGGCCTATTTAATAGTGTAAAAGGGACATAGACCTATGTCAGACTGCAATAATAAAACGATCGAAAAAACCAGTTAATACCAAATAATTAGTTTAATTACTTGCCGGCCTTTGTATTCCCATAATATTAGCTATTACTATGATTGCACTTCATCAGTTCTGTGTGGCTATCTAATTTACGCAATAATGATGTCAAAATAAATTGTGATGATTTGTAATCTTGGAAGTGGTTACACTTCCGCTCACTCATTAAATATTTGCTGAAAAATAAAAAAAACTAATTTTTTGTTTGTATTGTTTATTGAACATTTTACAATTTAAAATTCAACTTTTCTGCAGCTTGTATTTCTCCAGCATAAAAATTTGTCAAATTGTGTGGGCAAGAAAATAACAAGAAACCAAAGAGATCAAAGCCACGCAAATTAGGATATTCAAGGATGAAGAGAATTGTAATATCCTTATAAAATATTGTTTACGAATTTGCTTTCGATTATATTTTATCCTTGAGACTATACAAGGACATGCCTATATTAGACAGGGGCTGAGATTTGAATTTTTAAAAGTTTGAGTATTCGATATTTCTGGAAATTTATTAAGTTGCATATTTTAGAAGTTCATTGCGAATGTTATGGCCCAATATACGGAACATATAAATATGTACGTAAATAAGTGCAAGATGTAAAAATTTAGAAGAGAAGATAAACTGTGCACAACAACCTCAACAAGACGGAAGAAAAATTGGCCGTTGCATCTTTACATAAATTCATCCCGGTATATTCTACGTGCAGCAATCGTCGGACCAATAGTGGCTGGAAAAATTATGATGAACACTTGAGAAAAGTGAATTTTTCACCGTCGACGACTGTTTTAATTACACATATTGATCGAATTCTGAAGATTGATTTCAAAAGAAGGAAAGGACTGATGAAGTTTAAAAACAAAAGACTTCGAGAACAATCGGAAGTAAGATCTCATCTCTAGTTACTGCGAGAAAAGCATGCTCATCATTGCTGAGTTACACCAACACTGAGATATCTTAGAAATTCTGGGAAGTACCCAAGATCATTGACTAAAGAATTGGCAAACAAGCAGAATGCTACCCAGTTGTAGAAAGTACATTACCAGATCAATATAAAAAGAGCAAGTCAATTTTTTTTTATGTAGGGGTGAACTTCTGGTATAATTGGGAGAACTTCATCTTACATATGGAATTAGTACAAAAAGAAATATCTAACAAGTTAAAGATTCAGAGTGAGCATAGGAAAGGAGAAGCCTCCAGCATGGCTAAAGGATACAAGCAGCATTACATTACATTCTTATAAGCAAAAGGTTCAAGCTTAAATTGACAGTCCGTTCTACCCAAAATTTCGCTATTAGAAATACATTTTAAAAATCCAGAAGAGAACAGCCGCACGAAGGCAAGAAGGAGCTAGTCTATCCCACGGACATGATCTAGCCTTTAGTTAGTAGCCTCACGTCAAGACCGCGAAGGTCCGCAGTCATCAAGAGGCAACCTGGAGCAATCAGAGTAGTATTAGGATTATATGTGTGTATTACTTGTCTATGTACAAATATAGCATTATAAACATCAATAGATTTTAGAAAATAATAGGAATCAAATTGGAAATATATTGTACCGAGGTAAAATTTTGTTAAGTAACACAGATGAGCTAAAAATCATTAGTGAAAATAAGTGAAAATAAAACATATGAACATGTGATAAAAAAAACAAACGATAGAAGACAGAAAGAAATTGAAACATGAATGTGAAGGTGAAATTTCTAAAGAAAATAAATAGAAAAGAAAATAGTATGGAGAGAAATAAGTGCTAAGTTTATCGGATAAGTCAAGTATATCATAATTAGCCAATGGTTGAGAATTAAAACGCAAAAGTTAAAAGAAACGTGTATAGTATTGTATAAATGTAGAAATTGTAGCCGATGATAACCTGACTGATAGCTGAAGCGCTGAAAAACATCTGAAGTGCCCAATTTCTGCATTCCTCTCATAGAACAGAAATTGTGTGCATTCATAATTTAAATCCTTGCTGCGAAATTTCGAAATTTATCACCTGTAATTAGAAAGAAGAATTGACCAACCTACGTTTATGCACTAGTGTAACTTCCTGCAGATATTTACTAGTATAAACGTCTTGTGTGAAATATTAAATCTAAGAAAACTGAAGCTGTAGCGTATGGGACCAAGCAAAGTGATTGGATGTAAATCCAAAGTGAAGCTGCAGTGTGTGGGCCCTAGCAAAGTGTAGCTTCAAATAAGCTGTCACGATGCCAATACCTACTGTCTGCTGTTAATCAACAGAAAAATTGAACTTTGAAACGGAAATGGAGCACATTGACATTAAGGTGGCGGTAGTGTAGCAGCGAATGAAAAATATCGCTTGGTTGCTCATTCCTAAATGGCTTTATTTCTTGAATATTTTAACTATAGGTACTAAAAAAAATAATAAAATCATAAATACAAGAGGAAAAAACAACCGCCTCGTCCGGGGTTTGAAACCAGGACCCGGTCGAGGCGGTTGGCTTTCCTCTTGTATTTATGATTTGATTTAGAATCGTTAAAAATAAAAGCTCTTAAAAATTCTTCTATTCTTCATCTTTGATCTATTGATTCTATTTCCTTAGCAGTGTTTAATTTATTATTCATGCCATTTTTTACGTTTTTTTCTTAGTTTTGAATTTATTTGATTACTTGTAGGATAACTTTTCATTTTAATTATTTTTATTATTAAGATTTCTAATGTTTATTTTTTCTAATTTTTTTTAATTTGTATATCTTTTTTACTACTTACATTGTCTTAGCTTTAGTTGTAGTTTTGTATTTATGTTTTACTATTTGTTTCAATTTAAGTTTAGTCGCTTTTTCTCAATTTAAGTCGGTAGTAAGTATTTTTTGTAGGTTGTTTACTATCGGATGAACTGCATAATAAAACAAAATAAAATAAAAAAAGTGTAGTTTCGATTTCCGTCCGCGGGAAAAATTAATAAAAAAATTAATTACTAAATAAAATTATTTCAAGATCTTATCTGGCTGCAATTCTCTAATTTAATTAATCCAAATTTATACCTACTTTAATGTCTTTTCAAGTTCTGCTCAAATTTCTTAAAACTAATAACTGATTTAAATTACACTTCAATTTTTTTAATTCCATACTACTTAGTTCTACAAACTATTGCTGAAAGAAAAATTGATTAGGTATTGTCAAAGTCAATTATGGATTAATCTAACACGTAGTGTGAAGCTGATCTTATGTAAGGCAGAATTTGAAACTGTGTATAGGTTAATTAATTGACTATTTCTCTTTACCAAATATGATAGTCTCTTATAAATATGAATTGTTATGTGATTTCTATTTAGTGTAACCAACATCCCAACTAGCATGCGTTCAAACGTTATTGACAATCATCTTTCCCAATAATTTTTCTGGATAATAGTAATTATCTTGCAACTTATTTACGCGACGAATGCAAAATTCACACTTTGAAAAACAAAATGAAATTAAATTGAAGCGAAATTGAAATCTACATAAAGAAATATTATGAACAGAAAGGAAGTTATATTATGTAATATTACCGAAATTGAAACTAATTATGAAAAATGAACCATTTTTATGCTGATTACTGATAACTTTTAAAATATTGCAAATTTGAAATACTACAACCTTTTGGCAGATGTATTTCTTTTGACAACTCGAGGAAAAAGAAGAACAATTGACGAAATGGCTCCCTTTTTATATAGAGAAATTTGTTCCATTTTCGCTATCCATAAAGTGAAATATCCGAAATTTTCACTAAAAATGACAAAGGAATGAATTTTTTCTATTGTAAATCAATAGCAAATTTAAAAATCTAAATTTTGACACCATTATCTCAGAAAATGATTGTAAATTCGATGATTTTAACTAATTTTTGTAAATTTTGGAGAACTTGCTATAAAATCTTGGTTTGTCATGTTTCATCTTGATGTAGTAGATTTTTATATCATTTCGTAGTATTCTTGTCTTTTTCTCACTCTGAGTCTCTTTCGCACTCATTGTGGGAAATTTATTAATAAAAAATCTCGAATATCGCGTTTCCCGCTAAATATATAGCGAAACGAGCGCGGCCATCAAGATCGCGGTTCGATTCTACGTGATTTCGATGTGTCGAACGTTGGCAACGTATAAATTTTGACGTGTTTTGATACCATCGCGCGCGGGTGTCATGTACTATTTTGAAAGTGTTTTTTTTTCATCACTCTGGATATCCGTTTTAATATCAGCTAAACATATTTATGCGTTTATTTTGTGAATTTAGTGAGTGAAATAGCCAATTTGAGATTTTGTGGACACCTGTCAAGGTGAATACTTTTTTGTTGTTTTCACATAAATATTCATATATCCTGTAGAAAAAAAGGGTACTGAGGTATCCTTCACTTCATAAATTATTGTTTTATGTTGCATGTTGAACATAAAACATAAATTTGTATGTACATTCCATGGGTTTTGTTTTACATGGAATTGTTGTTATAAAAGGGCATATGTATGCACAGTCATGTTCTTGACTTGAGTATTTATGACTCTTTGGGATGATAAATAAAATAAAAACTCTTAGTTGTTTCACCATTAAGCCATTTTCTTTTATTTCAGTTCAGATCTTCGCTGGAATCTATCCACTTGTGAAACTCCAAGTATAGGTAATCTTTTTTATGTATCATGTGTGTGAATCTTTATTAATTTTTTCCCCTCTCTTCCAGGTTCACTGAACAAGTATAAAGTAGTTAAAAGGAATGTGAAAAAAAAAATTTGTTAAGACAAGGGAAAAGAAATTAAATATGAAATGATGTAACTTAAAAAAAGTAAGACAATAAAATAAGAAAGAAAGTACAGATGAAAGGAAAATTAAATAGAAATTGATTTTGCGAAGAAAATAAAAATGAGAAATTAATTGTAAAAGGAAAAACAAATGTAAAAAATATAATATAGAAAGAAAATTTGTTATGGCAATGGAGATAAGCAAAGATAGTTTTAAAAGAGTATAAAAAATATTAGAAATAAAAGTAGAAAATCTAGTAGGGTTAAAAAAATAATGAAAATCAAATTATGAATTAATAAATAATGTAAAAAATCTGAACCGAACAAGAGGATTAAAATATAATCAATTATTAATTAAGACTGCTACAATCTCCAGATCTAGTTATTTATGGCCCAATATACGGAAGATTATTCCAACAGGCAAGGGCGCATTCAAGCAAAATATTCAGATGTTGGTTATTTTGTTGATTAGCCGAACAGTAGAGCAATGACGATTACGTTAATAACTCACCTCGCATGGTAGTTGTTATGTAATGTGATTGCTTAATATGAAGTAACTCACGTGCTGCAACCGGTAGAATAAAGGACAAGGTTGTTGTCGTTTGTTTTCATGTCCGCGTTGTGAGCTAAGCTTTCTTTTGTATATTGGAGCATAAAAGGTCAATGACTTGGCTGGCGGGAGCCGTGCAGTATTCAGTTGTAGTAATATCAAGTTTCGGTTCGGAATACTTGAAGTTTTCTTAAGTATGGTCAGTTTTTGCTAGTAATAAAACTTTGAATTGTGTATAGAAAATTCAAGTGTTTTTATTGACAAAGTATTTATTGCATTTAATTATTCGGTTTTCAATTTTCATAATTGACATGTAGGTAGTCCTTGTATTAAGCTTTATTCATCTAATTGATAGTTGCGTCAAAAATACAGGTGATCTTTTGTGGAATAACCTAATGTACAGTAACTTGGACAGTTTGATCTTCTATTACATGTATTTAGACAGATATCCTATTATTTATTTATTTATTTAATTGTCTACAGATTACAATATCTTACAGACTTGCAGTTAATGTATTAATTAATTGTAAGAAAAGTTAACACATCTATAATTATCAAAAATACAAGAATTAAAATTACTTTCAGTATAGAAATATCAACAATTGACGAAAATTTATTTAACATTGAGGAACAAGTGGAAATAGGATCGTGATTACCATAATTCGTTCTGTGATGAAGAATATACAGCAAGCACCTAGAGCGAATTGACCTTTCCGGAGCATATATATTAATCAATAATAATAACTCGGGCGAGTTAATTCTGTAATCCAAAATATCTTTAACAAAAGTTGCATAGATAACCTCAAGTCGTAATTCCAATTGACATAAACCCAACAGTAAACAGCTTACAGAATACGAAGAATCCTAGGCATCTACGAGCTTTACAAATAACCAACTCAATATATGGAATGTAACTCAATTTAGTATCATGCATAACCCACAAGTCATTAACTTCGAAAACTTTAGGAAGAGTACTGCTATTTATAAGATAATCAAAAACTATTGGATTGGATAAACGATGAAATTACACAGATTTACATTTATCAATGATTAAGTGAAAATTGTTTACAGATCACCAATCAGCGAGAGTCATAAGATCACGTTGTAGGAGTGCACATTCACCTACAAAATTGACTTTTAAAAACAATTTCTAGTCACCAGCAAACATCAAACATTTAGCAATTTTGATACTTCCGACTATATCGTTAATAAAAAGCAAGAAGAGCAGAGGACTTAATTGGCTACTTTGAGGTACGCCGGAATTGGAGTTAATATCTCTGGAGAGGATCCTACCAATTTTTACATATTGTTTACGATCAGTCAGATTGGGATCAATTCAGTTTAAAAAAGATTAGTGAAAGCCAAGTATACTAAGTTTACATAAAAGTAGAGAAATATTAATTCTATCAAATGCTTTAGAGAAATTCGTGCAAGTAACATCAACTTAAAATGAATCTTCTCTAGCATTAATAGCATAATGTGAAAATGAAGTTAAATGGTCGTCCAGAAATAAATCCATTCTGTTCAAATGCAATAATTTCTTTTGTAAAAAAAGCAACTTTTGGGTTTTCTAACGAATCAAGAATTTGAGGAATTGTTTTTATAACAGAGATACCTCTATAATTTTTTATGTTATCCTTTTGCCCAGATTTAAAATTCAGTGTAATGAAGAAGATTTGCCGAGTATCTAAAAATATTCCTGTTTGTCATGATAAATTGAAAATTTAAGTTAATGGGTGTGCCAAGGTGTCAGCGCAATTTTTCATTAGAAAACTACATTAAAAGTCAGTATCAGACTTGGTACTAAAATATAAGTTTCTTAAGCACTGCAGTACGTCGCTGGTAGACAAAGAGACTACACCAATGTCGAGAGAAGATGGTGGCGTAAAATCAATTACATTTAGATAAGCGGAGTCATCACTGTAGACGGATACGAAATATTCAGCAAACAGGTCACAACTAGATTCTAAATTAAAGGCCTTTTTGTTGTCATATTGCAATATTTTCGGAAGACCTGTAGAATTACATTTTGTATTTATGAACGACCGAAATTTGTTGCTGTTGGATTTAGTAGTGCACTCCATAGACCAGACGTATTGATTGTATATAAATCTGAGTAAGAACTTATATTCTCGCCTAAGCTGACAGTATATTATTCTATCGGAAATATCACCAGATTTTAAATTTTTTAGTTTTTGCATTTTTAAGTTTTATGAGGCTTTTGTTAAAACATTTTGGATAGGACTCCCTTATTATTATTAATAACGAGGAATGCAGACAGAGCTCCCGCCTTTCATCTTATCACCGCGACATATAAGATATTTTGTGACATTACTCCTAAATGCCCTAGGGCGCCCATTTGAACTTAAGGTCTTTGATGAAGCTCATAATGTTCTTGGAGGCCATTCTTCCGACATCTTCTGGCAGTGGAAATGCCTTTCCTAGATATCTTAGCCTTATATGACACAGAGCTGTATAATCACAGTCACACAGGACATGTTCAACGGTTTCATCGTCTTCCATACAGAATCGACAGGTCTCATCATCGACCTTACCCATCTTGTTAAGATGGTGTCTAAGTGGGCAGTGTCCAGCAAGTAGGCCCCTTATGAGCCTTAGTTCCTTTCTGCTGAGTGTGAGGAATTTTTTGTCCTGTGTTGTGCATACTTTACAAACTTCTTCGTTTGTCTCAGCCCTGGGGTATTTTCCCAGTTTTCGCTCTTAGTTCTTTCTTCCCAAAGCCTAGTCTGAGCTGAGAGGTGACTTTTTGGGTGTCCAAAGACAGGCTCCGGGCCAATAAATGGAGATTTGTCTCCTTTCTGTGCAAGGAGGTCCGCAATCGAGTTTCTCTTAATGCCTTCATGTTCTGGTACCCAGATCAGCTTCAACCTGTTTGTTTCGGCCAGTTGCTACATGACAGTAAGACAGTTCCAAACCACTTTAGACCCAAAGCTACACGAGTTTTACGCTTTACGTACTGCTTGGCTGTCTGATATTATGTATATTTTGTCTCCATGCATATTTATATGGATTATTTCACGAGCGCAGAGTTCTATGGCATGCATTTCTGGCTGAAATATGGTTGGTGAGGCACCCAGGGCCTCTAAGATATAGCACCATGGCCCATATACCCCCGCGCCTGCTTTATTTTCCATTTTGGATCCATTTATATACGATTTAGAGATCCTTTTTCAAAGTGTAGGTCCTCAGTGTACCACTGTTGACGACCCCCCAAGATCATCTTAAATGGGGTTTCAAAGTTATGGCATTTCGGTATAACATCTGAAACATCTGAAGTCCTGGAGGACTTTCAGGTGGCCAACCAAATTATTTGTACTTTGGAGGCTTGCTCTTTGTAGCCTTATTGCACTAATTATGGCCCGCTCCCTAACATGCAAATGTAAGGGTAGTAGGTCCAACATAGCCTCTAAGGCCGCAGTTGGGCAGGTACATATGGCACCGGTTAATCCTAGGTATGCAAGCCGTTGTAGTTTTTGAAAACTAGCTTGCGCTGTATTTTGTTTTGTTTTTTGGCCACCAAACGAGTGAGACGTATATGACCATGGGTTTTATTATAAATCCATGTGTATGACCACAGAATCAGTTGTGGTTTAAGACCCCAAGTTTTGCCAAAAGACCTGCACCAAGTCCATGTTCCCAATGTAGCCTTATCTAGTACTCTTTTTAAGTGATTGTTCCAGGTTAGTCTGCTATCTAAAGTAATACCTAGATATTTGACCTCCTTTGAAATTTTTTTTGGTAGCTGCATTCTCAATGGCTTCAAAGGAGGTCAAATGCTCCTTCGATGTCTAGGAATGCACATAGGACTGTCTCTTTATCCTCCACCGCCTTTTTTAGTCCCAGGACGAAAGTATGTAGGGCAGTTGTGGTAGATTTCCTTGCTTGGTAAGCATGCTGGTTTGGGTGCAGTGGTGACCGATTGAGTGTACCGCATCTGACATTTTTAGGAAAAATGAGAATTTCATTTGAAAGGAATTTTATATCTCCTTTTAGCACCTTGGCCAAAGCGAAATTTATCTTTTTCTTAAAAAATCAAGGTCGTGTAATCTGATGTACATTATTATGAACAGTTTTATAGGATTTTGATGGATTCAATAAGATTTTGTCGTTCTCTCGATTTTTGTTTCTCTAACTCGTTATCTCAGTTGCACACCAATAATGCGTAGCCAAGTTTCTTTCCCACATCCATGCAAAAGACGAAAGTATATGAGATTATTTGTTTCATTCTAAAAAGACGAAAAAATTTCAATTTTGTTAAGCTGCTTCCTATCTTCTTATTAGATAACCTTTGGCATAGGGTGTTCACATAACACATCCATCTCACTCCGTTCAGGGCCTTTCAAATAATTTCTGGACAAGTTTTCTTGATTGCGTTTTCTATCCGTTTACATTTTCTTCGTCTTATCCGGATAGTTATTGTCTGTTTGTGTGATATTAGGCACAGTTCTATGTTAATGATTCGCCTTGGCTAGTATTACTTGCATATAATTCTCAGATATATTTGGTAAGGAATACTTGGATTTTACTCATACTGTTTTTCTTAACAAGCCATGTTTCATTTCCATATAGTAGTACTGACTTCACGACGGAGAGGAGTTGAATATTTTTAGTTTGTGCCTTTTGTGGGATGTGGAACTTACGACTTCCAGACTGCTCATACTTAGGACTGCTCATACTTGAGAGTTACACGCGTTAGCAGAACTGTCACTGACACTGCACGTATTGTTGATGTGGCATCATCGTGAAGTGCCTTGTTCAGGCGTATTATCTGTTTTGATATAGGTAGCTAATGTGTCGAATTTACATTCTTAACATAAAATTTGTTTAAAACGAAAGATATTGCTATCTATTTCTAGTCCTTTCGGCTTATTGAATTTGCTTTTTCAGAAAAAGTGTTAATACGGAAAGAAGAAGCTAATGAAAATCTGTCAAATATGCTCTGGAGTAAGTAAATATGGGTGCACCGATAGTGGGGGCTGGGGATAGACGGGATCGGTCCCTCCTCAGAAGGTCAGTTTTACTAACGTAATTTACATATTATGAATAAATATAATTACAAAGTCCGATGAAATAAAATAAACCCTTTAAATAGAAGATCTTCAAAAGAATCAGTTGTTAAGTGCTCAGATGGACTCAGGACCGAACCATAGTGCCCTATTTTTTTGACTCCTTTTGGATTTGGACACCTATTCTCCCCTTCTCCCAAAACCAATTCCTGTAAGTGAAGATAAGAATGAGGTTTATAAAATTTGGAATTTAAATTTAAAGCTGCACGCATAACCAAATTGTACCAATTTTCTGTATTGGCAGTCTGAAGTTTTTTTCACTATTGAAAGATTGCTATGAGCATGGTTGACTTAAGAAGCATTGCTCTAAAAAAGTATCAAAACTGTTATTTCACTCTTACTCAGGTGCTAACATTCCCCCTTAAGTACATGGATTTTAATTAGATTTTTTTTTAAGTCTGTGTATTATTTTTTGCACTCTAACAAATTACATACAAATACAGAAGTTGTTTTCGAGTTTTTATTCTAGAGAAAGTTTACTGCCATCCATTAAGAGCCTCAAGCAAAATGTAATACTTAACGAAAATTTAATGAAAATAAGTTCACCGTTTAATTCCCTGTAGTAATTCGAATATTAAATAATCTCAATATGAAAACATTTTTCTTTTAATATTAAAGAAAAGAAAAAAAAACAGAAACAAAAATTACGAAAGAACCCCATTGCTTTAATTATTCAATATGCTGTTCTCCCTTGGGTTGTTGTCATATTTGAACAATTCCGAGTACATTATCGAATATTAGTCACTGGTACAAGGAGGAAGTATTCTGTCTGGAACGAAAATTCTATAAAACTAAAGCAGTCCACATAAGTCCCGTCATCCAGGGATTGATTAATATTTGATGGCTTTTATATTCGTGGGACTGCTTACAAAATTGCGAAGGTAGGTACGTATATGGACACCTACTCACACTGGTGTACCGCTTCATCCTAAGTGAAATCGAAAAAATGTGGATATCGTCTATTATTAATGACAAACATCCTAAGATCTAAGTGTTTACTGAAGGCTAGCCTTTGTGGATTTCTTTTGACTTCAGAGCAAACGCGTATCACCTCAATGGGGGTCAAATAGGGCCAAACGGTATCCTCTTCCCCGGTTGTTCCATCAATAGACGGAAGTTACCCTTAGGTGAAAGTTTTTTCAAAGCACGTTGTAAAGGTTTTTCTTATTAAAAACTTCGAACGGATATTATGTTCGTACATCTTTAGAATGTTATCTCAAGTCTTTCATGGTACTAAACTATTGGAATAGATAGATACGGAAAGTTATACAACAGAAAATAAATTATTAACATAGAAAGGTGTTCTTAAGTATTACTTGTGGGAAACCTTATTGTATTGTAAGGTGCACAATATGTTGGAGAAAAAATGTTTTTTTGAATGAAAATTACCTTCCTGGTATCTTGATAGTTATATGTATATAATATGTATAACTTCATTGACGTAATTAGGACTTTTTTCTGGGGTGGGCCAGAACCACCAACTTTCGTTCATAGGTTTTAACAAACATTTTGTTTCCGAAATAAACCAGCTCATTAGTATTTCCAGCTTTTGACCGACATTTTTTATGCATTGCGCTAAACACTTACAAGATGTTTATATAATGCCAAGTGCCAATGAAATTACATAGATTAAAAAGACCATAAAGTTTCTGAAGTTACAGAGAGTACATAGTACCGAGAGTCTATAAGTTACAGTACCCACAAGAAACATAATCTAAATTCTAGAACATAATTTCTGCTGAAATAGCTCTGCACAGAAAAAATAAAATAATTTTCATAATAAAAAGTAAATAATATAAAATAAGTCTCATTTTACAAGTGGCAGACATCGCGTCACTATTTTTGTAATATGTAGTTAGGTACGTGTACACATTCGGCTTTTGAGATATGGGAGTATTTGTCGAGGTTGGATTTTAAGGTCAGAAGAACAACGAACAGTTTTCAATTATTTGTTATCGAGCACCCGGAGAGAGGAAAGCATGGTACATCGCTTATCAGTTAGCATAAGTCATCAGCAATCAATAAATTTTTGGATAACTAGTCATTCAAGTATTATGCCCTCTACCGAAAGAAAGTTTGTAATTGATTTTTACTCAAGCTTTTTTACAGAAAAGTATACATATAGACCTAATGTTATTGGCGGAAGTGCATTCTTTTCTTTAATTCCAATGAACCCAAGCGAACATTTTTAGTTCCATACACAAAACTAATATGTCAGTGGCGCCCTGCCTAATGCCCAGCATTTATTCCAAGTACCAGTACAAGTATCCATACTTATAATCTTTTAAGTACAAGCACAAGTTCCGGTACTGGTACTTAAAATTGTTCAAGCACAAGTTCAGGCACTGGTACTTGTAAGGTTCAAGAGCTTTCGAAAACTCAAATCAGAAATTTTGAAAAATCTATACCCAGTTAAATAACTGGATCAGGTTTCCAATTATGAAATATCATAAAATATGTTGAAAAAATAAATAAAATGAAACAGAATCGTATAAGCTTTTGCTGTTCTAATATCATAAGTTGTTCCTACAGTATTTGAGTTTGCCTTTAGCAAAACAAAGGTCAATCAGGTTGCCTTTGTATAGCATTTAAAAGACCTGTAAATGAAAATCAACGCTCCACATGCGAGGAGGAAGCGAACGGATTGTGGCACTCGATTGCCAATCTTCTCAACAAGTCGATTCAGCATGTCAATTTCTGTTCTACTGTTACTCATACACTGTGGAGATGCAGGTAGGTTCTATTATTAGAAGGCGTATTTAAATAATTTACAAAATCTGAAGTACTTCGCGTTATGGCGGTAAGTACTAAGTAGTTAAGTACCAGTATCGGGATTTGTACTTGAAAATTTGTTAAGTACTACTATCGGGAGTTGTACTTGCACTTAAACAACATTTCAGTCCACGTCCGGCTACTGGTACTAATACTTAAGTACCAATGCGTTTAAGTACTTTACAGGTATGAAGTTAGATACACTTTTTAGATCAATTATTTACGTTTTTTTAAATCACTAATAAAGAATTAGTTAAAGTCTGTATACGCTTTAGTTTAAGTTTTTTTTTCTGCAAATTTATTTAGCACCTGTTCCTCTATTAGTTTGTTCTTAATTATCTCATTTTCAATGTTTGTGAGTGCCATGTTCGAAAATCTGTCCTGAAGCAGTTGCTCTTAACTCGATGGAAAAGCTCCGTTCACATTGTCAAAAGAGTTCTGCATGATTTCTCCTACGGTAGACGCCTTTGTCAAAATTCAGTGGAATCAGAGCCATCTCAGAATAGTTTTCAATTTTTTTTAAAAAGACAAGATTTCTTGAAGAAAAGAGCTCGTTAAAGCCTTTTCGATTTCGATCCGAAAGGATTCAATTTAATTAGGCCTAAGATTGTACGAATTAACGGATCTTTTTTGGGAATTTTCATAATTTTCGTTGAGGGGGGGGGTCTTCATCCTAGAGGGGGCAGTCCGCATTCTGGGGGCTAGTTACGCGAATGTATAGCTTGGGGTTAGCTGTGCTTAATGATAAAGGTTATTGTGTGGACAGTTTTTGGAGTGAGTAGATATACACGTGTTCATTAAATTTTTATCTGTCAGTTACATCGAGGATTTAAAAAACGTTATAGATTAGTGTCAGTGATCCTGTATGAGGTCATCCCATTTAACATATTTTCATTTTTATCTTTTTTGTGTTTTGAAGGAACTTTTTATTCATAACAAAGAACTTTCAATATTTCATATCTTGAAAACAGTTGAGTTTTTTCAGTTAATTGAGTAAGCACAATATATAAGTTAGATTTGTCAGAAATATAGTTTCCCGTATTCCAAATAAATTACAGCTTATCAAAAATGTCCTCCCTGTACTATTCAATTTTGATACTAACATATTCCTCCGTTATTCAGTGTTAACAGAACCAATATTAATACGCAGAGAATCATGACCTCATTAATTCACTGGTGGAAGCAATATCAGTAAATAATTGTCAACTTTATATAAGAACCTGTTTCACCCGTGCCAGAATCTCCATTCAAAGCGATCTTATGAAAGAATTGAATGATCTAAGCTTGAATTCAAAAGCTTAATAGTCTGGTTTTCGTGGTGACCTTGTCAATCAGCAACAGTTGTTACCTTTTAAACCTTTTTAAAAATCTTATTAAATCAACGAATTTTCTATTCTGGGTAGCATGAGCTCATATGTATACTATACGGGTATGTATGAATACTGGGAAATTGGGGGTTATAGTATAGCCTAGATTCAAGGGATCTTTATTTATTTACTTTTCTATTAATTCTAGTCTACTGAGTGGATCTCCTACAGACTTTGAAATATAATTTAAATATGCGTATCAACCTCTTAGAGAAAGGCATACTTGTAGAAATAGTTTATTATTTCTAATGGAAAATTCAAAATTCTCAAACACCGGCCCTGGCGAATAAATAAAAGCAAAAAAGAATAGTGAGTAAAATTAATTTTTTGCATGTAATGCTCACATCATCAACGTAGGACCTGCATGAATCTGTTATATTGTTAAGGAATTTGTTTTTTACCAAACAGCTTTTACTTTCGGATATACTTGTACTTACTTGCAAATAATCCCTATGATCCAATACAGTATTAGTAACTAAACGATCAAGTTATGTAATCAACCTATCTATCTCTCTAAGACCAGCTTAATAAGAGACAGCCCGAAAAATTCAATGGATCTTAATTTACTGTCTACTGAATAGAGCTTTTGGCTCAGAAAACTTTCAAACCTAAAAAGGGAATCTTCTGTAGTGCAAAAGGAAAAAGGCAGGAGTGTCAAGAATATTGTTTCAGTGGATTCAATTAAGAAAAAACTTCAGTTCTTATTTTTGTATTTTTTCACTTTCCTAATAAAAAGATTATTTTTTTTTTAGATATGCATGGTGGTTAAAGCAAGGAAAATTATTCGATATTATCGGATTAGACATTATTCGCACGTTTACCACTTGCATAAACGTCAAAATTTACAGATTATTTTATTTTACAAGGCATTAAATTGATAAAACGGCAAATAGTTACTTATGTGCTTAGCAACATTTTTTAAAATATTCACACTTGTACTAACAACTTCATTAATCTGCAATTCAGTGTTGTTTTTCTGGTGGAACTTTCCATTTTTGCAGTCATGGCTTTGGAAAAAAATATTTCACTATATGTATATGAAGTTGGTAATAATGAACACACTGACTATACTTCTATGCAATTTTGAATGCGGGCGTTAAAAAAAAACAACAAGTAAATTTTGTTCGTAAATGGGAACAATCGGCCAGATCTACAAAAATTCCATTTTTCACTATATATTTGGGCACTCCTTAAGAACGCATCGACGTAGAAAGCTGAAAGAGAAATGCCCATTTTAGGCTCGATAGGTCCAGACATGAGAGCTGTCTGTCTTAAACGATGCATTATGATACTGTGAACATATTTTATTAACAATATCTATCCTAATTCAGCAGCGGAAGCCTAGGGGGGCAGGGTCAAAATTTGGTCTAGTACAAAATCGAATTCCTCAAACCCTGAGAAGAAGTTGGAGTACCCACACTCCTATACTCGGAGGTTTAAATAGTCATCTCTATACGCAAGTTTTTGTATTTCCCGCTTTCTTTCTTGAACTTAGGTACTCGATTTTTCACACCTTAGATAGGCTCTCACTCGGTAGTATTACGTGCGGTTGGGAAACGGTCAGCTACAATTCGTAGAAGAAAATTTTTCTCTGCATTCTTACATAGCGAGGGGTAGGAACCCCGGGCGAGGGAGGGGCGGGGGTTCCAATACCGCATGTTGCATATCAAATTAAAGGTCTTGTAGAGTACTATCGTGTGGTGTACTTTTTTCACGATTCAGAAAACTTTCTCGGAACGTTTTTCCCGCCGGACACTTGGGGGGGGGACACGTACACCTCAGTTACTATATTTCGCATATATTTGTACAGTTCTGTCATCCATGGCCATTATTGTTATGGTGTAAATATTTTTATCATAGGAAGTCATTTTTCATCACCCACCAATTCCGAGTAGTCAGGGAAGTAGTAAATTCCACTTTTTCACCCACTCAAGCTACATCCGGTTGCCAAAGCTTTCCCCAGCTGAATTTAAATAAACATTGTTAATAAAACATGTTCAGAGTATCATAATACATCATTTAAGACATTCCTCATGTCTGAAGGTGTAGGGCCTAAAATTGTATGAAAAGTGGGTATTCCCCTTTGATACATGGCGTTTTCATAGAAGTAGGCAATCTCTTCTGGGTGTTACCATACAAATCTTTGGGTTTTCACTATTTATTTGGAAACTGCCTTCGAACGAGTCAAGGTAGAGAGCTAAAATTTTGAAAACGTGGCTGTCATAAAAATTTCAAATACAATTCGAGAGAATCGGGCAACCCTTTCTTAGTGTTGCGATACAAAATTTTGATTTTTTACTATATATTTGGATACTGCCTAAACACGTTTCCGTAGAGATATAGAACCGACATTTTGAACACAGCGTTTTCGTGGAAATAGTAAATAAAATTTCGAAAATGAACTAAATCGGGCAATCCCTTCTTAGTATTACCATACGAAACTTTCTGTTTTCACTTTATTTAACTTTTATTTTGATCTAATATCTATAATATTATTGGCCTTAGATCAATTATATATTTTTGTTCTGTTTTTAACGTACACTGTAGATTTATGGGAAAAGTTTAAGCAAAATCTTTTACTAAATACAGAAAATCGCAGCCATAATTCGTGACCTATAGTTAGTAGAAATATGTTCAATTTTTACGGATATTTTTAGTACCTACGTACAAACGTACGTATGAAGATGAATAAGGAAGTACCACTGGGTGAAAAATAGTGTATTTGTATTAAATTCTTAAGTAGAGAGGGTTAAGTTGAATAGTACGAACGTTCATAAATAGTACAGTGTAGGTGCGGCCAGGAATAGTTAGTCTGTGTGTAAGTGGTTAAGGCATATAGAATGCCCGTTCTGCGTACGTCGCACCCGACCATCAGTTCGTTAGTCGCATCGCCCCAGCGGGAAACGGAAGCATCTCGGATGCACTACGAAAATATTCTATTAAAGGTAATGAAGCAATAAGCTTAGATACCCAGTTCATTCCTTTTACTGCATTGATGTGCTATGACTGGAAGGTGTATAATGTGGCTGACATACGCAAGAGCAAAATCACCTACTCGCGCATATAAGTATAGACAGTTTAATTTGAGTGCAAAAGATGTACTTCGAGAATGTATTCAATTGAATATTTGACAAACGATAACAATATGTACATAGCAAGTAGACTTTCACTATACAAGATTGAATAACAACGACATGTCTATGTACATATTTGTACCCCACATTTGGAAAGAAAATTTCCCGGGTGTTTGAGGATGCTATTAGTTTCGGAGGCTTTGTTCTTAATAGCCAAATGTGATTTACGTACATTGTTGGAGTGAAGTTGAGTGCAGAGATATTTTTTTTAGCATTGAGAATTCATGCTGGAACACTTTTTGGTTTCTCTAAGTGATCGTACATATTTCCAGCCTGCTTAGATACCCACACTTGCCAGTTCAGTTCTTCCGTCGCTTTAACACTAAAAACAATTTCCAATTAAAATTTATTTCTCATCTAACATACTCAATCTACTCCAGTATCTAAGTGGACATTTCTGCCACTTTACACAGTTATTACGTAAAAAGCAAACCAGACACAAATTAAATAATTTTTACTTCTAAAACGACGCATCAATTGCATTGGTACTGAATAATTAGTAATATATGAATTGTTCTTTTTCTACTTTTTTCCTACCGTAAAGCCCTGATTTCCGGATATATCACTACATAGGCCGAACGAAAACCTTTAGTTTTTGAAATTATTATGTACGCGACATTAAACAAAGTTTCTATATTTCCAGGTTCTTTTGCCCTATCCTTTGTTTTCTCCCTTGAATTATCTTTTTTATTTTTTATTTGAAGTTTTTGAGTTCAATTATCTTTTTCTTTATTTCTTTTATTTTCATTTCGATTTATTACTTAATTTGGCATAACTATAGGTAGGTAGGTAGCTTGATAAGAAACAAATTTGTAAATAAATAAAACAACGTTTTTTTTTCATATTGCAATGGACTGTCCTGTCATTTATAAACCCGTCATCTAGCTTTATGGTTAGACTTGGCTTAGGCCCAAATATCAATCAAAAGTTTTTATTATTGTGCGAACATAAATTACTTGTGCCTAAAATCCAGGAAAATGTAGTCAAGTTTGATATTAATTTTCTGATTTTTATTTATTTATTTATTTTTTTATTTGGCTTACAATCGCATATCTGAGCAGCACATTACAAATAATTTCTGCGTATAGTACAGTCAATTTCAACTAGAGATTGCTCATTAAAAGCGTAAGAATCTAGGTTGATATTATGTTGCACACATATTTTTTTTTTAGTTTTTAGCGCACTCTCTGCGAACGAAACTCTAAATTCAGTTATACTCTCAGCCACTTTGTGAGATCTGAGCTCAAGCTAACGGCATACCGGTTGATAATGGATAACTCAACTTTTCAAATTCAAATATACAAATTTGCTTAAATTGCTTAAAACTATATCACAAATTCAATTCTTTTAAACTTCAGTTCTTAAAAAATATCGTAATCTAATACAAACTAACTCAACTAATTACTTTTCAACTAAAAATTCAATGCATCCAGTGCCGCCACCATATTTTTATCCCCTGTTTAATTCTGGAAGAAAAAGAAAAGAATCCACAATTATATTCATGAATTAATTCAACAGAATATGATTTTTCGAAGTATACTGCTACGTGTAGGCCTTTGTAAAAAAAAATGGAAGCGCTTCGGCGTTCAATGCGTGTGCTGCAGTGTGTAAGGCTGCAGTATGAGAACATAATAGCTTCTGTATGCGTTGAAACACGATTGAAGTATACTATGCCGTGTAGGCGTAACAAATAGAACTTTTGTTTGTGCTGCCCGTGTAAATACGGGAGCAGTAGCAGAATTAGACTTCTACTCAGATGTGGACGAAAATAAAACAGAAGAAGATTTCTGCATCAGGAGTAAATTCCAGCTTAGATGGAGGATTAAGGTGAAGTAGTAGTAACTTTCTGCAGCAGAATTAGATTTCTGCTCAGGTGGACGCAAAATAAGATTTTTGCAAAGGATAGGAAACGGATTCAATTCTGGTGTAGGATGTGTTCAGAGTAACGAAGTAAAGAATGGGTGTATCTGCGAAATCAAGTCAAGTCAAGGGTATTTAGCGCCTTTTTCATCTATACGGTTGTCGTAGTTTCCCTCGATGTTCTCTTCATTATCTTCATTTGATCGCTGGAGCTCGACTTTAGCCCACAGTTAAGTTTGATTTCGTCTCTTGTCCTCTTGTTAATAGTTGTCCTTTGGTAACTTGGTAACTTTCTGTTTCACTGTCGTCTTTTCTTTTACAGCTGATGCGTCGTATCAGCCATAGTACATGCCGTTCTCCCTTTGAAGTTAGTTGTTAGTAGATGGGCGGGGAAGGAGATAGGAGAGAGTAGGATGCAGATTTTTGGGTCTGTACGTTTATAATGTTAAATATCATTTATAAAGTAAAAATTGTAAAACTGCAGTCAAAAGTTACCTGTCTTTTTTTTTTGCAATTACGCCCGAAACCTACCCACCTACATACATTCATTCGATGTTTCTCAACTTTGATCTAAATGTAAATAAATCAAATTGGATTCATCAAAAAGTTGTAGGATAAATGTAACAAATTTATAAGTTAACTCCATTAACTGAGGAAAAACGGGAAATATTGACGGATTTGTATTTTGATTAAAAATTGAAAATCGTTTTAAGTGCCAAAATTATTTGATTTCGGTATTTAAAACAAAAACGATTAAAAAATCCCTAAAATTTTCAACTAAAGCCATTCAGTTGAAAAAAGTAAAACTTTTTGCTCAGCTTGCATGCTACTCTTATAAAATTTCTCCTGCATATATCGTTTGACATATACATGTCATTTACATTATTCATACTCACCATGTCAACAGTAATCATCACGAATATATTGTAATTCTAAGCACGTACTTACTGTCGGTTCATAGAGTGCATAATTTCTCCCTACATTAGCTTATTATGGGAATACTATCAAGAACCTACAGTAAATTTTTTATTCTTTTATTTCTGAGATAGAGTTCTGAGTAAATGTAAAAAAATTAGACTGTATGAAAATATTTGAACCAATTATCCTCCCTTATAACTATTCAAGAAAGGGGAGGACATATTTCATAAATATTTCAGTACCATAACGTGCCGGAAATATGTAGCTGCAACTTACTATATTCACGCAAAGTAAATTTCCTTTAACCTAAGGTTGTTAACTTATTTCAGTATCATTCACCTAAAGAAGAACGCTCATTTTATTCGGAGTTTTCTTTCAAAATCAACAACTATTAACAGCCACTTATCTCAGAGCTCTTCAATTTCAAATCATTTAGAAGTCACAAATTTAACTAAGTTGATCGATTAGTTTCCAAACAAAATGCCATCGGAGGAAATTAAAGTAATACAGCCGTCCCAATCCTGACAAATTTGCAGGCTGTTTAGAATATAAACCTAGATTGGAACCACTAATCACAACAATACTGAATTACTTTTGATGGAGAGCCGAGGGAAACTTTCTGAGCACCGCAAGAAGCAATAAAATTTTGGTTGTACACGTAAGTGCGGTTTTATCGTACAACACGCAAATATGTGCTTTATAACACTACCCTTATTACATATCTACTTACGTATATATGTATGCGTGCTTGTGAATACGTTATAGGTATACCGAAGTATATCTTTGCATAATCTACTTAAGTGTATAGAAATTGAGGCCAATGTGGAAATTATTGTAACAGAACCCATTCATTTGACCCCACAACTAGATGGGCCATCACACACAATATTAAAGTTAATTGTAACTCATAGGATTTCTAGATACTGGAAGAGTGGATAAGGAGTAAAACATGTGCACAATAATTACGATACTTCAGATTGTGTTGTATAATCAAGAATGATGATTAAGGACGCCAACAAAATAACACGTTATGACAAATTAACGATAATTTGATGTCAATAAATTATCAAGTCATTGATTTTCTCATCGAATTGTAATCATGTGATACTGTAGTTCCCGCATGAAGCAATCTAAATATACAAAAGATCGGTTAATGGGTAGGTACCTCTTGAATTGTTAAAATCATTTTAATTAAATTAAAGTGTAACAAGGATAGAGCGAAAGGAAGTTCTGGCTATACTAATCCTTTTTTTTCTGATGCAGATGAAATTTGTTATTATTATATGTTCATAGATGGCAGCAGATGTGATGCAATCAACTTCATCTTTAGTCGACGCCATTTTTGTATCAATTTCAGACACACGATACCCTTAGGCCACTGTTACTGCGTGCTATTCAAGCGAATAAACGATTTGCCCGATTTCAATATTTGAGCGACATGCGATAGGTGGTGGCACTAATGGCCACTTAAATGATTGCGGTTATTGCAGCGACCATTTCTGATTTGTTTTTGAACTATTTTTTTATAATTTTAGTTAAAATGAATCCGTATTTAGGGTTAAATGAACATTTCAGCGTTAAGGGAAGAAGAATAACTTGTGTTAATCCACTACATAAAAGGAACTTGTGGATATAATTATTCTTAAATATAACTAAAAATACACAAGTAACAAATTCAAAGCGAAATAACTTTCAATTATTCATAGTAAATGTGAAATACAAAATAAAAACTGAAGAAGTAAATTGAATGCAATGTTTTTGTTGATACTTATTTAAAAAATCCAACAACGTTTGAAATTCCTTTTCATTGTTTCCTCCACCTGTCGCTTTAGAGAATATCTTCGGATTAATGCTTTTCGATTGCACTTATCGTCGCCTCATTAAATAAATGTAGTATGTGCAAATTGTCATTTTTCTGCTTTCAACTAAACCTGGGTCTCTCGGAGATTCTCCTTCTTTTTCTGCAACCAGTTTTTCTCTATCAGGCTTATTTCCAGAGAAATTCGCCCTATATTTTATTCTTGAATTTCATTGTTGTTGTCATTGTGACCCGAATTCCCACAAAATTGTATATTTGTAGTCAAAGAATTTTCAATAATCAAATGTCGTAAGTATTTCTGAATGGTACATACCACGATTTATTTACTCTATCATCAGTAAACAAATGTTCTATGTTCAGGCTTTGTGTATTATAAATGCTCTTCTGAGTTAGTTGGATCTTGGATGTGTACAAAGATGGACGCACGCATAGAATCACCTCTTCCAGTGTTATCAGAGGATATCTTATCGTAATTTACTTGCGTTTTTGTAGTTATAATAATTATATTTACAAAATATTTTTTTAGGATGCAAAATGATATTTTGGTGACTCGGGTAAGTAATACTTATAGAAAAAGTCAAACTAAAAAAAGCATAAGCTCAAAATCTAGATAAGGAAATTTTTATATATATTTATATTATTAAACTTTTAAAATAGATAAAAGTGCTTTTTCAAGCGACGATGATATACGGTATCCTGATTACCAGGATCCTGATTACTCTGAATGCGCTAACACGACATATTTCAGAACATATAATGAAAATGCGTCTACGGATTTCCAACTATCCCCGTTCCAGGAAGAAATAAGAAATATTCGTTCTTTGCCATCCAATTACAGTTCATGTAAATATTAATTTAATTTAATAATTACTTTTAAGCTTTTATTACGATTTTATGTTGGGTGTTAGGCTTTTGTTACCTTCATAAAGCCCTCTCACCATCTTGTTTGTTAAGTTTCTTATGCTAGACATTCTGAATTTAATTACAAAATTGAAAATAATATTCACATATTGATTTTACTATTTTAGCAAATAGTGAGTATTTCTCAAACACTCCTTCAAGAAAAAGAAAGCGTCAACCTGAATTATGGCAGCAGAATATTCGAAAGAACCTCGGTGAACATAGAAAGGCCTATATTAATAGCGCACAGGAAAAGGAAGGCCGGTGAGAAAAATGGGTCAGCCATGCCCAGCAAAATGTTTTTACTCATTCACAAAATATATTAATGAAAATGAGCGATTGAAAATTCACACTGCATGTTAGAAGATAAGCAATGCTGAAAAGGAAATTTTCTATAGTGATTTTATTAAAAAATCAGACATCAAACGTCGCAGATATCCCTTAAATTTCAAACAAATCCAAAAAAAAAACTTCCTACAATTATTTTCTTTAAGATTAAAAACAAAACTGTGAGAGTATGAAAAAAATATTTCCTAAGTACCCTTGCAATTACAGATAGGTCCGTATATTATCATTTTGACCAAAACCACGAACAACAAAGTGGAATTCCGATACCATCTGAGTTACCCGAAAGAGGAAGAAAACGTATTCCAGAATATAAAATGGAAGAAAAAAGGGATCATATATAAAGCTTTTCTACGGTTGAATCGCACTACTGCCGCGCTAGTACAACTAGAAAATATTTAGAAAGCCACCTAAACTTGTCGAGAATGTACGCACATTTCAGAGAGAAAACTGAAGACCATGTTTCTATAGACATCTATAGACGCACTTTTAACTACAGCTTCCATCTATCATTTCATAAGCCCAAAAAATATATCTGTGATAAGTGCTCACTTTTCACCGCCAATAAGAATGCTACTACTGAAGCTGAAACTCAAGGTCACAACGTCCACTTGGAAGAAAAATGTTTCACAAAAGCAGAGCGTGACCAAGATCAGACAAATATTGATTCAACAAAAGCAATAGTCTACTAAGATGTCGTTAAGATAACAACAAGCTCCGATGTCCGAGCTTTAAATACTTTGGATCAAAATCCCCGATTAAGAGTATAATTGAATGAATGTTACGTCAGTCCGGGATGGTGGTAGTAGACTCAAAAGGACGTTGACATTGCGCTAGAAAGACAATAACTAAATCAAGATTGTTTTCTTTTTTATAGAAAAAACTTAGAAAAGTCAGCGGTGAGTGAAATTTGAACGGGCATATCGACAATGTCCTTGCGCGGTGCACTACTTAGGACGCAACCATGGATTGGTCGAATTTGAATATTTCATTTTAATCTTTTATGACATTGACTTATTTTAGGTGTTTTTCAGGAAACAATCTTAATTTTTACTTAATTTAATTAATTTATTAAGTTGAAAGTTTTAGCTTTTAATTCATTTCAAATATAAAGCTACAGTGCAGTTCACTTCTGATTGTCATTTGGAATTGCCGATTTTTAGCCGCTTTTTAAAATCTGTTTAGCCGATATGAGTCGATTTTCAAGATACCTTTGGGCGATTTTGGTAAAATAAGTTGGCAACACTGTTCGCCTGACTTACGGCGGGAAAAAAACTTCGTTTTCATGTAGAATGACTTCAGTATCCTTAAACTTAGCCTCAGTTAATTTTTTTTCGTCTACAATTTATACCATAATGTACAGCTTCGCGGTAATATCTTCAAATTTATAAAACTCTGTAAAGGATTCTGACTTTTCTTTTAAGTCACAGAAACTAATTTTAAGGATGTATAGAGGATGTGCGTAGTTTAATAAAGGCAAACGATCGGGTGTGTTCTTGGGAGAGTCGAATATTTAACGATGATGATAGTGGATCAAGATACAGTATAATTATTTATTTATTTAAGCTAAGCTACTTTAACATAGATGTTCTTATAGCTAATTACGCACTCGGTCCAAGACGATATGGCGAGTGTTAAACTAATAATATGGGAGTTTTTGTAATATTTACCTGTTTAACTGAGCGCTTTAAACCTTACAATGTTAGTGGTTCATCGGGTTGGTTGGGTGGGGCTGGCGATAGGTTAACTTAAATCTATTTCCGTAGTATCTAATTTATGCTTAAATGGGGAATGGAGGAGAAAGATGGCTCAGGATGCGAAACAGGGGGAATTCCTTGGTTGGGAGGGGTCTAGGATCACTGCGAGGTCCATAGAATTGAGAAAATTTCTGGATATGGGGCAAGTGGAAGGAAGTGTTGTACCGTTAAAGGATTCTGGCAATTAGTACAGCGGGGTCTGGGTGTTCTGGCTATTATGTGTCTGTCCGTGAGTGTCGTATGTCCTAGTCTGAGTCGTTTCTTGTCTGTCTTCCGTTGAGTGTCCTGTTATAGTCATATTTAGGAAACCTCCCTCGATCAGCAGAGCTTCAATGTGAGAATCCGAAAGGCTCTTAGTGTTGTCCTGACAATGATGTTTATTTTGACTTGTAGCTTATTGATCAGAGTTTGGGTTGTATGACTGTAAACGGTAAGTCCGTAGGTGATTTTGCTATAAGTCAGTGCCCTGCTGATGCGACAGAGGGACTTTGTGGGGATACATCTGTTTTTAGACGCCTGGACTTTTAGCAGGTTGTTAGTCCTGTCCAATCCCTGTATTGTTATGTTTGTCTGTTGCTTCCGTTTGAGGCTCCTGGTTAAGTTAATCCCCAGGATTTTAAGTTGGTCCTTCGCTGTTAGGTCCCAATCATCTTCCCTGCAGCTGCTGGTCTTGCATATTTCTTACGACAGACATGCAGCAGTTCGAGTTTTTCCGAGGAAAACTTCCCTCCGTTGCTTTCTGCCCAGATATTCGCTCGGTTGACAGCCCTCCTGATATTTGTGTCAGCCTCTCGTCCGATGCCGTGGCCTGCAATAAGCAAATTGTCTGCATAAATCAGGGGCTTAATATTTATAATTGATTCTAGGATTGAACAAAGAGAATCAATATAAATGTTGAAAATATTAGTTCAGAATGGCGAGCCCTGTGGAACTCCATTTTCGAACGGGCGGATTGGGGATAGGAAACCATTGACTCTGAATCTGAACTTTCACAAAGATAGAAAGTTTATTGTTAGTTGGATGGCAGATTTCTCTGGTGACTTTGCTTATGAGTAAGCCGTAGAATAGATATTTATATTTCCGTCTCCATTGCAATTGCTTTTGCTTTTTGAACTAATTCCTCAGAGTCTAGATCTGTGTCTTTGCGGCCTTTTTTAAGTACGTAAATGATTCTGTCAATTTAACCAGGCTAAATTCATAGTTGACTAAATCCATACTTCTTGCGCTTGCAGTACATTAACTACTCGTTCCGATACTACCGAGTACTTTTCTATTATAGTTCTTGTATTGTAGGTACCGCCTGAGCAACTGGGCCTCTTTATAGCCCATATAAAAAAACCTTAAAAATATAATTTGCATTTTTTCAAAATAAAAGGATAGTAATAGTTCTGGATATTCATTTATCCATCTCAGATTCTCGTTTTCTCTACCGAAGCATATGTTACGGCATATTTTACGACCTTATCATACTTAATAGGTGAGGGAAAATAACTTACACCGTTGCGTGTTAAGACTCTTGTCGAATGAAAATTTATTTTTAAACCCCGTTCATTCAACTTTTTCCGGGCTCTCTCTCATTTTGTGATATCAGCAAAAGTCTTCTAGTTTCCTATAAGCTTCGCCATGACGATTTTATTCATACGAAGTGAATAAAAGTTTCACAAACCAAAAAAAAGAGAACAAAACCAACTTCATTAGTTTCTAAATTACAAGGATGTCAAGGAAAAATGATTACAGAATTCGACTAAAGCCTCTTTTAAACGATTCCTCAAATTATAGTGCAGAGAAAACCATCCTTCTTGGTCCTGTTTTATGACTACTTCTTATGTTTGACAACATATAAATGTCGAACACTTCATGAATATCCGAACCAATTCTCCAAATTGGAGCTCTCATTTCATTATACATCCTTGCCTTTGCAAGGACTTTTTCCTTAAATAGTCTCTGCATTCATTCAATTGCTGAAAAGTCGATTGTTACGGAGCTCTTTATTGCTTCTTGCGTACGTACATTTGATCATACAGAATAGAAAATCTTATAGAATTTTCCCTTAGGAAGTATATAAGGAGGACGGTGCGGTGGCGCTTCGAAACAGAAACGGAAGCCTTAATGAAAACCCATTTCCCAACTTGTTTGTCAGCAGTAGCACCCTTTTCTCCCTGGTAAGCAATTTCATGTGTTTCATATCAAATATAAACTCTACAGAATGTAGGAGGACTGGGGCCAGAGAGAAGGGAATCAATCTGTGCCTAATCGTCCCAGTTCCGTTTTTATGGGCTCTTGTGAGCTGTTATTTATCGGAAAAGATTGGTTCATGACGAAAGAACGCATAAATCAATCAGTCACACACATTTCGTAAACAAATAAATCAGGCGATTTCTCGCTTGTCTAATATTTTATATTTCTTGACGTCTAGAAAAAACCGAAAGCAAGAAGTCACCATCGCCATGGTATTTCGTATTTTTGGATTTAGGAATAGGTCCATAGTGGTGATGTTCATGGGACAAAAAGAGAGGAATGAACTTCAATGAGAAGAAAAGCAGCTGAGCCCGTGATGAAATTTGATTTACGGTCGTGAGTTATACTTATTATAACATCTCTAGGCTTATTGTTGAGAGCGCTCGAGGAAAGTTCTTTCCTTTTGATGAACTTTAAACCTCAAATGAAAGGTAGAGCTTTTGCGAAGATTTGTTTTCTTTTCTTATTATAACACAACCGATATATTTTGGAAGATACTGAAGCTGTCTAATATATTTCCGAGCTGTAAAAAATAGAATTTGATTTATTCAGTCATATGGCGGCGCTACGATCGTTCTGTTTGTTGCCAAGCACAACAGCAGCCATACATATATTCAATGTATCACTACTGTAGGTATTCCATAATAAGGTTACAGAATGGGTTCCTATAAAAAATCTATTTTGAATGCATACTGCAATGTTACAGAGTGCATCAAGGCATTTGATGGTTCAGCAACATGGAAAATTTTATCACCTGAAGCCTACCAAATTTTGTATGCGTTTGTTTTCATCTTTAGTTTGCATATGATGGGAGATGACCAACTATTTTTCATTGAATGAAGTTAATCTCTGCTGAAACCTGCCGAATAATAAATCTCGACAGATTCGGACGGTCATTTTGATGGTGTTCTTAAAACATTATGGATAGTTCCTCGTTTCGTATTGATGATCTTACTCGGTGGTATTTCTCTGAAATAAGGGATACCTACATTCTCTGATTGCTCCCTCCTTGCACAACAAAGGTAGTGAATAGCAATAATCTCTTAAATTTTTTACGGATAATTCGACTTGGAAGCTCTGTAATGAAACATAGAAAATATTTAAGGTGGAATAAAAATTTTAACTTGAACGAACTAAATGGATGGATGGATGGATGTTGATTGAAACCTCGGCAGGGTTACCTATGAATGAACTTTTCTCTGGCTCCCATTGATTATTTTTACTAGACTAACCGTACTCTGTACTGTGATCATCTAGGGTAGGACAATATGAATTAAAAAAAAGACAGAACAGTTTTTGACTGCAGAATGTATATGTATTTGTTAATTTCTAGCCTTCCAACTTCTCGTGTGTATTGCCGTGCCACATCACGTATGCTTGTGGTTGTTTCGAGGAAATAAATTTGGGCCTCCTTTTCAACGGTAACAATCATCTGAATCCTAAAATCAGATCATGCCTGTAGTGAAAATTTGTCAAAATATTGCAATGAACCAAAAACTAAAAGAGTATACCTATTTAGTGAACAGTAACACCACAATATGGGGTTATAAAGGAATTGTTCTGTGAGACCCTGCAGGGATTATATACAATTTGGAATTACACTGTGGGAAACAAATACATGATTCCTTCTTGCAAGCATAGAAAGAAAATACCTCGATATCGACGGCTGTACTAACAAAGTGATTTATGAGAAGAGCTAGTACCAAACCGCAATACCTCACTGATCTCAATAAATATTTCATGTATACGAACTAGAGATGAAAATCGAATCCGGATTTACTAATATCCGGAATTCCGGATACCCGGATCTGCAAACTATCCAATTTCTGAAATCCGGATCCAAACTAAGCAAGAGTGGTTCAAAATGTCATCCAGATTGCGTGGCTTCATTGGAAAATCATAAATTTTGTGTTATTTTCATTTTCCCAATAAAACAATGCAATCTGGAGGAAATTTTTAACGGTTTTTACTTAGTCTGGATCCGGATAGTTCGCATCCAGTTCCGGATATTTAGGATCTGGGTAGTTCGAGTTCGGATTATTCGGACACCCGGATTTGAGGAATCGGATTATAATTATTCCGGATAATACGGATAGCAAATTATCCAGATACTTTCAACTCTAATACGAACCATATTTTTTCAATGTAGGTAAGAATTGATTTTTTTTCTTTGAATTTTAATCGACCATATTTCTTCTGGCTGAAGACGATTCGAGCAAGCACTGTCTTTTGGCAGATAAACAATAATTCTTAGAAATTTGCTGAATCTTTTGAATCTTCAGAGTTTTTTGCACTACATGTAGATATCCGACATTTATTTCAGATTGTAATAGATATCTACAGAGGCTTTTTTATGTTGCATAGAAGATGTCTCTAACCAGGGGGAAATATTGCTGCGGGTCCTCCCTAAGACAGGCATAGGGGAACAATAATTTTAGAATAGAAATATGCAATGCTCGCTTTATACTTAACTGAAGAGGGCTAGAACTTGGAGAGCAATAGATATAGAAATTTACTATACTGCTCCTGTGAGATCTAGTCTCAAACGTAAGGGAGGTTGCCGGTTGGAAAAGATAACTCAGCTTGTATTTAAATTTGTTATTCATATATCTTAGCCTAAATATCACAATTCAATTCAACTAAAACTTAAAATCTACAACTAATAATAAAACAATTCATAAAAAATTCAACAAACAAGAACAAGCTAAAATTCAAGTAAAAATTCAATGAAAAAAAATCCAACAATAAGAATTCAATTTGAGTTTTCTGCCCGAAGCGTTCTCCTTATTTCTGTAATAAACGTAAAGAGAATAATTTTATTTCATTGGAATTAAACTTCCACAAATTAAATAGAGCATAGGATTTGTTGAGAGTGAGAGCGACAATGTAGCAGAATTATACTTCGGCTGGAACGTGCTGAATGGTGTAAGCAGAATTATACTTCTGGCGCAGTAAATATTGAAACGTGTAGGCAGAATTATACTTTCGCCGCACCGTGCTGAAGCGTGTTATCCAAATTATACTTCTGTTACACGGATGGGGGGTAAATATTAGAATTTCTGGG
Source organism: Dioctria linearis (assembly GCA_963930735.1). NCBI lineage: Eukaryota > Metazoa > Arthropoda > Insecta > Diptera > Asilidae > Dioctria > Dioctria linearis. Next base: position 53,297,352 of record OZ005741.1, on the reverse strand, counting down.
ACCTTGGATTTTTGTAAAATTAGACTTCCACAACAATAGAACTAAACTTCTATTTGAAGGAATAAACAATTATGCTTTTGTTCAAAGGATAGAAAACTCCTTTTAAAGCCGCCATGACCAGCTATGTCCCTGCTTCATGATGTGTTGCCCTGGCAGCGCTTGGTTTCGTTTAGTTCACTTCTGATTGTGGCGGCACCAGCTGTTTTACGTAATTTCACTAGATGCCATTACAAAAAATGTAAATATGCTGAAGGTGTATGATTAAGTGATTTTGCTGTTGAAATAATAATTCCTTTTATAGACGGAATGGGCTCTGGGATATCTTGTAGGAAGGATTGGCGGTTGTGGAGCACTTTCGTTAGATGAGTATTTAAGTCCATTTAATCTTAAAGTAGTGATTCCTTTTGGGTTTTTCTTTGTGTTTTTATTTTTTAGGAGAAATGCTTTTATCTGAGAATGATAATCAACTAGTGATTTATTGTGCAGAGTTGTTCATCGCGACATTAATATGTATGTGGACTGAGGAACGGTGAGCCAAAATATAACATTCCTAACCTCCGTTAATAGACCACGTGGATGCATCTAATTATCCCATGGAATACATACACCGAATTCAACATAAAATTAATTTGGTTGTTTGACACAGTGTAAAATATATTTTTTTGCATATTTTGTTGCATAAAAAAAATTAAAGTAGATATAAAAATGCGTTTGGCAGTTAACGAATCTCTCAATTTTTGTTTGAAATTTAATTGACAAGTTTTTTTTTTACAAATTTTTATTGCATTATTGGAGGCTTGCACAGAACGATAAGATAGCAAACTCGTACACCAGTAAGTGGAGATACTGTACTCCATGATCAATATAACCGATAACAGTTTTTCTGTTCCGATCTGGATGATTAGCTTGAATCTCGATATTCTACATATTGTCGGTTGCATGTATGCTGAAGAAAAATGTTCAATAAATTCATAAGAAAAATGTGCATTTATTAAAATATTTATCTGCATGGACACAACTTGATCGGACCGTCTTCAGCCATCAAAAATGCGGAAGGATTCCAATGAAATATGGAAGATTAAAATTTGAATAATTGAAAAATTTGTTACAACAAATTTTGGTTCATACCCATGATATAAGGATATATTTCAGCTAGATCAGTAAACTATTCAGGTATGCTATGGGCTTTCTCATGGATCACTTTTTGTTAGTACAGCCGTCGATATCTGGGTATTTCTTGTCTTTGCTGAAAGGTTCTGACTTTTCATCAAGTGATAATCCATTCAAATTAGCCGAAAAATGCTAAATATTATAGTATTTAATTTCTTTCAACCAGCAATTTTGAGGGTTGGTGTAGGGTAAAGGTAAGGGCGCGACAAGAAAAGCTAAAGAAGTAAGTGGGTGGATACATCGCTTTACCTACTAGCATAAATAAGTAAATATACAGATACCGAATTTAATAGGAAATTTGAAATACAGAAGTCAAATACATCCCAATAAGCAAATATTCCAGATGTGGAGCTCTCTCATAGAATTCCAGTGGTAAAAAGTGCCGATATTCTCAAACACACAGCTATTTTTACACGTTTACAGGGCGCCATTTTCAATTTACAGATCTCATTCACAAACAAAGTAATAAGATTATTATAGTTTATCGGATTAGTTCGTATGTACATTTTAGTCAAAGTTTTACGCTATTATTATAAGCACATAATCATTTCATTGAAGTTTTTCTTATATTACCACTTTCTCCTTAAATTAACAGAAACTCGTTTTTAAATATGGACTCTGCACCACAATTCAATTTAGCATTTTCATTGTAGAAAAAGCATTGAAATACCTAGGAATTCCATATAGAAAATTCCATGGAAAAGTCTTAGAATTCTGTACGAAAATAATAAGGATAAAACATGGAATCTGTTAGCTGCACAAAAAGTATGGATTTTCAGGGAAACTCGTCAAAAATGACAAGTAAAACGCCCGGAATTCCATTTAAATTGCCTAATGGGATGTTGCTGCGAGTCAATTAAAAAAAATTGCAACGACTCGCTCAAATATAAAAATCGACGATGCCTCGAGCTGATGTAGGATGGCCTCAATTCTTTCGAAGAAATTTATTGGAAATTTTTTCTTAGAAATTTACTGGAAATTTGTTCCTTAGAAGTTATATGCATTGTTGAAGTCTGACAACGACAGAAGAAATTAATGCTGATTAACAATTGGAGACCGATAAAGGCACAAATGAAAGATTTGTATCTGAAAATAACTCCAATCGTGAATAAAAATTCTACCGAAACATTTTCTGTAAATTTCTAAAAAAAAAACAATTTTTATTGCATTGTCGACCTCCAAAAATGTGTATAAATTCTAAGAAAAAATTTCCAGTAAATTTCCAATTAAAAATTGAGGTCTTCCCTACATCACGGCTTAAACACAATTGCGAGGATAGAGCGACCGACGAATTCCTATGCAATATACGCTCCATAAAATGTTCCTAGAGAAAAATGTTCCTATGACTGCAATAGTCGTTGCTCGTCGGCCTCTGTGGTCGACGTAATTGAATTAATTCAATAAAGTGGTCGACGACAACGAAAACTGCAGATTCCTATGTAATACACGCTCCATAAAACTTTCCTGGAGAAAATTATTCTTATTACTGCAATATTCGTCGGTCGTCGCAATTGTTTTTAAGCCTTCAGGTCGAGGCATCATTGATTAATTGAAGCGAGTCATTGCTGTGCTCAATGCATAACAAATCGAATGAAGAAGTTTCCAGTAAATTTCAAAGAAGAAATTTTGGCCCTTCTTTCATCGGGTCGAGGCATCGCTGACTTTATGTTGGAGCGAGGCATGGTTGGCTTACCTTTTTATACGTCATCAAGTGCAAGTCGAGGCATCGTCGATTTTATATTCGAGAAAAGCGTTGTTCTCGCTCAGTCTTTGTATGGGATTAATTCGTCTATGATTAAAGCATTTCGCCTTACTCTAGTAAAAGATAGAAATTTGGGTGTGTCCCTGAACATCAGGAGCAACATTTCTTACCTAAAATTTTCGCCGTAGCTAACTAACTTTGTTACCAGAAAAGTTGAGAAGGATTTCATTTTTCTGATATGCGTTCTTCATCTGTATATTTACTTATTTGGGCTACTACAGAGTTTGAAACCGACTAATTCAATTCTAAAAAATGTTGGTTCAAGAGTTAGCAATCTAAGGATGCGTGAACAGAAAAACGTGGGGCAGTAAAGAAATTTATAGGACCAGCATTTTGCACATTATTTGCGCTCATGTTTTGCTGTCGTGACGAATCTTTGAACATTTTTAAATTTTTTTTTTAGAAATTTTTGCCTGGTTGTTCAAAGCGAGAAGAGACATGATGCGACTATGCGAGTATTTTTTCTTCAGATTTTTTTTTGTTTTTAGTTCATTTTATCTGCAGTTTTAGACATTCGATGTAGATTTTATGGTTTTTAAATGACTGCGACTGCGTATGCGTGGGTAAGCAGATGTGATTGTGTGCTCCTCTTATTTGTTGCAAATTTTTGTAATGTTTTATGACGGAAAGGGTAGGATATGGGATGGCCGGCTATGCGGGAAGAATAGATTAATAGGAGATCATATCTAGATGGGTGAGATGGCTAAATAGATGAGATGCCTGCGAAGCCTGGATGGTATGGATAACTGGAATGATACAGGAATGGATAGGGTAGATAGGATGGATATATGAGATGTCCAGATAGTTTGCAGGAATGAATTGATAAATGAAAGGAATGACTAGATGAATCCATTCTTTCTTCGCCTCCATTAATTCTAAGAGTCCATTAATATCCGGCATTACAAGAATTAAAAACATATAAAAATTTTCAAACAATCACGTCTGCTTATCATTCATCGCAATCGCAGTCAGCAAAAAAGCATAAGAACCACATCGAATGTCCAAAACTGCAGATAAAAATGTTCCAATATACGTCACAACAGCAAAACATGATCTCAAATAATGTGCGACATTATGGTCCGATAAATATCTTTACCCCCTTCCCCTCTCCCCGATTTTTCTGTTCCTTGGTAGAAAGATGCACGCTTCTTTAGGTTGCTAGTTCTTGAACCAAAATGTTGCAGAATTGAGATAATCGGACACATGTTGGTGGATATAGCGATGTGTCCACCCTTAGCTTCGTTCGCTTTTCTTGTGACGCCCTTACGATATAGGGGCTGGCAACCATAGACTTTTAATTACTATTTTTCAATTATTTACAAATTTTACCAATTCCCAGCATGGCAAATAGATTTTCATGCGCTCGGGGCTGTTTATATTGTCTTTCAACCTTTTGTTTTCGCCTTGGGACGCCGCATTTTTGCGACAATACTCCCAGGACCACCCTACAATAACCCTCAAATTTACAGCCTGAAAAAAATTAAATATAATAATATTTAGTATTTTTTGACTATACTATAAAGAGCTGAAGAAGAAAGGAAGCAGCAATAAGAATTTGTTTATTTTTAGAATTAGCAAATGGTACAAAAAATATTTAAGCTCTTTCGTTCTTCATCATCTCACTCTAAAATAAATAGTTGCGATAGCGCAAAAAAGGAAAGTTTGATATAAGCTGTATTCTTTTGTATTTCCAGAGCAAAGCAGAGCAGAACCATGAAGCCAACAGTATAAATAGCTCGCTTCAATCGACAGAACAATTTGTTCTCTCCAATATATGGGAGTTCTAGAAAAAGAATAGAACATAATAGAACAGAACAGCTAGAATATCCTAGTGTTGTTATTTTCGACAATCAGTTCGTCGGGGATTTTATCTAATCGCTTTCCTCATGGTACTTCCTTACATATATATGATCACATACAATCGAAAAAATTGTACCAATTGCCATATGTGGATTTCAAGGTAAGTATCAATTATTGCTTATCTTTGCCAATAAAATATAAGGAAAACAAAAGAAGCAGGGTCGTCTTTCTAAATTTTCTAGAAGAAGAAGAAATGACATAGCTGTCCAATTCCTGAGGTCAGGAAAGGGAAGCCAGATCATTTTGGTCTTGCGTTGCAAATACCAAGATGTCTAAGTGGTGTCTCAAAAGCATAGTACTTAAAATTCAAAGCTCGTTTCTGATTTTCAAAAAATTATATCTACCTGCATGATACAGTACAAAATTGCATGGTACGATACAAGTTTTCATGTTCATGACCATATCTACTGCCCAATGTGATTTGAAACAAAACGAGAATCGAAATTTGAACGGGAATCACATTTCTCTGTTCAGATGTTCGATTTTAAGCAACATGTGTACAAACAAAAATATATATATATTTTTTTTACCGAAACAATAATGTGGCTAATACAAAGTTCAAATAGTCCGAATTGCCTAAGTACCTCCTTAGTAAGGATCAGACAAGCGTATAATATGGGATCCAGGGACTATAACTCCTTCAGCTGATATGAAACATACATGTCCTTCTAAGATACAGCACTACATCTCAATTGAAGTCAAGACAGTAGAAGAAGACTGCAATGCTCCGTAATATCATGGAATGTAAATATTTTGCAATGAACAGAAACCATCTTTGACTGCAGAATTTCCAGAAAATATATTTATATCTCTCTTATGACTTGAATTTTCTCTGAAAATTTGTTGTATTGTAAATTGGTGGTCACCCAACATCTATGCTACTGTATAATACAATAGAAAGGCTTATAGACACACACACATAGCTACTTGACATTAGCCCCAATAGATTCTATTCCAAAAGAACAGAATGCATTTATATGATAAAATACTTTAGGTAAAAATAGGAAGGGACCTGCTTGAATAAAATTGAATTTAGAAAGATACACCTAAGTATGTGGAGTATATGCCGAATCCAATTTCAAGATGCAATTGAAAAATGAATCGCCTTCCGCCCAAGTTGGGATATCATTTCTCTCTGCCCAAAATTCTGGACGCAATATAAAAATTTTGCAAGGAAAATATTACCAAGAGATTCTCAGTTCGTATGCAATTCATGTGATTTTTTTTTCTTTTTTTTTAGTGAGAAATCGGTTTGCAACGATTTTCACATTTGTCAGCATAAGAAAGATGTTGCAGTGAATTTGTATGTATATATGTTGATCTGAAAATTTTCTAGAGTTCAGGTGCAGGTGTTCCAATTCCTGGTATATTGAATTCAGTGTAAATAACTGTTCAGAAAAAAAAAATTAATAACTATTTCCGAGCTATTTTTATATTTCTTTATTTATTGGACCAGAAGAGTAAAGACTTTTTGTTTTGGAACATGTAAGATAGAAATTTTATCGGTCCGATGATATTCTTTCCGAAGGGAATTTTGAGAAGACAAATTTATTTGAATTATGATTAAGATTTGAATTTTTTATTCAATGACCTTAAGACAATGCTACTAGCAAAAGAAATACATAGAGAATAGGGTGTCTGAAAACTTTAAATAGAAAGCGGCTGACAAAGTTGCGGATTAATTTTGTTTGAAGCAATTCTCAATGAATGAGTGCTAAAATTGAACATCTTATTGCTGAAAGAGAAAATTTATTTCGCAGATACAAATCTTGTAAGTCGAATGATACCTTTTTGAGATACAAGGTAGTCAGAAATCGAGTTACATCTGAAATTAGAAGTGCAAAAAGAAACTATATGAGCGGGTTGCTAAACTCTTCTCTTTCCTCAAAGAAGTTATGGTCAAATTTAAAACAAAGTGGTGTGTGCGGTAAGGATGTTTGTGACTTTGATGTTGACGAACTCAACTCATATTTCACCTCATCCCATTCCATTCCATCACAACCAACTCATTAAGTTGGCCATGACGACTTTTGTGATGATTTCGGTTTCCGCTGCGTATTCTGAGATGAAGTTATTTATGCTGTCACTTCTATCAAGTCTAATGCAACGGGCTCTGATGACATCTCGCCCAAGTTTTTCAGGATGCTGTTACCAGATATTCTAGATAGTTTAGTTTTTATTGTCAACTCGTATCTTACCGTTTCTCAGTTCCCTCAAATATGGAAAAATGCCGTAGTTGTACCTTTAGCTAAATGCCCTGCTCCTGTATCCTGTAGGGACTACCGGCCAATAAGTAAGCTTTGCTTCCTCAGCAAAGTTCTTGAAAAGCTATTATATATTCAAATTCTTGATTATATATCAGTAAAAAAGCTTCTTATCAAAAATGCAGTCCGGTTTTCGTGCTGGCCACAGCTGCGAAGCTGCGCTGTTAAAAGTGTCCACTTATATCCGCATGTCTCTTGATAATAATTTAATGACGGCTTTAGTATTACTAGACTTCAATAAAGCATTTGATTCGGTCAATCATTGCCTTCTTCTCCATAAGTTGCGCAATGTATATAATTTTTCTAACTCTGCCATTAAAATTATTAGTGAGTTCCTATCCGGCCGTTTCCAGCAAGTAAAGATCGGCGACATTAAGTCTAATTGGAAAAGAATTTCCAGTGGAGTGCCACAAGGCTCTATTCTTGGTCAACTTCTTTTTTCTCTTTTTATAAATGACCTTTCTGATATTATAGAAGACATGAATATCCATTTATATGCAGACGATGTGCAAATATATTTATCTAGACCAATCGGCTTAGTAGAGGACTGTATTGACAGAGTCAACAATGACTTAAAGAATATTTCCTCGTGGGCAGCTAATAACCAGCTCCTGTTAAATCCTGCTAAATCATTGTGCTTATTTCTCTATTATGGTAATTTATGCTCGGCGGACATTCCTAATATCTATTTAAATGACATAGTGTTGCCCTATTCATGCAAGGTGAAGAATCTAGGAGTAATTTTTAATGGCAAACTTGAATGTTGTGACCAAGTGAATTATTCTCTGCAAAACATTTACGCAGGACTCAAATAGTTTCGGCTCTCGGGAAACTTGCTGTCTGTTAATTTAAAACTGAAATAAACGTCGCTTTCAACGATTGCGTACTATTTATTTGCAATTTAAGGAGTCGCGCTTCATGTATCTACCTATGGCTGCTCTGTCCTTGGATGCACGCTCAATTCTTATCTCGGTATGAGAGCCCTACTGATTTTCCATAAGTTGTTAAGGTCGGGGGTTCCTTCATATCTATGTGAACATTTGCATTTTCTGCATTCTACGCGTCATGAAAGTCTACTCATTCCTCGCATGCGATATCTGGTTGGGCAGCGTTCTTTTTTTGTTTACATCTCTCGTCTTTGGAATTCACTTCCATTTCATGTCAGGTGGCGGGCAGGGGCGGCGGAGTTTAGAGTTAATTTAAAACGTTATTTAAATTGAATTGATGTATTTGATCACGGGTTATATGGACACAGTCTGTCATTTGGATGATTATTCTTCACAACTACTAACATTATTTTATTTTTGTTCTCTTGTTCTTATCAATTTGTTTTTTTCTCTATTATATTGATTTCTTATTATATTGATTTACTATTATTATCCTAAATGTTTTATTTTACTTTATGAATTAGGGTAGGTACTTTATAACTTTACGTAAATTGATACTTAATTTGTACCTATAGAATAAGTATAATAGTTTAAAGATGTAAATCTTGTGTATACGGGCCAAAAATGAATAATTTCTAATTTCTAATATATTTTATATAATTGGTCTATTTAGTGCACTCGAAAAAAGTTCAGAGCAGTGAAGCTCAAATTTTAGGTTAACGGTGAAATTAAAAGTAGAGCGGAAAAGAGCAGGCAAGTACAGGTAGCTCATTAAATACACTTTTCTGAAATTTTCTGTGATCTGGTACAAAAAAAAACACAATTGTTTAAATTATTCCACTAGAATAGTTCAGGAACTGTCAGCACAATTGACAGTTGTTGTCAAATGCCTGCTCTAAGTCATTCTTTCGATGAACCTGTTATCCTTGATTATGCCAAAAACCAGAAGCTATTAAGCCCATTAGTTTAGGAGCATTTTCCAAAATAACATTGTGAGGTTTGCTAAATTACTTTCAACTTACATTAATTAGCAGCATAAACTGATCTATTGGCCAAATTCCAACCGATTTTCAAAATTATTTTTGTTAAGTTCATTGTGAGTTTTTGTGATTTTTTGAAACTATTTCGAAATTTGTAGGGCAGCGGGTTACAGAGGGTCAACCGTGGTGGGTTACTTATATATTATTATAATACAAAAAATAAAAAATAAATAGTTTTCCAGTGATGAGGGTATTTTTATTTTATATTCTACCATCTGTGTAGAATATTCGTACACAATCTATTCAAAATCCCTAATCTTTTCCCTATCTCCTTCCTGCCATGCTGTGCTTTGCATCATAGGTTATCCCCTAAGCTTGGCTTAATAATAGAAAAAAAAATCGGATAATAAATTCTATATTAAAAGGTGTCATTCATATGCACCAATGGGAAAAAGTTTCTCATTTCTTGAATTCTGGTGTTCTAAGGTAGGTCAGGTAAATATTATCCCATTTGCAAAATTGTTTTTTTCTGATTTTTTTATATGATTATAACCAATTTCATAGGATTTTATATTCTGAAGAACTTTTCGGTATAATAAAAACGTCTAGGACTGATCATTTTTACATTATACGTAAAAAACCTAAATTTTTATATGGCAACACCAAGAAGTGGTTGTCCTATTTAGTCCATTTTTGAACACTAGTACTATGAAAAAGCCTTGCACAATATTTCAGTTCTCTACGTCGTGTTCAAATATACAGTGAAAACGAAATTTTTGTATGGCAGCCCTGCGATGGAGTTGCTCAATTTGTTCCATTTTCGAATTTAATTTTACTTTTTTTTTACCCCGTGTGCAAAATTTCAGCTCTGTAAGTAAACGCGTTCTCGAGTTATCGTGAAGGGGGACAGACACACGGACAGACAGATGGCCGGACGGACGGACGGACATGCAAAAATGAAAATAACTTTTAATATTATGCGTGGCTGTCCAACCCATTTTTCTCTACTGGAATTATTTGCGTGCGTTACAAACGGAATGACAAATTTGATATAGCCTTTGATTTCATCTGGGGTATATAAAAAGATCTTTAGGTTACCGCAATGTTCATGCTGTGAATAACTAAATAATTGAAATAATAATCATTAACGTGTGCTGGGGGGTGGGGGGACTAATAATTAATGAGCGTAGACATTAGTTAAGGAATAAGCGTTCCTTTCTTCTTAGAAAATTACAGAAAATTTTTCTTTACAGAAAATCTTTGTATTCACTTTAGTGGCTGACTGGAGTTATTTTCAGATCAACTCTTTCAGGTGTGAAGTCATCGGCCACCAATTATGCATACAAATTCTATTAAAAAAAAGATCCAGTAAATTTCTGAGGAAATATTGGGGTCTTCCCTATATCTGGCCGAGACATTATTGTTTTTATGTTGAATCTTAGCACTCACATCCATTGCATAGGCATCAAGCCTATCCAATCAATTCATCAAATCTACGCAACATAATTTTACAAATTCAAATTTTTCAAAACAGACTACGAACAACTAAATCAGAACATATATGGCACAAGAACTAAATGTCGCATGGTATACTAGAGCAGAGTATACAGATTGTGAAATGGGTAGTGTATCCTGGTGTGGACCATAACATGTTTTAGATTGTGCCGAAAGCAAATGGTTTTATAATAGCAGTTTGATCGACTTTGTCAACACTTCAGATACGAAAAAAATATGAATCGCTCGACGTATACGTAATTTCAAATAGTGTGGTTCAATTCCGGATTAGACCACCCAGGCATATAAATTTTGTATACTTTTTTGGTACTACATGCGACACGTAGTTCTTGTGCCATTTAATCATTTCATTTTTGCAATTTTGAAGAAAATATTTTTACAACCATCGAGTCCACAGGATTTGTATTGACAGCCAAGCTGCATTCACAGCTTTGAACACAAGCACCATTAGATCACGCCTAGTGTAACGCTGTCGCTGTTAGCTCGGGAAACTGGGTGCTAACCACAAAGTTATTCTCTGCTGGGTGCCTGGTAGCAGTGACATACGTACTGTGCAAAAAAAAAATTGCTCACTCAAATTTTGTCGGAGTTCTCATGACTAAGCCCAAATGTGTCACTTGTAGTGCTCAATGCGAAATATAATGGTTACTTCCAACATTTCTAGACAATTTAAAACTGTTCTTAAATAAAACAAAATTTCGTGAACAAAATGGCTGATGTTTCGGAATTACGACGAAGCTTTGAGTTTCAATAGGGTTTAGAAGGTTGAAGAAATTAAATACTATCATTAGCGTTATGCACTTTTTAAATATTTTCTCTTCTTTAATAAACTAATAAATTAACGAAAGAAATAATTCGATTCTTTGTCGGGTCTCCCGTGGCCTTTATCATAGCCTTACAACTATTAGGCATGGATTCTGCTAAATTTCGCAATGTACTGGTTTTATGGACTCTAAAATATCCCTGATCAGACGTTTCAATGCTGCAATTGTCTTTGGTCGGTTCCTTGCTACTTTAAGTTTCAATATAGCCCAGATATTTTCGATTGGATTGAGATCTGGGCTATATGGAGGCCATCATAATAACTCGACATTATTCTCTTGCAGGTAGGTCTTCACCTTTAAACTGAAAAATAAGCAAAAATTATTATCTATTTCAAAACTTGTTGCTCCTTGCTGATAGGTTAATTAAAAATATTTTATTTAACTAAATTCTTACAATGCTACTTACCGTTCTAGCAATGTGGCATTGAGCGTTATCATCCTGGAAGACAAAGTCACATGTGTATCCAAACAACTCGAGACTTGTAAGCTCCAGCTGGTTCCGTAAAACATCCAAATGCACAGTGGCTGTGTTTTTTCGGTCAATAAAGCACAGTCGACCCTTTTCATCTCCAGAAAAGCAACCGAATATTATTACTCCTTCCGTTTCCTAGGCAAAGTCTGCACGCATTCTTCACGCAGTCTTTGTCCACGCCTTCACCGAACAAACAGTGAGCCATCTCCAACATGCAGCTTGAACTTTGATTCATCGGAGAAGATTACTTTGTCCCACATCTCTTGGGTCCACAAAATATGCTCTTTAGCCCAAAGTAGAAGCGTTCATCTCATCTGTTGGGTCAAAAGTGGCTTCCTCATAAAACGACAGCCTGGATTTTGGGCTCTTTTAATCTCTGCCTTACAGCGCTTGTAGAAATGTTTGTCCCACGTACTCGAAAAAGATCATGCCGAAGGTCTGTAGGAGTTCTAAATCTATTACGTAGACTTTGGAGCGCCAAGAATCTATCCTCAACAAATGTTGTCTTCCGTGGCTTACCAGACCCACTGTTTCGTTTCGTAGTGCCCGTTCCACGAAATCTTTTTAAATGCCATGCAACAGTTCGTTGTGCACAACACAGTCTAGCTGACGTTACACGTGTCGACAAATTCTCTCGTTCCAATACCAACATATTGCTTTTTAACTTTGCACTAACTTTTTCCATTTTTTTATAAATTTCACTCCAAATTCACTTCAACAAGACTTATCAAAACAAAATGCAATACTTGAAAAATTTGCTTGCTATTTATAGAAGCTAGACACCCGTAAGTATCTAATGGCTACAATAAAATTTACACTCCCGCCTTCAATTCCAAGAAATTCGAGCAGATGTCTGGAAAATACAAGTGAGCAATTTTTTTTGCACAGTACTGTACATGGAAACGAGGCAGCGAATGCTCTAGCCAGAAGTGATTCCGCTATGAATATATGTCTAACAGAGGAACCTGTGATTCTGTCCCCAGAATTAGTGAAAAGGGTTCTGACAAATCGCAGATGGGGAAAACTGACTTCATGTGCGATTTCAAGACATCTTTAACCCAAGATTTGTCCTGTGAAGACTGTATCTTTGCTGAGGAGGAACCAGAATGTGTATAATCTAATTGCAGTTATTCCTAGTTACTGCCTCTTTGCCAAGCATGCAGAGTACATATGAGCACAATACAATGACTTCTGTAGAAGCTGTATGGACCAGGAAGAGGTTGAGAGCGTTCAAGATCTGATGTGCTAATGTGATAACCTTGCTAAGCGTAGCAGAAATACGCTAGGTGGACAGTTTTTCTGCGAACTGGGGAAATTAGCAGACAAAAAGTTGAGAGACTTGCTAATTGCATCGGACGTCTAGCCCTTAAATATCTTTTCCAGTAAGGGTTCCAATAAAGTGGCATCAGAATGGCCTATATATGCTCTAAGTGTGGCTGACTGTACACTTGCTTTTACGATGGTCGCTACTCTAGCCTACCTAACATAACTTAGAACTGCTCCATTTGGTTGAGCCCTCATATAACTCTGCGGGTAAGGTTAAGTAAGTAAAATATAAAATAAGCATAATAAGTAACTGTGAAATATTTTAAATTAAAAGTCTTTTTATTTACATATTAAATTGAAAGTTTAAAACATTTTATGTAGCTAAGTTACCCAACCGTGCTTATAACATCGTAATTCTGCTATAAGTTTATATTGACTTTAAGCTACGAAGTCTTACTCAACTTGCGCACTATAAACTTATTTTTTTTATATTATTAAGCCAACCTCGGTGGAGTAAAGTATAGCATGGCAAAAAAGAGATAGGGAAATGAGGAGAGTGACGGAAATACTCAGGTGTTATATAAAAAAAAAAATCTAATTTTTAAGATTCTATTCAAAAGTTAGGTGGGAGAGGGAGAGTAGTGATATAGATGGAAGAGGGAGAGGCGATCGAAGTGTAGGTGTAAAATGGAGATCGAGGGGAACGATGAGTGGGTATTAACTACGCATTACCCTTATCAGCTTCAGAAACAGAAAATAATTTACATGAAGTGGGCGCGGGGTACCTTAACCAAAGAATAACTAAATAAAAGAAAGGAGACAGAAGAGTGCTCCGATTGTTTTCCATTTAAATGTACACGGCGAGAAAAAGAAGGAAGGAAGAGAAAAAAATCAAAAAAAAAATCAAACACTCTTTGAACATTTTACGAATAAGACAAAAAATGTGAATGCGAAGATTACATGCAACGAAATGGAATGGCAAATGATTTATTTTCGTAAATAAGAGAGAATGGGCGGAGTTTTCTGATTTTACGCTCATAAAATGCTCTCGCTATTTTATGAAAACACGAATTTCAGGAATTGTCCCAATGTTTTTCGCAGAATTCCAATGTTTGTTAGTGTAATCCTATGATATGTGAACTGCACTTTTTCTGTTTACATTTGTTTTGCTCAAGTGGGGGAATCTCTTGCTGGATTCTGGGAATTTTATTTGACAGAAATTTTACATCTCGTTTTAGTGCGTTGTTCATTGCGAAATTTATCTTTTTCATGCCAATTGGAGGTGGGGTTACCCAATGTACATTATAATTATTAGTTTGAAATAATTTTGAAGGTATTCAAGAAGATTTTATCATTCGGGTAATCCTACGTTTTCTCAATTTTTGTTTTTAACTCGTTGTCTCAGTCGCACTTCAATAATGCATAGCCAAGTTCTTTTCCCCCACTCATGCAAAAGACAAGGTATATGAGATTACTTCTTTCAGTCTAAAAAACACGGAAAATTACCAATTTTGTTCGCCTCTGTCTCTACTTATATTTATTTATACTTTGCCTTAACCACCCGGTATATCGAAGTTAGAGAAATTAGAATTTAAAATTTACACGGCAACATTTTATTGCTATTTGCTAGTCTGAAAGGGAGATCGAAAATTTTTAGATTCAAGTTCCTCGTTCCGGTCCTAACTTCATGTCGCAGATTGGCTTATGCAACAGAAAGTATTTTGCTTATCTTGAGAAGCCGGAGTATTTTGTTGGTATCTCTGTCAGAGGGATGAAAATATTTTAAATTCCAGATCCTTTATCCGGTCCTAACAACGTGTCGAAAGAATCAGCTTATGTAGCTAGAGCCTTTTTTGCATATCAAGTTACAGCTGATAAGGGCGATATGTTGTTATAATTTTTATGTGTAGATATGGATGTATATTACTCCTGGAAAAAAAGTATATATATAATATATGAGAATGCTGATATCCAGTTATAATTTCAAGAAAGCTACTGATCGGGCTACTTATTGTGCTGTCACTCCCTATGCTGAGGAACGTTTATTCCCCAATGTTCTTTACATTTTATATATTCTAATAGAGGAAGGAACCCACAGGACAGTGAATCCTTATGAGAAGGAACAACGTACTATGGCTACATCCAGTGGATTCTTATGAGAAGTCTCTGTGACTGCATTACGGAAAAATTAAAATTATCTCCTAAAAATTGAATTAATTAATTAATTAGTACTGGCACATTTAAGTAAATATTAACTTTTTGTATTAACCGTTAAGCACTTACCTTTAACGAACATTTAATTAAAACAAAAATTATGCCTCTGAATTGTTGCTAAATTCCTGTTAGTAGGTATTCTCCTTTGTTTAGATTGTGACTATATTAGAAAGATGAAGCGTAGATCTAGCAAATATCCACGTTTTTTTTCATTATTAGTGGCTCTTTCTTTAATTATTTGACTCTAATATTACTTGTTTTTTTTCCCTATATTTCACCGACTTCGTTGAAAGTTGAGCAAAGCAAAATAGTATTTTTAAAAATTATGTCCAACAAAATTTAGGAGAGTTTATTCTCGTTAAAAATGTTGAATTTATTTGAACTAAAAACATTCATTTCTCCTCCTAAATTTTCGCATGTTGGGTTTCTGACATTACACTAGATGTCTCTAATGTAGTTCGTGGTCTAGGTCTAGGCTAATTTTATACGAATAATCTCACTTTCAGGACACAAACCTACGTATAGTAAATTTAATTGCCGGCAGGTTCGCTGGTTGGTATCAAAACTGAAAGTTTTGCTGAGTACTGACTTCTCTTAACTTTGAAATCATATTTAAGGAATTGTATGGACTTTGTACATGGATCTATTCCCAAGTTCAACGCAAGACTAAATAACTCCCTTTTCGATTGTGTTCGCCCTCAAAGTCCGAATTCCCAAATAAGCTAATCTCAAGGTGAATTGGACTAAATGGGCACGTTTAGCGAAATCCCTAAAGGCACTTTCACATTAAACACAAGAATCGAAAAAATGTAAACCGAAAAACATAATTTATTCCACTTTAAAACAAGATTTTTGCTCCAATGAATAATAAAATCATGGGAAATAGGATAAACTAATAATTTTACTAAAAAAATTGTATATTTATCTTAGAATTTTTAAGAAAACACAACTTTTATGATTTATCGGATGAATTTTTCGGGCGATAAAACATAAAAGTTGTGTTTTTCTTCAAAATCTGAAATAAATATAACTATTTTCTCAGTAAAATTCTTAGTTTAACCTTTTTCTCTGGATTTTATTAATCATTGGAACAAAAATCTTGTTTTAAGTAGAATAAATTGATTTTTCGGTTTTCATTTTTCTGTTCTTGTTTTTAATGTGAAAGTGCATTAATAGCTCAAATTACGTAATAATACAACCAAAAATTAAAAATCATTACCTTTTGTTTCGATTTAGTATCACTGGAATTAATGAACTGTTCCTCCTATTGAATTGCTTCATCAAGATTACAAATGTTGCTCCATTTTACGACACTTTCATATCGGAACCAGTCAGGCTTTGGAATACCATTGGCATCTTTTCTCAAAGATGCTACGCTTGATTTGGGCCAATACACCTGATTATTTGCTTCCCAACCATGCGAATATTTAACTGCGTTTGCATTCATCGGTTTTTTAACAAATCTTTAATGCAAATGCTAATGCTTATGACCCTTCTTAGAATGTTAATAAAATATAGGAATTAGTAATATCGAGATATTCTTATAGTCTCTCTGTTCGACAATCAATTCAATTCTTTCAATTGTCAAATCTCCTTTATCTATTTAAGGCGAAATTCCATAATTTAGGGTGAAATGCCCAATTTAAGTCGAAAAAATTATCGTTGCCTTTGAACACAAAAATACCTAAATAGGGATAGTTGCCCTGAAAGTCAAAAATTTTGGTTATTTCGCCTTGCCATCCTGGAAAGTCGTCGTATAAGGAAAAATTTTAAGTTAAACTAACTTTTAGGTTGAGAGATGTAATATGCGCCATATTTATATTTAACATAACATGGCTGCGATATTTTAAACGAATGCATAAAAAAATTGCATAATTTTATAATTTAATCTTTCCGATAGTTACTGATAAAAACACCCAGATAATTGAATTTTCCTACTTTCAGAACGATTAAGCATATTTAAATTAATTTCAAGCTTCTAAAGGACAAATTAAAGAATAATTTAAAAAGCTTTAAAATTATTATTTTTAGCGCGTTGGTATTTTTCGAAAAATCATTTCCATATATATCAATAAATTTTGGTCGTTTTAACCCACCGATTGGTAAGAAGGTCTGTAGGGACCTTTTTTTTACAATTGGATTTGAGTCAGCTGCCAGCCAGCTTAAGACTGCCGTTTGATTATTAAACACCAATTTTTGAGTCCTTCCTAGTTTTGTTGTTTGATTTTTTCGAGTACACAGCTTTTTTTGTCATTTATTCCGGTGTATAAAGTTCTTTTGTTGGTTTATTATTTTTTCGGTGTATATTGGCGATGACGACACTGACCATATATATCGGCTAGAATGTAGGAATTATATGTCCAATGTCGAAGGCGAAGCAATTGTGAAAATCGAAGACGATCAATTCGATGAAGACGACGATGATCAAGTTGATATGATTCGTCAAGAAGCTTCTGCTGCTATTGCTGCTTTTTCACAGGCTGACCCGACTGCTGCTTACTTTATGTCCAAAAATGGCACGAAATGACGCAAGGATCAACCCCCGTGTAGGCGTATGCATACTCATAACGTTATCGACTACAAACAAAGCAAACGAGGGCCATCGAAAAGATGATTTATGATCCGCTGTCAATCTTTCGTTCTTCGATCACCGAAGACATTGCAAACATAATTATACGTGAAGGCGAACTAGGTAGCAGCTATATGGAATCAAGGAACGAAGCAGGAGTAATGGAGCCTATAAAGGAACTATGGGACTCAACTCATGCTCCAATATTCAAAGCTGCCTTATCGCATGATCCTTTTATGTCTATAACAAAATTCATTCGTTTTGATATCGCGAATTCACGGCCAAAGAGTTTACTCGCCAGCAAAACTGCCGCCATCGATATTTGGCTTATGTTACAGGAAAATTTGGAAGCAGCATATACTCCGCATAGTTCGGTGACCGTGGGCGAGAAATTATTTCCCTTTGAGAGGCCGCACACGTTTGACGCAATATATTCCATCTAAACCAGCCCAATATGGAATAAAAGTATGGTGGTTATGTGACTCGAAGTCTTTCTATCCGCTCAAGGGTATAATTTATGGTGAAAAGGTGCCAGATCAAGAACGCGGTAAAAAAATCGTGTTTGATTTGGTTGGAAAATACCTTGGTGTCGGTCGTACAGTATATGCCGACAATTTTTTTTCAACGTTGGAAGTGGCAACGTTATTGATGGGACAAAGAACTGCGTTTGTTGGAACGGTGCGCGCAAACAAATCAGTCGTTCCACCTAAATTTTTGAAAAGTGCTGCGCGTCCTGTGTTGAGCTCATTGTTCGGTTTCTACAATGGAAATGTTTTATTGTGTTCATATGTGCCGAAAAGGAATAAATCAGTACTATTGCTTGCTACAATGCATTATATTCGTGAGGTAGATCATTCGAATAAGCAAAAGCCTATTGCTATTCTGGACTACAATTCCCATAAATTGGGAGTGGATACAAAGAATCAAATGCTTGGTACTTATTCCTGCAAACGTTCAACAAATTGTTGGCCGCTTGCTAAGTTCTACAATATGATCGATATAGCTGCATTCATAATTTACGACGAAATGAACCTCTTCAAAAACAATTAGCAGTGTGCCAAGCATGAAAGAACGAGCCACCAATCCACGCATAACATGCTATCCGAAAATTCGGAATGCTATGGAAGCATTTGATGTTGTGGTAAGTTGAAACAAAACACACACTAAAAAGAAATAATATCAGATTTTTCTTGTTTTTTCATGTATATTACAAACACCACAGCATGGAGTTGAACCTGAGTTTGAAACTCGCAATAATCGTTGGTCATGTGATTTATGTCATCAGCAATACTATCGACAACGCAAAACCAAATCGAAATGTTTTACCTGCCAATTACCAGTTTGTGCTGAACACTCACTTCAATTAGCTCGATGCCAAACTGTAGCATCTAAATCAATCATATAATTACATAGAATACCAAAATTTTGTAACATAATTTAATTTTTTTTCATTAGTGTTACTGCCTACCTGGCCAAATAAATTAGGGAAACTTTACCTGTATTAAAAAAAAAAACTTATTTTTTGATATTCCACTCATATTTTATGCCTTAAATGGTTTATATATATATAAAGGCAATTTATATAACTATAAGGTACACACACACAAAATCATGCGGATATATATTGAACAAATCTGCATACTTATAATCCAGGTCACCTAGTACATTTCCTGAAAGGTGTTCTCCATTTTACAGCTCGTGAACTTGTCACCAATCGGAGGGTTAAATTGAACGCTTAGAAGCTGAGTAGTGAATTAATTTTGAATAAGCCCATAATTTCTATATATTTTATTTAAGCAATACTTCTCGTCATCATTCAAGTAAGAGTTATGTGCCATGTTCATAATATTTACATTACCTACGAGGGGAAATATACAAACAAAATTCTTATCAAATGAAATTCCTTCTACATTAACACAGAAGTTAACATGAGTTAAACTAGGTAGAAAATTGGTCGAGATTAAGACAAGTTTACGTAAATTCGACGTGAAATTTACTTTAAATTTACCAAATCAAGGAAATGTGTTCTCTGCTCTATAGGGAAATATTCCATAATTTCCTTAATATTTACGTCGACACAACGTCCTCTCATTCTTCATTTAGTTACGTATATCAGACGTAAATATTAGGTAATCTCAACTTAACCACAATTAGTCGCTACCATAATTGACCTTGGGCAGGTGTAACAACGTAATTGATACTATCTCATCTATTGCCTACTTCCCCCTCCTCCTTGGTACCTTCCCCTATTTCTACTCACCAAATTTCACGCCCCTCCTATCGAGAAGCTTTTGTAACAGTCCACCCTGTCCGAATAATTTTGTCGCTATAAATGTATGTCGCAATAATTTAACCATTTTTTTAATTAATTAAATAATTAATTTTTCTTCTTCTTTTTTTGAATTAATTATGTAAAAACCTATGAGAAGCCTATTAAGTCAATTTGAATTGAGAAAAAAGAAATTTGAGCTATAACAGTTATTTTTATATTGATTTCTTTCGCTTTTTTGTATGAAAATAGCATTGCTGCAATAATTGTGCCAATGACTGTCCATTTTTTTAACCACTGATGATGAGAATTTGGTGCATTCTCTCATGACAAAAATATGTGGATTTT
Organism: Dioctria linearis; assembly: GCA_963930735.1. Lineage (NCBI taxonomy): Eukaryota > Metazoa > Arthropoda > Insecta > Diptera > Asilidae > Dioctria > Dioctria linearis. The sequence goes on along the minus strand of OZ005741.1, from coordinate 53,276,952 downwards.
CTTTCAATATTCATATGTCATTAAATGCGAAATATTTTTTGTGAGTAATATTGAGTTCACAAATTTCCTTACTCCGGTTTGTAGTAGTGAAGTGCCAGTAACTGTTTATTACAAAAAGAAAAAAAGAAAAAAGAAAAAACAAAGTCTATCCATTAATATGAAATGGTTCAATATTTGGTTTAAATACAATTCAAAATTAAAATACTTCTACAACTCAAATCTCTACAGAATATTAGGTACTTAAAGAATCTTATGTGGTACCCCTTAATTTAGAAGTGCGAGGCTTATACACAGCATAACTTCTGCAGAGCTTTACCAGAAGAAACTTTAATAAAAATTACAAAGTTGGTCTGATGAAGTTTGCACATAAGCCGATTATCCTCGGATAACAATGATTCAGGTGATGGTGGTAGTACACTCTTAATAGTCCTGAATTTGATATTTGAAATATTAACAGGTCTGCACAGCTAAGTTAAGTACTTTAGCAAATTTTAAATGCCATCAAGTACATTAGAAGGACTAAATAATAAAACAGTATTTGTACCTAGTGACACCTGTGTCCCTTAAACGTAAAACTCTCTTCTGGGATGGTAAAGCTAACACTACAGAGGTCCGGTAGGAATATAAGGAAAGTTAAAGATGTCGAAATAGTTTTGGAGTTGTTGTACTGTATTGAATTACAGCCAAGTACATATATCTGTATATACATACCTACATATCTATACATATTCACCGCAAAATACTTAGTTGACGGAACTTGAACAATTTATTCCTTACCCTACTATCGATTTCACAGTAACTGACTTATGTACGTGTTACGTGTGTGAACATTTACTAGACAAATCGTTTCCTACTTTTCACTGGGCACTGGAGAACTAAATTCCCTTTGGAACGGAGTTTGTCCGCAGGGCAACTGATAAGGTCTCACTGATTTGTATGCACATCACTTTTGCATTCTTTGGAAAAGAGTGAGTGTAATTCTAAATGGTTACATACAGGATAGAAGCATGGAATTGTGGTTAGCCGGAAGTGTAGCATTATGTGCACTGGCAATTTGCATATTATTCTGGCCATGTCCATATACTATACAAAAGCAATAAATTGGTAGATACATTGAAGGAAATTTGTGCAAAGCTCAAAGTAGCATATATATTATACCTAAAGTAGTTTGTAGAAAATTTTCACTTTTGTCATCGGGATAATATGGGACAGAAACTACAAAGACATTGTACGGAAAATTGTTAGAAAATAATAAATTCAAAAGATAAAAACCGCATCATTGAATAAAATTTAATCATGACCTGAATAAACCTGAAAGGTGAAGCTATTGCAATCAAAAATTTTCTGGAAAATTTCTCAGAAGTTTTTTGATTAGATTATAAAACACACAAAGTTTTGTCCAACAAGTTCCTTTCGCAATGCACATATTCTGTATTCCCTTATATCTTGTGTGACAACTGGGCATATATTTTTGCTTTTTAGTCTTGCTTCTATCACAAATATTAGAATGCTGATATACTTCAGAAATTTCATAACTCAATATCCTTTCAGACAGAATTGAAATTAAGAAACCAAGTTAGTCAATAGGTCGTGGAATTCATATTATGCAAAAATTTCTTTAGGAATAAATTTAAATTGTAAGAAATTTATAAGAAATTTTAAGTACTTTATAACATAGAGAGTCAAGTCAATATGAAATAAATTCTTGGAGAATTTAGTCAATTTTGAGTTTCAAAAACTCTTTAAATAAAATGGAATTTTCCTTAAAAAAAGAGTGCATTTTCAATTGTATACGCTTCAGAATGGCATCGTTCCTGACTGCCAAAAACGCCAAGGAAAAAAGCCAAGCTTACCTCACATATATCTGGCAGTCAGGAACCAAGCCCTACTGAAGAGTATACGATTCATGCTGATACGAAACGCGCTTCTTTTTTTAAGAAATATCAATTTTAAGTAAAATTTGCTTTTTTAAGAACTTGTGTCACTATTTTAAAGCAATTCAAACCAAGATAAGTAAGATAATTGCTAAATTTAAATGCATTTCAAAGCATACTAAAATATTTGGGATTTAATAGAATTAAATTGAAAGTGGAGTGTTGTTAAGGGATGATTGGTAATAATTTTTTGTTGTTCTGCCATATTTCTTCAATTTGGAGCTACCCATAATAAAACCCAACGTCAGCATATAACTCACGCCATAGAGTAAAAGTCTCATGCTCTACTGACTGATCTAGCCGGTCTTGCTAGCTCTGAGTTCTGTTCATATTAAATTGTACTCAACCACCTTACAGACTCATATATACTAGACTATAGGCCCTTTTTTAGAGAAATCTTAATTTTCAGATGAACCATTTCCATTGTTTTATTTGACAAATAAATATGGTGCACCATTATCTATTTTTTGTTAAATTTTAGTTTGTGTATTCGTTTTTCTGTTTAAAATTATTGTAAGACGAACCAATGAAAATTAAGATATTTGCAATATACCGATTATAAGGACATAAGAATAATACAAATCATTATATCCGACAGCTGACACTATTATTAAACGTCGAATTTTAACTATCAGCTGGCTGCTTAAAGTTCTCCCAAAATACTCCTGCAAGAAGTTGTTGCAAAAATTATAATTTATTCAAAAATTTAAAATGTTTAAAATAACACGACCATGCCAAAATGAATTATTGATAAATATATTTTCAAATCACTTGGGTTTCATTCTCGTTGCGTATCATAGTTACTTCCTCCATAACTATCGGCTTCAAAAACAAAAATTTTTTCAAGAACACTAGCATATAACTCGAAAAAGCGAATAAATGCTTCAAGTATTCCTTGAGCTAAGCTCTCTTTAGATTCAGCGAGTCTATTGTCAAATTTCAGAGTGCTCTCAGTTATTTATTTTTCGATATCAAGGTACCAGTTTAATTGTGGATTAGGACTTAAGTGATCGTTTAACTTAGTCCCCCAAAATTGGTCAGTTAAGCCCCACTTAAATATACTTTTATTAAATTTCATATAGAAAATCCAACAACGTGCCTTTGAAAAATTGTACTTTGTAAAAATGAAAAGTGATAGAATTGATAGATTTGAAGTAATTGTTCCAATTATATGTTTCTAAAGATTCCATACAAGGAAATGTTAAGTTATATTGGGGATTCGTCGATTTTTTAGCGATTAAGAATGTCACAGATTTCACATAACAGAACTTGGTAGCAATTTTTGTATTTTTGATCTAATATTCATTAAAATGTTTGTTTTGCACAATAGGAATAACGCAATTACTCCAGAATGCATGTTCCTGCTTACACTGCGTTTTTATGCCAGTGGGGAATTTCTATGAGTAGTCGAAGATCTTTTAGTAATTTCCAAATCAATTACCCATGGTGTGAAGAAAGCTTTACATCATATCGCATTACTAGGGCCTGTTTATTTTCCTGAAACTGAATCCGAATGAGCAAGAATAGTACAGGACTTCTTGAACACGGATAGATTTGGTCGAGTCATTGCTGCTATGCACTGCAAACATGTAAAATACGAATATCAGGTTTGTGTTGAAAATAATAAGAATAAGAATAATAAAATAAGAAAAAAATATAAATATCACAAGTAAAATTATCTCCTACAGGAGCAGAAATCTGAGAATGATTTTGCAACATTTTAGCGATATGGCTAAATTTCAGACAAAATTTGATTATCTTCAACAAATCCAGGATCCGGTTTCATTTTGAGCAGCAGAATTTGGAAGATATTTCATAGTGGTTGATGATAGATACCAGTGCAAAAACTATGTACTTATCTCTCTACGAAAACCGACCAGAAGAACTATAAAAGGAGTGTGGAAGAGGCGATTGCCAGTGCTAGCGACAGGAATACGACTACATATGAATACCATTCAGTAAAATATGTCGAATGTTTGACAGAATCCCCTGATAATGACTTGCGCTCCACTTAAAATTCTTTTCACCTCTTAATTTTTGTATCTAAATTAGTTTGGATAGTTAATAAAATTATCACTTCGACACATGTAAAATTAGGATTACTTCGATTAAGTTATTTTATCATTATTATTGTTATTATTCATTTTATTTCTTTTATTTTATCGAATTATTAACTTTTTATTGAAAATACCTTTTCGTTTTAACGTTTCTAGCATATAAAACTTATTGTTTTGGCAACACAGTTTCCTATAAAACTGAAAACTAAACTAAACTAATAATGGGAGAAGCCGCTTTTAAAACTTTTTTTTGTTAAAATATTTACATTATATCACAAAATCAAATTTTCGCTTTGATTTGGAAAACCTATCGATAATATTATCCACATCAATGTCGACACATAACCAGATACACCTTCTCGTGCAGAGATTTTAGGAGTAGATGCTGTCTCATCTAACTGATCTTGATTTCTTCTGAAAAAAAGTTGTCAATGGTCTTATCAGTCTACCGTTTTACACTTTCGCTACTATATCTACCTCCATCGCTAGCTAATATAGCAAAAGTTTATCCTTCTCCTACAAATTAAAAGTAAACGTGAAGATAAATTAAACAACACTACTTGAATTAATACGAAAGTACAAGTAAAGCAACGACAGCTACCGCAGAGCAAAGCGAATGGATTTTTTGCCGTAAAAATTCTAAAGAAAAATTGTAGAATTAATTTTAGCGGAACTCAATTCAATCATACTGATGATTTTCCGTGTATAAAAATTCGAAAGGACTTTCATGTAAATTTCTAAGAACAAAAATGCCAACGCTCATCAATATCTTTATCAAACAATATAACTCTTTGGAACCATGGTTGGCCACAAGTATATGAAAAATCTATAGAAAAAATTTCAAATCTTTCTAAAATGACTGAATGCTTGTGCCCTTTTCCGAAAGAATGAACCACCAGAATCAATCTACCAATTCGTTTGGACTCTTAAGAACAATTTGCAAGTAAATTTCTAAGAAAAATTTAATGCTTCCATACGAACGTAAAATTTTTTACCAACTCAGGCTTGAGTCAGTATCGCTATGAAAAATCAATGGGTGGCTATACATTGATAATTGCATGGAACTAGGGTTCTGCTGGAAGAACTCTAAATCGAGATTCTTTAAGTAAGTTTGTATGCTTCTGTTGCGAGGTCCCCACCAAGTTGGCCTGTCATCGATTTTATGTCGGAAAATCAGATAGGTTTCAAATCTCGAATTTGTGTGCTTTTTCATCTATAAAAGTACATAATTGGTGCAATACAAATATAAAAGCATTAATAACAGGGCTGCTAAGCATTGCGTGCCTTTTTCTAAACAATCAAATACTAAAATAGTATTCCAAAATTACTTACAATCCTGTGATAGGTATGATAGAAAATTCTAAAAAAAAATCGTACACGTTTCAAAGACTAAGAGCTACGAACGAATGGCTATTATATCCAATCCAGACTCCACTAATACTAATTAAAGCAGGGCTGTCTAACCTCCAGGAACCCGAGTGCCGCAATATCAAAATAAAAATTATCCGCGGGTTGCACCCAAAATAAAATAAAACATTGTTTTATTGAAATACTAGACAATATTAACAAAATTGTGTATTTCAATGAAAATTTTCCTGTAACTCTGATTACTTGAATAATGTAGCTAAATCAATTTCAATGTTTGTAGTAGCCAGACGGAGTAAATTTGATAACGATTTTTCCGTCATGGAACTTCTATATTAAGATTTTATAAATTTCATTGTTGAAAAGGTACTTACCAAAAGATAAGTACTGCCGAGCATTGACCCCATTCTAAGACCTAAGTCTCGCAATTTAGGATACTTTCCTTTTGGTAATAATTTAAAAAAATCTTCTCCTGTTTCACATTTATTACTAAAAAAGGGATCTGTTTGCAAATCACACAACTCTAACTGCAAATCGGATTTTACGTTTGTAATATTAATAGTTAAAGATTGACTAAAAAGTAAAACATCTTGTTCAAAATTACCAAAATCGAAATATCCTTCTTCAAATTCCTTGATTCTTCAATATATTCTACATGAGATGAAAATTATGTTCCCTCAAAATTTTTCATTTTCTCAAAATGTTCCTTTCAACTAGGGAAAAAAGTAAAGTCGCTATTGATAAATGTTGATTTGAATAGCTGCAACTTTCTTTTAAAACCTTTGAAATGACCATATATGCTTGCAATATTTTCACCTTTACCCTGCAGTTTTAAGTTGAGCTCGTTCAAGTGACTAGTCATGTCAGTTAAAAATGCAAAGTCTGATAAAAATATGGGATACTGCATTTGATCCTCAAGTTATTCTGTATCAGACTTCACTTCATTTTTAAGAAATAGTGGTATTTTTTTCGAAGAGCAAAAAAACGTGTTAAGCTTTTTCCGGCACTCAACCAACGGATATCTGAATGGAGAGTTAAGTCACCATATGCAGCATCCATGTAATTAAAAAAAATCACGAAATTTACGATGTGTCAGAGATCTATTACCACCTATTATAATGTTGATTATTTTTATAGCTACCTTCATAGAATTGGCTTGACGTCCAACATACGCGTCAAATGTTTTGCTATGAAGTGATGTGTAGTGCCTTTTCACATTATATTCCTTACATACAGACAAAACTTGCATGCAGATTAGGCATTGAATCTTATTCTTATTGCTTATAGTCAAATATTGTGGGCATTCATAATATCCATACAATGAAAAATATTACATATGGTTTTTTATGAAATTTAATTTGCAAAAAAAAATGTTTTTCTTAGTTAAAAGTGCAAGCAGTATATTATTTTATACTTTATTTCTTACTATACAAATATTAATATAATTACATATGAATTGAATTTACATTTACACAATGAAAAAACACAATTATAATTGACAACTGGAATTAAAAGGGCTTCTTCGTGACAAGCAGATGACGTAAGTGTGTATTATTTGATGGCAAAGTGAATAAAATGCTATTGGAACATTTTCTGTAAATTTCTAAAAAAAAAACTTCTTATTGCATAATTACGCGACAACGCTCATAAAAATTGTAGGCCTCCAAAAATGAGTTTTAATTCTAAGAAAAAAAGGTCCAATAAATTTCTAAGAAAAAATTGAGGGCTTCCCTACATCAGATCCAAGCCTCGTTGATTTTATATTGGACCGAAGGATTACATTGCTCTGGTAAAAGATAGAAACTTGGGTGTGTGCCTGAACATTAGGAACATTTCTTAGCTACAATTTTCATCGTACCTAACTAACTTTGTTACCAGAAATGTTGATAAGGTTTTCATTTTTCTGATATGCATTCTTCATATCTATATGTACTTATTTGCGATAATATTTAACGTTTCATGAAATAATATATGTATTATTGGAAAATGCTTCGGGGGCCGTATAAAGTCCTCTCACGGGCCGCATGCGGCCTGCTCTGACTTAAAGGAAGACAAACAAATACCCAACCCAGCGAGCGCTGGCTGTCGCCGCAGATTGGAAAAATGCAGCACCAGCATTAATGGCCGACGTTAGGTACACACCTCGAAGGTTAGGAGGCGGGGGGGGGGGGGGGCATTAGTTCGTGACCCCCCCCCCCCCCCCCTTCTCCATTTATTACTCTAAAATTTGCACTTTCACGTACATAATTTTCCAGAAAACTTGACTAGAATAACTACTAACAAACAAGAAAACGCAGGACGGAATTCATTGATTCTTACTCTCTGCAAAACTTTCGCTGTTTAAAATTCATCAGAGAGGAAAATTTAATTTTCAATTAAGGTCCTTAAGAGGAGCTGCCTTGAGCAGAAGTTCTTCGAAATTCTTGACCAATGAAAAGGATCACAGATTTTTTTCCCCCGTGAATACTGTATATTCGTTTTACATGTCAACAATATATGTTGAAATTTTTTAGTTTTATTTTGAAACTTTCTGGAATTATTTTTTTTAATTCTATAAAATCATAAAACCACCTTAAATTCGCAGATGATATGCGGATGTAAAGTTTTGAAAAAGTATAATGTAAACAAAAACATCTTTTAAGCCACCCACCGAAGAGATAAAATTGAAATTTTTTCAATGCTTTTATTCAAAGGGTTTAATGGATGGCAGGTTGGGGTATGGTGATTTTCTGACTCTGAATTCTTGATCTATTCAAAACTGCCACATAGTACCAGTAGCTGCTACAAAGTGATGACAAAGTGAAAAAGAAAAAAAATGGATGTAACAAGTTTTGCCTAAAACGACCTGTCACGCAAGATATACCCTCATCAAATAACTCCAAAGAATAAGGATGACAAGAGGAAGGTTAATTTTGAATTTTTATGAATAAACTCGTATGTATGTATGTATGTGAAATTCTCGTGGGTGACTTTTTACGTTATTTACTTCAAACTGGAAGCCTCTTTTTGTGGTGAACAATTTCAGATTTCGTTATTGTGTTCTGGCCGATATGGAAATATTCAGGTTGACAATTTGAATAAGAAAATGTGATTTTGTAAATTTCATAAATTAAATTAAACCTTACTTCTGTAAATCCTTTATATATATATATATATATTTATATAGAGATTTAACAGAATATCGAAGTCTATTAATGGAAGTTCAGTCATCGGGATATATTCATTGTGGAATATGTAATACAAAAATATTTAAATACATAATGTTTGTAGCTTTGTATAAATACGTCAAAACTACACATACTAAAAATTATTTTAATTCGATCTTAACTTCAATTATTTAATATAATATCTGCAATTGGGTTCGAGATGGGAAAAGATATATGTTTAAAAAATAAAATATATACAAATACGTATAAATCCCTTCCCTTTAAAAAACAAAATAAATCCAAGTTTAAAATTTCTATCCAGTCTACACAAAATTAATACAGTTAAAGGAATTCGATCAGTTGTAAAGGGGTAACCACACTAAGTGGATAAATAACGAACACCCAAGGAATATTTTGTTGTTTAATTTATAATTGCGATTTCACTCAGAGGCTTGCTTCAAAATAATTCTAACGTAACACCTATGCGGTCGCCCCGCTGACAGAATATCTTAATCTTGGATTTATCTATTGTAACACAAAAGTGTACGCAACACAATTTTAATTTAAAAATAACAAAATTGACCCGGCCGAGCGGTAGCGAGGGAGCAATCTTAATTGGAAATCTTTACTTCTTTTGTTGATCTAATGCAAGGTGGAAATTTCGTGAATTTCACACACTACGTACTTCGCCTATCCGTCATTCGATCGTATTTCCGAACTTCTGCACTATGGTGGAGACTGAGTGAACAGCCGTAACCCCCGGAATATATTCCGGGTGTTACGGAGCAGCCCTATTGCACCTATACCACAGATAGGATATAGACACGGCAGTATTTCCCAGTAGACGCGGGGGATACCCAAGACAACAATTTTTTTATATAGTAGTAACGGTGTGGTTTCCATTACCAAATTATATAACTTGAGTTATATAGACTAGTACGCGAAACATCTTTGTAACCACTATAAGCCCCTTATGGAGCTTAAATGGAGGATTATATAAAGGATACCGTGACTTGATTTAGGTAACGTTGTATAACTAAAAGTTTTATAATATGAGTAACAAAAATATTATCGTTACCTTAATATAACTTCTTATATAACCCTTATATATCCCATGGTGCTCTCGATTAATTAATTTGGTCATAGCCGCGGTTGCAGTAATGCTTCGGTTACCTTTATAAACTTTGTTTATAATGATGATGGTAACGTTTCTACAACGCTTAAAAATTTCTCAGACTGATTACTTTTAGTTAGGGAAATTACTTTTCTTTACCTTTATAAAACAATACAATGCATATATTTACGACATGGAATTTCGATATTTTTTGTATTGCATTTTTATAATGTAAGGGTTTAATATTTTTTACATTTTAGAATTACAATTTTTCGGCATGTACGTGATGAAATTCAGCTGCAAATAAAAAATACAGCCCCTCCAAAAATAAGCAATTTTTAATAATTTTAATTAAATATGACAAAATTTAAAATTTTCACTTAGGTGATATTAATTCAAAAAAATTACATAATATATTTTAGAAATGTTATGTAGCTAAAAAGCGTATTGTCTTCATATAAAAATAAAACGGAAGACATATATCTCCAATTTAAAAAATTGGCTTAACCGAAATTTTCTTTTTAATCTGCAATGGACAGATGAAAAAATGGCAGCATGTACTTAAATGAACACATTACCATTATAAAACTTCAAGTAGTTTTATACAAACTGAATGACCCTTATAAAACTTCTAGAAATATTAAATAAACTAAAGGCACCACCATGCTTCGAAAATGGTACTTATATACCCTTAAGTCATAATATGTAACCTTTGGTATTGTTATATATCTTAATTATAGTCACAAAAAACAGATGTTAGTGTTCTTACATACCCTTTGGTTATATTATGTTTTATAAATAAAAACAGTTTTATAATGGCTCCATTCGACACTAAAAGTAATTTGTTTTTATAACGATCACCGTAGTTACTAAAGGGCCACCAAAAATGTTACGATATTTTATAATGGGTATATGTATTACCGAAAGTTCCCAATTTTTATTAAAGTCTTCTAAATTACTGAATGTTGTCGAGTTATATAAGGGTAACCACGGATACCGCAAAACACACTTATTAACAATAAGTTATATAACGTGGTGACGAAAACTGTTATAAAACTTTCTTATATAACTTCTAGTAATGGTTACTCTAAGTTATCTAGACCGGTGATGGAAACATTTTCATCACCAACTTATAAAATCTTAAGTAACTTACTTCCACGATAACCACTAGTAACCTTAAACAACTCTAATATAACTACGTCACCAATTGGTAATATTATAACACTCTTATATAACCACTGAAATTCTTATATAACCGAGTAACCATTATATACCCCTTATAAAACTACCCATCACCTTCGGTCACCAAAAATTGAAAAAATTGTTACTTGGGATATCTACTCGTATATACTTAGGCCTTCACTAAAAGCTTCGCGGATTTAAGCCTAAACAAACCTTTTCACCTTTCGCTTTTGTTTCGTTCAGACTTCGCAAGTTGGTACACACGACCCAAAACACCTGCGGACCACTTTTCTTTTTTTAAATTCAAGGCCTAGGCGAGCTTCGAATTGGCAGATGAGAGATAGACTAAAAAGAGGTCTGGAATACGAGTAGGTTCTTAGTTAGTTGAATGCGGAGTCATCTGTTCTGCTGACGGTGGAACTAATGCGTCAGCTGATGGGTGATGGTGAACGGTTGCCACTCAGGGTTTGTTTACCTTTGCGTCTTTGGGTAAGCTTGCACAAAACCGAATCGCAGCCGCGAATAAGATGATCGAGACGAGAGGTGCGTTTGATGAAAGTGTTTATTGTCGCGGCGTTTGATTGTCTCATGGCACCTCCGGATGTATTGTGGTTTTCGTACCGGAGTAAGATAGGTATCGGTTCACGGCTTATCAGTCCACAGGGACTTCTGTGCAACTACGAATGACTTCTTAGGAAGTCGCACTCAGGGGATCTCCTCTAGATAGCTAATATAAGATATTCGGGTTGTCTGTCGGGATCTCTTATGAACGTTTCCTAAAATCGACTAGGAGAGAGTAACTCAGTATTAGAGCCTTTCACATTAAAGTTTTCTTTTGCACGACACTCTTTTGTTTTCAAATTTCAGGTATTAGGCGGCTTACTTCACGCATAAAGAGGATTAAGAAGGCGAAGACCGAACTCTATTGATTTTGAGATATTTTATGCCCGGACATAGAAGGAACGTGCAGGCACGAACATGTGATGATTGGCGTGTCGTTACTAGTTCTGGAATGTAGGTACTTACGTAGCTATCTGTGTGCTACGAAAGAAAAGAAACTAGAAAAAACAAGAGAAACGCCACCGTTCGTTACTCGAGTAGATTGATTACTTTATTCCTGAAGTTCATTGGTGAAGCCGTATTAAATGCTGTTCATAAGGATTTCACCGATAATGGGTGTGAAATTTCACATATTTCGAAAAAAAATAGGTGCAAGGTTTCCGATGGATACTGGTGTCTATCTAGATGATCAATCTTTTATGATTTATGACTCGATTATCGGCTGCTTCTCGAGGTATTTGTCTTTAGTGTCATCAAGTGTAATGTTCGCAGAGAAAGAACTTATAAGTAACGTGAGATCCTATTGAATGCTGAAAAATGAGTGTACGAGTTCTCCTGGTTTATCTTCGCGACTTATGAGTCGACTACGGGTTGTTTTTCGAAGTATTCGTAGAGATGGAGCCTATGATCAACGTGAAATCTTATTGAATATAGAAAAATGAATGTAAAGTTTCCACTAGACACTGGAAGTAGTCTGTACTTGCGCTATAGCATCGGCACGTATAGGTACTATTCGCAGATGATTCTGGTGTCTACCCCCAATAGGACAGAAACGAACGTAGGTATGCAGATTAAATAAATAGAAAGCAGCTGATAAATCGTAGAAACAGGTGTTCAATTGTATAAAGCCCTAGGAAACGAGGGTAAAATTTCAACAAAAATCTTATATACTATGTACGGGCTCTTGGAATGCTCTCCCATCAGCATGCACGTACTGTTAATTCCATTAAGAGCCTCGTTGATGCACATTTCTTAATTAGACGCCCGTAATTTTACTTGATTGTCTTGCCAGGATCACTTCTCACAGCGGAGTAAAATCGCGAATTATTGTAGCTCTCTTTTTTCTATGGCATTTGTTAGTGTCTTATTCTAGTATCAGTTCTGTTTTTGCAGTTCATTATAACTTGTTTTTGTTACTTAGATTTTAATTTGTTATTTTAAGCGCAATATTTATTATTATTAATGTAAGTTACTTATGAATTGTTATTTTTGATATTCTTTTAAATACTTCCTCCACGTTTTAGTCCAATTATTTTTAGGTATAATAAAAGATTGAGAATCGAGATAGAATTTCAATTTAAAGTTGTACTTAACTTCAGATATTCATCGCTTTTGTTTAAAAGCGGGACTCCAATATGCTGTTGGAGGGCCTGTGGCGTTACTGGACTAAAGGCTGGAACACAATGTGGCGCTGTAGCTCGTAGCTGGCGCGGTAGCTGGTGCTGTAGCTTGCACTGGCGCGCGCCATTTAGCTAATAATGGTTACATTGATGCAGCTTGTAACCAATGGTACGGAATTAGCTGACGGTGAAATCCTTTTATTATATACTTTTACTTTGATCTATACAATTTGAAAATATTATTTAATATGAAAGAATTACAAGAAATGGCCTTTTTAGCATGTGTAGTGCAATTGTGCTTTTTCACTTATAAATATTTAAAGACGAAAAACCGCAGAAAGTGGTGGGTTAGACCTCTATATCAACAGAGGAAGAGTTCGGAAGAGTACGAAAAAACATTTAAATATATAAATGAGAATGATAATGAACTTTTTAATAAAAATATTAATTTCCAACACGCGTTAAAAATTAAAATTTGGCAAAAATGCGCTACAGCCGCCAGCTACACATTGGAACGCCATCATAGACTTTCCGTGCTTTCAACTTTTGACACCTGACTACCGCGCCACATTGTGTTCCGGCCTTAAATTCCTTTGATATTTTGTTCTTAAGTTACTGTATTGAAAAAACTTAACCCACGAGTAGAATTTTTGTATCCACTTTGGGTATTTTTGTAAAAAAATTTCAAAAATACATCTAACAATACTTCAGAAAAAATAGAAAATAAAATTAAAAAAAAAATAATACCAGTCCTCAAATCGGTCGCAACTTTTTTTTTTACTTTTTGTTCTTGTCGGCTCAAGGTTTACCCTAACCCAACTGTCTGTCAATCCACTCGACTTCCCTCTCTTGATCGCGCTATTTCGGGCCACCGTATTGCCAGGTCTGTGGGGGTCTGAATTCGCCGCAGTAGGGGAATGTTGCACCATCTCTTAGGTTTTTTTTTTGTGGGTCCCCGCTCAGATGCACTGCTCCGCTTTCATCATTGGCGTAATTGAATTCGCCTAAGGCTTCAGTAAGCTTTGCTCTTCACCGCGGGTGGATGTAGGGATTTTGATAATTTATTAAGGTTATAAATTGACTTGTAATCATAACTTATAAAATTGTTAAATGTTTTTTAGATCTTATCTTCTCATTTTCGCAGTGTAATCCTGCAAGTCCCGAAAACAAAACCCCAGAGCGGATGATGATCCTTCGTTCGGCGCGTCGCGCAGTTGTTGGCTATGACAAATCAAAATGAAACTTGAAATAAGTCTTGACATAATTACCCCTTAATTGATAAAAAACAAAGTTTAATTGGTTTACAGGGCGCCTCAAAATAAATCAGCAAAATTTGAAGGAGTCAATAAATGAAATATTAATGTTATTTAAACAGTTTTTAACAACATTTTTAACTTAATCTTGAATTGTTTTCTTATTTCAAGAACAATATTTAATTAAAAACAAAATTTTTTGCAAATATATACAAAAAATAAAAATTTATATATATTCCAATAATAATCAGTTGGCTGGAAGACTTTCAAACATATTATCTATATTTTCATCTATGTCTAGTAAATAGGCCATTTCTGGAAATTTCCTGCTTCTAAAACATTTGTGCCGTATTCTTCGAAATGATGAGATATATGAATCTGATGATATAAGCAGCATATTCATGAAATCAACGTTTTGCTCTTTCCTTGAAATTTTGCTATTGTTGTGGGTAGTATCTGTAGCGCTTGTTGTCCTTATTTTTAGCTTCCTATGCTTCTTCCGATTAGTCGCCAATTGGCAAAAGGCAGTGAAGTGTTATATTTTTTCCATGCCTTAAAACTTTGTGGACTGTTTCTGTTAATTTTCTCCTTGCATATTTTTTATTTAGTAATATTTATGCATTTTATTGGAAGACTACAAGAAAGAACATTTAATATGGTCCCAAATCTCTTTCTCTCTTTCCACGTCCATTTTGGTAATATCCGATGTTATGTCCGGGTGTTTAAAAAATCTTCGTCATTGACGTCATTTGTACTTTCAAATCTCTGCTTATCAATAATTAAACCAAGTTGTCTATTTTGCTTATCATCAGGTTTTTTCGTACATCCCCATCAGTGAAACTCAAGTCGTAACTCATGTGCAATATAAATTCCATAAATCGAATCCTTGCATGAAGAGGCGAAAGCCAATAT
Organism: Dioctria linearis; assembly: GCA_963930735.1. Lineage (NCBI taxonomy): Eukaryota > Metazoa > Arthropoda > Insecta > Diptera > Asilidae > Dioctria > Dioctria linearis. The sequence continues at coordinate 53,261,809 of OZ005741.1, read as the reverse complement.
TGATGGAGAAATAAGAATTTTAAGAACTTTTTTTTATTTTTAATGATTCTAAATCAAATTTATAAATACAAGAAGAAAAAACAACCGCCTCGTCCGGGATTTGAATATTGATACTTTTCTTCAACATCGTAGTTTTCTTCCGTATTTCGAAAATCATTTGGATGTTCTCTTGGCAAATAGTACAACTTGCCGTTGATTTGGAGTCTATTATAAGTTGAGTTACTCCGCCATCACACATTGTTACGTGAAGCCTATGAATTACTTCTATTTCTTTGTCGTTAACTAAGCATTTCATCGGCTAAACCATTTATTTCTTGTTTATCTTTTTCAATTAATTTCTCTGAAAATTGTACTTGTCTTTAGAAAGTCTCAAGTCTAAAAACAAAGATCAAGCTTCGTCTGGAGTGATTTTCAGCGGCTGATCTTTTTGGGTGGGGATACTATACTTTATACTTAATTCTACTCACAGGATGTGGACTGGCTTCGTCAAGAGATTTTACCATAGAGGCTTTTTTAAATAGTTTCTCGGACGTATATCGTTGGCAAAGTAATTTCCTTATTAATTCCGTTGCTAAATCTTCATAATGCTCTTTGAGTATTCGCTTTTTGGTGATTTCCGAGCACTGATCAAGGGATTTAGCTGGTGTGCCTCTACCGGATGATGCAGAAGGCTCCAATGTTGATGCAAAAGATTCCAATGTTGATGTAGAAAATTCCGATGCTGATGTAGAAGAAAAAGATGTAGGTATCGCAAGTGTTGAAGTTGATGGTTGAGATGACACGAATGATTTTAGTTCTTTAGTACTGATTTCCATTACTGTATTCAACCACGACTGATTGTTTTGTTCTAACTTTCATGCGTTTCTAGCACTAAGTTGCCACTTTTTTCTTGAAAGTCCGAATAGTGTAATAATGGCATTCACTTCCGCCTAGAAAACCGTGACATGCCTTTCCAGGTGTATTGCAAGGTCCAAATGAGGCTCCTCACCGAAGACGCCTGCTCCGTTTTCGTCTTCAGATTTGGAGCCGTCCGTAAAAATTATGATGCCTAACAATGGGTGAAGCACAGAGTGTGATGCCCATTTATCTCAAGATGGAATTTTCGTTTTAAAACTACTTATTAGCATGGTCTCGAAGAGGTGGTTGCTCTCTCTGTTGATGCCAGGTGCGATAGACCGCACCAAATCAATGATCGACTCGTGTGGAACTCTGGTTCCCGAGTGGATCCAACTTTGATTCAGATGCAGCCTCAGCGCTACGATAGAGGCCCCCTTCGTAATGTGTATCTGCACGGGGTGCATATTGAGGATAACCTCAAGAGGCCGAGTCCTGTTAGTAGTCCTTGAAAGCGCCGCTTGCAACTAAGTAGGCACAATCATTTAATCTTTTCCAATATCCTACGATGATTGGAATACTCCATTGCTTTACACCATACCTCAGAGCCCTAGGCCAACATGGGCCGGATGATGCTAGTATATAACTATAGAATCATCCGCGGTTTAAGTCCCCACTTTATCCCTATAGCTCTGCGGCACATTGCGAAAGTTCTTAAAGCTTTGTTCGCTCTGTCCTCAAGATGTAGCTTCCAGCTCAGCTTTTTGTCTAGTATAATGCCTAGTTATATCAACCTGTCCTTAAGCTCTAACCGTGTGGAGCCAATGGAGGGCAGGTTCAATCCTGGGATGTTTTTTTTCTTGGTAAAAAGGCATAAGTCCGAAATCCGTAGCCCAATCTGCGACTAGTCGGGTTGCGTTACGCGTCAGTTCAAAGAGCTCCGATTTATAGCTTCCGGTGACTAAGATCACCAGGTCGTCTGCGTAACATACAGTTTTGTACCCCATCTAAATCATCAATATCAATTTTTTCTTAGAAATTTCATGGATATTTTTTCATTAGAATTTGTATGCATTTTTGACAGCAACGGCACACATGAAAGTGATCTGAAAATAACTCCATTTGGCCACTAAAATGAATAAAACATTTTCTGAAAATTTGGCTCCTCAACAACCCTCTAGATCAGGTCCAGGCTGTGGAGCTTATGATTAATGGAGGCCGTGTATAATGCGGAGTTTTAACAATTTCTCAACAGAGTGGAATCTCGGAGATTCCACATAAGTTTTGACTGAGACCTGCAATATCTTTGTATTATAGAATCTTTCGTTATGCATTGTTTCCTTCTGAGTCTCATTAGAAAATCAGAGATATTCTTTTTGGACCCATCAACAAACAGTTAAGTGCACCTGCAAGTACTCAGGTTCTATCATCTCTTCTGAAGCTTTCTATGAACATCAGTTTTGATGAGAGACCGGATACTCGAGGTGGCAGCGCCTTAGGCGGGTTCCAGTCCAATATACGGAAAATCAGAGCCATCCTTGGCTAAAATGTTTTATGCTAAGTCAGACATACATATTTTTTTTTTAATTTAGACAGAAACATTTTGAAATCAAATTTCTTTGAATCGTTTCAAATATTATATAAAAAAAATATCTGATGTGGGGCATAAGATCACTTCAAATAGGTTTTCATCTATTCGAAAAATCTCACCTTTGCTCCGATATTGATTGAAAAGATTTAACTAATTCTTTCAAAAATTCGCAGACTGAATGGAAATAAAACCGTGAGTTTCGAGCCTATAAAACTACTCACTACCGAAGTAGATTGCACTCAGGTGAGATACATATTGAACAATGCTCCTGTGATTGTGGAAACTATTCTGCAATCCAAAAGTATAAGAATCATTCTCAACATCTTCTCAATCTCTTGATTATGTCTGTATTTTACATTAAATTCTTCCTAAGTATCTATTTTAATTAATTTGTCTATAACATTATTTACGGGACTGTGATATTCAAATTATCCTCCATAGGAAACTTTAATGTGATATACGTGTCGGACTAGAAGAATAAAAAACACAAACTAATTAGTAATAGCCGTTTCTCTTGAAAATTCTAAAATCTACAACAGAAGGAACTCAAGTACTTGTGTAGCCCTATTTTAGCTCTTAGACACGCTTCTTCTTAAATTAATTATAGATGACAATATTTCCAGAGTAACAAAACCTTTCACCATCTTTTCAGGTTAATGAACTCCGCTTGTATCTATGTGTTCATCCTTTGAATTTCATTTTACGAATATGTAATATGTTATGTAAAAATAATGAGGACTACGTCGTTCGTATGTACCTATATCTTTCACATAAATTAAAGAACACAAAAAAATGTAAGAAGATAATTTACTATAGTCGACATGAGTCTCCTTTGTTCTCCTGCATGGAAAGTTTTATTAATGGCGAATAATTATGCCACACTTGCTTGCAACAGCTCTCAAGAGACTTGTTGTAAATTAAAAAGGTGCGCAGAAACCTCCTCTTAGGAGACAAAGCTGAGATAAAGGTTGTACAATTGTTGGAATACAAAAGAAAGTTTTTATTTATTTTTTTCCATAAATGAATTGCTTGTAGTAACACGAAAAGCTTTCCTTTCCCTATTCATTCTTCTTAATTATCTTACAAATGTTCATCAAAACTTCTAAATTCTAATTATTGGCTTTTTTTTTCTTTCCCTCCCCTTAAACCACCAGAAAGTATGATAACCTAAACTGAAAATGTTTTCTATCATGACCACCTGAGAGATGCCTATAAAGTGTTACAGATGTTTCCATCTTAGGTACTTATGGCTTCATTTTACGCCTGTTTAACAGATGTTGGTCGGCAGAATATTTTAATAACAGGAAAACGAAGGCAATACGGATCTCTTATCGTTTGTATCCGTTTTCCCCAGTCACTGTAAATTGCTTTTGAAAATCTCGTTAAGTATCCTCCCAGTTAGATAGGATACGAAGAGTAGAGATACCATGGCAATTGCCAGAGGGTAGGTTTATAAATTTCGTCGGCACAAGTTTCACTCATTTAACCACCTGGGCTATTGCAAATTGAAGGTAACAACATTTTCCCATTTTTTTTTTCGAATCTGGAAAATATTGTTCCTCTTCAGTTCACTTAAATATTGCTAAATTTACCTTTAGTAGATGTTTTTTGACATTTTTACCTGTGCGGTTGACCTTTTCTGCAGTGGGTACATAAAAAGTCCTCACGGTATTTTTTTCTCAGATTTTTTATTCGTGCTTTTTTTCTGGTTGAATAAAAAAAAAAAGAAGGTATTTCGGTAAAATTCCTAACAATTAAAGTCGTCCTTTCAATAACATCGAAACAAATTGTTTTCGGTTCTATGAACTTTGACTTTGTATTGAAAAGGTAGGGAAGGGACTCATGTTCATTTGTGTTTTACTTTTATTATATTAGGTTTTGCCCCATTAAATTAACCGGGTGCTTGATAAAATTTAAGATTTTCAGAAGATTTAATATTGAATTTCAGCACGCGATACTAATTTGAATAAATCAAAAATTATTTACTCTATACGAAACACGCAATTCACAATATTCTTGTTCAGAAATTTTGGAGAATTTCTTATTCAGAAGTTTATTGGGAAGAAATCAACCTCGCGATATTTTAAGGTGTTGTCGGTTTACCGATAGAATATCAATTTGGTGTAAACGTTTTCCAGTGAAATTATTTGTTTGAGATTATTATTATTTGCCAGTGCATGTACAGATTGCAATGGAAAATTTCAAAATTGCAAAATTAATAAGCATTCAATATTAAATAAACATCAGGATATACAAATGTGGATGGAGAACGCTTACAGAATTTTAGATAAATAACATATTCACGTGATTTTATTTTGAGCTGGCAGTACTTTATAACTCAGCTGTATGCCTTGCATAAATTTTAAATGAAATATCAAATTATTGCTAAATACTAAAAAAAAAAAAAAACTTAACTCGGCGGTATTCGCTCCGGGGTAAAAAAAATACCACAGAGTACATAAATTTGGTTTTATATTTTTTTCAGAGCCTTCTGGCAACACAGGATTGTAAGTACCTTCGGGCGGTGCAAAGGGTTCGTGAAGCGCAGAGCTGCCGGGGGAGAGTAACTGGATGTGAATAGCCATGTATGTGCTTCGTGTGCTGACAGGACGTTGACTTCTGATTACTGATGATAGTGCGTATACCTAGTGAAGCCTAGCGCGTATATGACCTAGTATACAGCTTGGTATTTGTACCTTGGTATGCTATAAGACTACTGGCGTTAGTCTCTCCCAGTCTAAAGGACGGATCATAACCGTCTCGTGGTCCACTGCTGTCACTTTATAAGTGCTAATAAGATTAAGCCCGAACGGAGGTACCAGTAACTTTAAGGATTTGCATGTAAGACTCACTGTGAGTACTCATGATCGTATGATCATGTTATACAAAGCCATACCAATTGGGTAGCCAACATTGCTAACTTGGTACTAGGGGCTTGAGGAGCCCCGAATAGAGCTGCACTTAGTAGCGATATTCGCCTCAACTTGGTATGGCCCCCTTGTGGGAGCATCGTAGTGGTTGTGGTAGCCCATATGCGGGCAGAGAGAGATTGTCTGAGTCTGCATGACTTAGGCAAACATTCTTCTCTAAACAGAGTAGTTTGTTCTTTTGACAATATTGCATACTGCGTCCGTGAATTTGAGGGATGGTCGCTTATTAATGTATGCTTAGAACTCTCGGCGTGGAGTTGCGCTAAATCAACCGGATGCCGTGACCCAAAGATCGGAAGAGATTTTAGGTAGGTCTCGCTTTGACCAGTAAGTCCAATGTCAAGCATGCACTGACAAAAACTGGTACTTCTGAGACAGAATATAAATTATATTCTGCCTCTCAAGGGCGCTGATTTTCGCTTGTTTTTAATCCGTGCATAATGAGAGCCGTTAAATTAAGCCATAATGGCAGGTGCTCACGTAAAACCCTGACAGCTTTCTGTAAGTACCGTCGAACCGGTAGTTAGCACAACCGCACCCCGCGAGGCAGTCTGTTTTACCGCGGCGCTTGTTGACAACGGACGTGTAAACTGAGAATGGGTATAAACACCCGGGAGGGACGGTTCTTGTTACATTACTTTTCGGTATGTTTAGATATATTTTTGTTTTGTTTTGAGTTATAATAAGATTAATTTTCCACTCAGATTCAGACGATAATATTACCGTCAACATTCAGATTCTGATCCACAAATTGAAGAAAATGAAGAACTACATCCAAGATGTACCTTTGAAGTATCTTAGACGAGGGAAGTTTATTGGAAAGGCGGAACAACTCAGTGGCGAGCTTGTACGAAATCGCTAGGTATACATATAAAATCCCATAACAATTTTTATCATTTACCGGGACCGATTGGCAAAGGCAGATCTTGCTCATTCATGTAAGAAGATCTTATATTTTTGGAGACTTTTCTGCAAAAGATAGCACAGTATACCAATATTTATATTCAAATCTGAGATCCGAGTTCTCTAGAGAACGCGATTGTAAGTGTTAGAGACATTGTTGAACTTAGAGCTCTTTTGAGATTACTATATTTCTATTATAGGCTGAGGAGTGGTTTATCTGAACACAAAAGATCTCTGGGAAATGGATTGAAGTGGTTGCGATGAATGCATAGCCACCATGTCACACGAAATGTTTCAGTTTTTTTTTTGAGAATTTTGCGTTTTGACGATATTTGGCGGTCTTTTGCGGTGATGGCTGAGTCAGGTGCATTCGGAACGATTCAGCTCGAGAAAAAGAACGACATGGATTGAAAAAATTCATTCTAAACGAGAAAAAGAACGCAGCGTTTTTATACTAATAACAGGGAAATATATTTAGGAAAAGATGACGGTCCATACGATAACAGCAATTCACCAAGCGATGTCATCAAGCATTTGGTAGAACCTATAAAGAACAGCCACCGAAATGTCGTGATGGACAACTGGTTCACCAGTTTTTCCCTGTTGAGTAATTTGCTCAAAGATTATGGACTGACAGCACTGGGCACTTTGAGGAAGAATAAAGTTAGAATTCCACCTAGTTTTACGACGACCAAGGGCCGGGCCGAGAAGTTCACAGTTCCGATTTTGGGTTGCAAAAAGATTTTTTTGTGGTGTCATACGAGAATGTCCCAAATAAGACGAAAAAATTGGTGCTCTTGGCTTCAATTATGCATCATGATGGCAGAAAAATTCTGGAGGAAACAGAAATCCGGAAATGTTAATGGACTATAACAGAGCCAAATGCGGTGTCAATGGTGTGGATGAGATATGGGCTACCTACTTGGTGGCACGGGCAACCAGAAGACGGCCATCTTTTATGGTGTTCTGAATATGGGCGGCATCTATGCGTACGGTATAGTGAAGGCAAATAAAGAAAATAGTGGTCCTTTCATTGCCAAGAGAAGAATTTACTTGAAAGAACTGGCTTTGAGTCTTGTAATGCCGCAGATAAAAAAGCGATCATCAGTTACCTAATTTGTTCCTATTTATAAAAACTAAAATATAGTTTATGCTCAGTGCCAACTCGAATGCTCAGTACCAACTCATCCAGGTCGCGTCCGCCCATATTTGAAAAAATTTGTTGTTGATTTTTCTAAGAGTACTATGAAAAAAGTTCAAATTTTGTTGATTTTTTAGGATAAGCTTTCATTTCAAATAAATAAATATTACAACATTCGTTTTCCACTTTATTTATGGACAATAATGCCAATAACACTAATGCATTGTCAAGCGTTGAAATGCAATCTTATTTTCTTAAATAACGGCAATTAAACTGTGTTGTATTTATTACCCGGTAGCGAGTATTAGTGTTAGTAAATACCTAGATAGTGCCGCCTGGTTAAAACTATAATAAGATGTGATTTAATTTTAATATTTTGTACTCTGTTAGTCCGTCGTTATGAAACACTATGTAGCAAGCTTTCAGTCCCTTATTTCATTTATAAATCACTTTCATATCAAGTAAACAGTAAATTAGTTGATCGCCAGTTGTACCCAAGAGAAGATTTATCTGAAAAAAGGTAGGTGATTCTTCCCATCAAAATATATTGTTTATAAAGTAAAAAATAGAAACTGTATAAAGAAAATATTTAAACTGTCAACATTTTGATTTTATTCCTCCAAAACTTAAAAACGGAAGGGAAGACAAAAAAATAAAAGGTTTAGACTATTGGAACGATTATTTATCCTACAAATCATCATAAGTTGTATCGTTCGAGTATTATAGGGGGTATTGATAATTACTAAAAAAAAACATTTTTAACCCCTCCCACTTCCAAACGATTTGAGCTCCGCTTCCCTCCCCAACAATATTCTGTTTTTTTTTTTTATGAAAGAAATCACCTGGTAAGAGATGGACATAATTGTCTCAAATGCCCTAAGTTTCCTAAACGTACAGTCTTGTATAAAAGTAAGATAGATTTTTTTTTTATTAATTTGGAAATGTTAGATAATTTTTTTCATATTCCGATATCTTAAAAGGAAGGGTGAGCTTTTAAACTGGAACCGCATAGTACCAAGTACAGAATCTGGATACCGATATTCTAAAAAATGGTAGCACACCTGCTTATCATAGAAGGTTTTTTTTTAAATCACTCAATAGAGCGATATATACGGGATGCTCTTGTAACACTCATAATTCTTAAAAAAAAAAAAACAAAAAAAAATCCGAATTACTTTTAATTATCCAACCCTTAAAGCTTTTTAATACGACCTCACAATTCGGGTCCATAGCGATTTTAAAATGCATCCAAAATAAAATTCGTATAACTAGAATATCTAAAAAAAAAACTAAGAAAGAAATTTCACAAATTCGATTATCTTATCAATTTGTAACACATAAAAATTGAAAGTGAAGACAGAAAAAAAGAATATCCACTTGGACAATGTTGTGCACTTGGACAATGTTTTAACCTCCGAACAAAAGAACTTGTAACCCGTACTCAATTTTCTCTACATTTCAAAACTTTTCTTTTCTAGTTTTTTGCACTTTTCAATTTTACCAAGCTGTGACAAAAACATTTGTCATTTGGACAAATTTCAATTGGAGGCGTGAGTTCTTCTTTTCTTTTATGTCTTCTTGGATTTTAACTTGAACAATGAGAGTTGGATTTTAAAAAAATATATACGTATGTACATATATATCAAAAAAAACTTTTCTCTCCTCCAGACTATTATAGTTTAAAACTAAAACGTAGAAAGTTAAGTAGAGTCTAAAAAAAAAACACATATACGAGGCAAAGGGGAAGTGTTAAATAAGATGCCATGCCCCAGCTCGCCAATCAAAAAGATAAAAAGAAAGAAATGCAAAAACAACATCTTCTTCAACCCTTATGAACTTCCTTAGTCCTCTAGTTCATACAGTGCCAACTTTTAGTAGTCTCTAGAAACTTTTCGGCTTATAAAACTCCAACTAAAAACTACGAAAAACTTATAAAATTGTAAAACTTTTACAGCACAGAAATCAGGAAAGAAATTGATAAAAGCGGATGAGTGCCTTGAATGACAGAGACTCACTAGAATTATTATTGAGACATTTTTAGATTGTGTAAATTTTTGATTTTGTTCAGAGTCAAGTTGTCTCTAAGGTTTCGGATGTTTGGTAAATTGTTTTGAACATTTCATAGAAAGTTTTTTTTTGTGTTTGATTTTACAATTCAAGGATGAATAACTAGTTTGAAATTAGATTTAGATTTGGATGTGATAATTGAATATGGCGAGGTAAGTACTTAATGGTTGCGTTTAGAATTTCTCTTTTGAAAATTAAAAAAAAGCAAACAGAAGTATTCAAACTATGTACAATTGAAAAGAATGCAAAGTGAAGAGTGTATAAGTGATCTTAAAGACTGTCATTATAGATTTTTATTGGATTTTTCCAATTCTCATGTAATCTTGAATAATTGAATATTCTGTCAAATTTTTTAAGCATTCGAACTCTTCTCCTATTATTTTGTAACCATTGAACTTTACTGGTGAAATTCATTTGGTATATTGCGAAAGCTGACCTAAAATTTAATTTCGAAACATCATCTACGAGTAATGTTTCACTCAATTTTTAAGAATAATATTTACTCAGCTATTTACAATAACATTTCACTATGAATTAGAAAGCGCAATAGTCTGATTAAAATTCACATTTTGCAAAAATGTTTAAATGAAATTTGCTTTGAGTGAATGCTAAGCTCGAGTCTTTCCGGACGTCCACAATTAGTTGATTTTGCTGACAATTAAATAGAAAGCCATTGAGTGAAATATCTAGCATTTCCGACCACTAATAAATGTAAAATCAAGGTGTAGAATTTCTTCTGGTCCTTCGAGCCGGATATTTCTTAAAAAAAAATCATAGATTAAGAATCACAGAATAGTAGGTGTGCCATTGGTGTTATATTCAATTTGAATAGGAAAAGATTGGAATTATCGTTGTTTTTGATTTTATTGAATCAAAGATAAATCTGGGATTTTTATTGTGTTTACTTCTAAAAGTTATTTTTTTGTTTTTCCTTTTTTTTGTAAGTTTTTCTTTTCTTATACTTTTGGTGAATTGGATTTTCACAATAATTAAGCAAACAAGGAATAAATAAGATATTCCGACTTTGAGCCTTATTCGAAAATATCACGAAGCCCCATGTAGCCATCTACGTGTACATTCCAACAAAAACATAATCCTAAATGGAGAAGAAAAACAATAAAATAAACAGGATCTAAAGTTACCTCAGTTAAACACGTGCCGGCTTTCATTTCTAAAAATAAAACGTAAACAAACAAACCATTATTTATATACATAAATATATCAAAATAAAAACTTACCAAATTATATAGCTTCCGGCTGCGAATCGCAGCCAGATATGGTGATACGTGTCAACACAGTTTGCCCTCTCTCTTGCTACATAGCAAACACAAGCAGTTTCAGATTTCACACATGAAACCGCTACGATTTTTTTTTAAGTTCCAATTTACTCTGTGTATTTTCATGAGTATAATATAAATAAGGCGATGCCGCGAGCATTCTGGGATCTGGATCCTGACTCGAATTAGTCTTTACAATATATTGGTAGAAATGAAGGCAAATGCACTAAATAAAATTTTTCTTTCAGCAAACTTTCAATCCAAGAAGTGGTGATTCTAGGCATATTAACTAAGCAGACATTTAAAGCCTAAATATCCTCATTTTTCTTTTATAATAGAAGACGATTGACACCGCAGGAATTAGTGAATTTTTACTCTAAAAGAAAAGGATAGATAAATATAATAATTCCAGTTTATTACAGAATTTATCCCCGCTGAAAAGTATTGATCTCCAGTATTTCCTACAGGCAGCTCAGGAACGCTTATCATCTTTATCGGTTTCTTGTTTTAAACCCATACTCACGTACATTTTATAATTTCAGGTTCAAAAAATTGCATTTGGTTTTCAGCACCACCTATGCTTCAGTTTTTCTTTATTTTTTCGCTTATTTGAATTTATTATTTTTACATTGTATTTGTTCCTTTTTTTAGTTATTATTTTTATTTTGAATTTATTATTTTTATTTTTTGAATTTATTTGCTCTATTCCAAAAATTCAGTTACCATATAAGCAAAAATATGAGAATTTTCCTAAATAAAAACAATTTTGAAATTTACCAAAGCTGCTTTCTCTTTTTGTTTTGAATCTTGCATCACCCCTTTTTAATTTATCAATACTCAAAACATAAATTTGGGCAACAAACTAGCACATGTAAAAAAAGACTCGTTTTGAAACTATTCATGAATAACAATTTCAATTTGAAAACTTGAATCCAAGTCTCCAAATTTCAGGGTGCTAATGTGAATTGAAGTATAGCCCTGCACATAATGAATAACTTATTTTTTATGATACTAGTTATATGCCTATTCAACATATTGATATACTGACTACATAAACCGTCGTCATTATGTATATAAAAAAAAAAAACTTTTATGGGCATACACTTATCCGATTCAAGAATCCTCTTGAGACTATACTACCGAACAAACTTTCTTGAAGATACTAGAGCAAAACAAGCAATGCTAATAGAGGGTGACTTTGTGCCGGTTGGTAAGCCACATAAAATATGCAAAGAGTTCTTAACTATTCCCTTAAAGATGTTTTTTTTATAAGTCCTCTTTTCTTTTATGTTAGTTCTCATCGTTCAAGTTTATGAATACATCACTAGAGTTTTTCTGATAATTCATCACATAAAGAGTTGCAAACACAAAATAAATTTATTGCAACAGCTTTATGTAAATTTTAAATATTTTAATTCTCTCTTTTATATTAAGAGATTCGGAGACAATAAGAATTTCACGAATTGGAATTGCATATCGGTTCCGAAATATGTCACCCGAAAATAAAACTTTTTTTTCGACTGTCTCCAATACATATTTTCATACTTTCTCTAAATTAATTTAATTTCTTTTTCTCAGCATTCTCTACAACATGCGATTACGGTTGAATATTTTCTCGTTATTTCTTATTTCACGCTCTACAAGATTTATATTTAGCGCCATGGTATGCCATATTTCAAGAATGCAGTCCTTTGAAATCAACGAACAGGACAATTCTAATGGATAATAAATTCTGGGTGTCAAATTTTCAAACAGCATTCGAAGTCCAACTTCATTCGGTAAAAATGCTGATTTCACTGGAACCATAGTGTTCAGCTATTGCACCATAAAATGAACTTTCGTCTGGCGTCGCCATAGCATTTAAGAGCTTAGATAATGGCCATATCTGGTTCCAACGACCACAAATAGTACACCCCAGTTGGAAAGCAAGTTCCGACTTTTATTCTGCACTGAATGAAAGCATCCAAGTATGTAAGTATTCAGGACATCAGCAGTAGTAGCAGCGTACGTCAGTTGGTTCACAGAAGTTGTACGTATTTCGATCGCATATAGGACATTATAAAAGTAGTACTGCCTCATGAAACGATATCTGCAAGAAAAGTTGCTCCACAAATGCCCAGGTGTTATATGATTTATAACGCTTTGTGGTATAGAAAACATTTCCCAAAAAAAAAAAAAAAAAATTTTGGATATTGTGTGGAGTATCCCAGAAGTGGATAAAAGACGGGGGTTATGAGAATCCCATAGTAAAGTGCAGATATGTTGTATGCTCTGTGTATAAACCATTTTCGTAGCCTGACTAGCATAGCTCAGTTTACAATCTCACGTAACTGCAAAATATTTCATACCAAATGCCATGTAGCAGATGGTCCGGGAGTCGGACCGTAACTTTGAATGATTTTACCTAATCCCAGAAACTTAGTGTTTGCCATCACCGATAAAATGGAAATTTAAGAGTGGGAAGGATATATAGAAAGTACACACAAGGGGTACGAAACTGAATTTTGATATGTTTTTGGTTTGTAAAATTCGTTGGAGATATCTGGAAGCAGAGAAAAATATGATTATCGTCCAAGACTGTGGGTAGGATTTTTTTCCTGTTTTTTGGGAGCTTCTTATAATGGGATTGGAATTTTTCAAATAGCATGGCATGCTTTGTGTGTTTTATAGATAAGATAATTCAAGGAATTTCGTCTTTGAAGCGAAGATGTCAAATGTGCGTATCGAATGAGAATTATTTAGACAGGTTGACTAAATTTGACCGAACATTAGTAGTTTCTTGCATAAATATATATGCACGTTGGGTTATAAAAAAAACCTCCTGTATTGGATATATCTAGCGCTTGTAGAAAGTGGAGTTTTTGTCGTATTGGCCTATGTAACATGCCAAAGCAAGTAAAGTTCAGACAGAAAAGTTTTAAGTGCGAAATTTAAATTTATTTTTTATTGAATGTATTATGGGATGGAGTTGTTGCGCGGCGGAACGGTTAAGAGCATATTGGTATAAAATATTATAATTGTTAAGTGCACGCCCAAAATAAGAATCTGCAAACCTACTTACGCTAAATTTTACATTTTATTATTTTTTCACATTTACAACTTGAGTCACTCGTCCCTCATTAAGGTCGATGCACACTTACCGGCACAGCACGAGCCGGCACAGACATGCATCGACCGGCACCGGCATTACTCGTGCACATATAACGGCATAACACTGCAATCAAACTTTCAATGAAGACAAGTATCGAGAGAAAACTACTGAAAAGTGATCCCATCTTAGCTTCGAAACTAGACCAGCAACCGATAAATACCGGCCTGGTTTCTAGCTACCGATAGCGACCGGCAATGAAGTTTCCGTTACGTGCCGGTATCTGCTGGTGCCGGTTGATGTGAATTAGCTAACTTGGTTTCACATAAAAATAGTTTGCCTGTGTGTGCTGGTAAGTGTGCAGCGACCAATACGTGCAGCTCCTGGATTTCCGCGGGAGAATATCCGATTCTAGGTATTAATGTGCTGATGTATACTCTAAAATAGCCCTTTATAAGCTACAATTATTATTATTGATTTCTTTCAGAATCCTTTTCAATCTGAACTACATTCTCTGCAAGTCCATTTTGTATCGACTATTTTGAACTGATATAGGTAAAATAAAAACTCTTTTGGCTTGCAAAATTATGGATAAATAAAATTATGGTTAAATTGACCCAATGTCCTTTATTATGCTTAGAACTATTTTATCATAAATTGAAGGAAATTTTATACATTTTAAGTAATAATCTATAGCGACTAGATAATATTTGCCACTATAATCTAAACAATTGACTACAGCCTCTTAAAAAGGAAGGCTGGATACTGGATCTAATTTTAACTTTTCTCTCAATTTAGTATTAGTTTTATACGCATAGGCCACCGTATTCCTTTCTTGCATGAAACAGAAACCATGCTCATATTGACACACATCAGTATGAATTAATATGAGACTTTCAGTATGAAATGGCCTTAACGCTGACCGTCTATTTCACTTAAGGGGGGAGATAGGTGGAAAACTATTCAAAAATATACTCCTAAAATTCCAAGTCAAAGTTCCAATGCGTTCACAAGTTATAAACGAGCTTCCGTCGTTCAAGTGACGGACAGCGTGGCATGTAATATCTTTTCTGTAATTTTTTTTCAAACGCTTTTTTCTCGAAAAACGACTTTTTTTCGAATTTGTGTACACTCTAGCTTAAAAAGCTTTCAACCGATCATTTTGAATTTTAGTATATAGTTTCTTTATATAAATACGCTCTATTCGAACCTGAATCCTAATATCTTTGTAAATTTTTTTTAAACGGTACGAAAAAATGGAAAAAAATCACACTTTATGTTCGCACCCGTTGTTGGATGAACCTAGAACGAAAGGATTAGATTAATATCTAATATAAAAAATCTTATCAACATCTGGAGATCTCACAGATCCAAGAGTCCGACGACGACCTGAAATATACAAAAATGAATTAAAACATGACGTCCAAAGATAACATAGTTAAAGTAATAAATGAATTCAAGAGGGGAAACAAAAAATGTAAATCTAGAGGAAATAAATAAACAATAACAACAACAATGAAATTGTTTACATAGCATCATATAGGCACCATACAATTTCAATTAAACTTTGTGTTCTACAACATAAAATTATATCAAATACACTGTACAATGTACGATAAGATAAGATAATATTTATTAGCATGATAACTATTAAGATAACATCTGATTCACAACATTCAAGATTGTTTTATACTTAATTAAAATACTATACATATATTATTAAATATTTAGCTTGCAATATATAATCACTAATATTTTAAAATTTTTTATACTTCTTTCTATCTTAATTTAATTGGGAAGACTATTAAACATCTGTAGGCCTTTATGCATCAGCTGATTTTGTGTCCTCATCCTGCGCGCGTAGGGTAGTCTGAAGTTATCAGCATTCCTTAGGTTGTATGGTTGCTCCTCACTAACATATCTCAAATTATTTGCTAGATAGTTTGGCATAAGCTTGTAATTGATTTTAAACACAGTAATCAACACAATATATGATATTCTCTGTCTAACATTCATCCATTTCAAAGACTCAAGCATACTATTTATCGGCGTTCTTCTATCACAATTCAAAATTATCCTCATTGCCTTATTTTGCAGCTTTTGTAATCTGTCAATCATTTCACCAGTGCACATATATAAAATTGTTGCACAATAGTCAAAGTGTGGTAGTATTATCGTATTATATATCGTTTGCAAACATTC
Organism: Dioctria linearis; assembly: GCA_963930735.1. Taxonomy (NCBI): domain Eukaryota; kingdom Metazoa; phylum Arthropoda; class Insecta; order Diptera; family Asilidae; genus Dioctria; species Dioctria linearis. The sequence goes on along the minus strand of OZ005741.1, from coordinate 53,245,776 downwards.
CTTTGGCACGCTTCTTCTAATTCTGCTCATAAACCCTATTTTCTGCGCGATCTTTTTACACACCATAGATACATGGCTTTTAAAATTCAATTTACTGTCAATAATTACACCTAAATATTTCACTTCATTAACACACTCAATAATTTCATTAGCATTAATCGTCACATTCATGTTGCTGTTTAATACAATACATTTTGACTTATTTATATTAAGCTTCAACTTGTTAACGTCCAACCACTCTATCAAGCGTTTAAGTTCCACGTTCATTATCCTTTCGCATTCACTCACATTTTCTCCTTTAATAAATACTAATGTGTCGTCAGCAAACAACATTAACTTAACACTATTAAGTACTGATTTCATGTCATTAATATAGATTATAAATAGTAATGCACCTAGTATAGACCCTTGCGGAACTCCTATAAGAACATCCTCAGGTTCTGAGTATGATTTGCCAAATTTCGTACGTTGTTTTGTATCTTTCAAATAGCTTATGAACCATTTCAGCTCTACGTTCTTAATTCCATAATTATTTAATTTTGCCACTAATATGTCCCTGTCTATTGTTTCAAAGGCTCTCCTAAAATCAAGAAATACCGCTATTATTATCGACCCTTCATCGATAAATTTTTTCCACTCTGAAATCATCCAGATTAATGCCGTTTCGCATGAGTGCTTACTCCTGAAGCCTGACTGTTGCTCTACTAGTACTTCATTTTTTTCAATATATTCCACTAGTTGTTTGTACACTACTTTTTCCAACAGTTTTTCCATTACTGGAAGCATATTAATTGGTCTAAATTCTTCACATACTTTAGTTCCTTTAATTTTTTCAACAAGTATTACAACTGAGCTCTCCCATTTTTTGGGAATTCTCCACTAGTTATTGACTGGTTTATTATCTTTATCAAAACTGGGCTTAATAATTCGTAATTGTCTAATATCATCTTTATATTCATACTATTATCATCTCTTTTTTATTCAATTCTTCACAAAGGACTTTCAGTGCTTGCACATCAACATGTTTGAACTTAAATCGACTTTCTACTGGTTGAAGTAAGCTCCTATAGAAATTTTTCACTGCAATACTTTTATTTATATCTTGAACACTTTTAATAAAGTATTTGTTAAATTTCCTTGCGATTATAACATCTTCCTTTATATTCTCATTGCCAAATTTAATATCGTTTTTCACACTGTCATTTATCCCTCCAATTACTAACTCTTTCAACATTTTCCACATGCCTTTTTGATCTCCCATCTTACTCTGAATCTTCCCTCTAACATAGCTAGATTTAGCTTGTTTGATTTCAAGTTTATATTTATTCCTTATTTCCTTATATAAATTCCAGTCATTATGTGTACCGCTTAGCTTAGCTCTTCTGAATTGTATTATTTTATCTGATTTCATTCTTTTCAGGTTGTCACTATACCACGGCTTATGGTCTCTACTGATTATTTTAGTTTTCATATACCTTTGTGTTATATATACCAGTTTATCTTCTAATACCATCGCACATTCATGTAAATCATCGAGAAGTACTAGGTCACTTATATTATTTTGTACAAGGTCATTAGAAAATGCAGATTCATCATATTTAAGAAATGTTATTTCTTTGTCCGGTAATTCAATTCTATTATTCCCTGTCTTAATGTTCATCTCAATTGTTTCGTGGTCGCTTATCTACTACTACTACATCACAGAATTACCTTTTACAAGAAATGTATAGAGCCCTTAGGTGAAATTTCGCGAAATAAATTCACCTTCACCTATGCGGTTTGTAAAAGGGAGAATTTTAAACACAATTAACATATAAAATGAAGATATTTATATATATCAACCTGTACAATAATGCATAATTCCCACGATGAATGCACATAAACAACACAAGTTATCTTTTTCACAAAAAATTCACACACAAAAATAAAACTCGCGCGCGGTTGACATATCGCGTATAAAACTCACGGTAAACTTCAATTTCTCGCGACATTCGAACTGTCACCCTGGGGTAACTTTCGACCACGAATTGAATGGCCGCGTTCGTTTCGCGCTTATCTTGATGGATCGCAGGTAATTCGCGAATTTTAAATTTACCTTTACACCAATGCGTGCACATCTGTCCTCTTTATTGCAATACCATTCAAGCTGGCCGTTGTTATAATTAACCTGGCAAAGCTGCGATATATAGCATGTTGAAGAAAAATGCTTGTGGCCAGCGAAGAGCTCTACCTTTTGAAGTATATTCAGTGAACATTTTGTCCATATTGTCAACTCCCCCCTTGTATTTATTATAGTTCATTATTATATCGAATTTACGATGCAATTGATCTGTAATAATACAACAAAAGTTAGAAAAAGAAAGTACGAGAATAGCATATCCGCAGGTGATATTTACCTGAAAAATTGCTTTATCGTAGTGCAGCGTTGAAATGTATAAATTTGTCCTATAATTGGATACGATTTTTCTGCATTACAGACCCCTCATACTCTTATACCATACTTAGCCGGTTTATTCGGCATATACTTACTGCTTGAAACGTATGCGTCCACGAAATGAAAAGTTCGTTAGCCGTAAAATTGACACCTGGTAGATGCGCTTTTCTGAGATTATTATTGAGATTATTATTGAGCATCAGCCATATATCCAAAATTGTAGCCGCTTTATTATCTTTCAGTCTATCTAATCGAGTGGTATCGCTGTCAAAACGGATGAACTGATTTATAGCCCAATACTTATGAAAAGACATGGCCGTACGACATTATAGATGCAATGATATTTTCCACAAATTCTAAATATTTTCGTTATTTGAGCGGTGGACTGCCACGAGCAAAATACCCAAATAGGGATTAAATTCCTTTTCCACCAATAGCTTACATGTGGCGGTGGATCAACAGCGTAATCAATATTCCATTTAGCACACATCCATTCCATCTATTCGTCTCCCGGTCCTTCGATTTCGAGGGTTTTAGTTTAAGGAGCGGGTTGGGACCTTGCAGCTTGGCGCATAACATTGTGAGTATACGGCTGATTTGGATGTGGAGGATGTTTATTCGAAATCCTTCCATATCTAGTTCTGAATATATCTGCTTCGAGATCAAAAGATAAAGTTTCCTCATTGACTCGGTTTCGCTGTCGTTCTCAAATATGTCCACTTTGAAAAGTTTCAGTTTCCGCGTCCCGGTCACCATTATCGACGACTTGCGCAGCGTGCTGCTCTCCTCTTGTGCCAGATGGACTTGGGCCTGCTTATCCACATCCACAATCAATCGATGCGTAGCCGCAATAATATTACCACCAAATCGTGAATAATGAACAACAACTTCGGGATCGTCCGCCGAATTGCACCCACCTTCATCAAAGTCATTTTCCTTTTGCTCGCTGCTAAGGGAATCTACTGAATTCCATCTATACTCATGGTGTTCTCCGCTTGATAATTTGTAACAGAATGCGAAATGTAAATAAAGCTGCGCAAGATAAAAAACAATTGAATAAAAATAGCACCTAAAGAATTGACGCGGGTTCAAAAACCCATCTTGCGGAATTTTTGGTAGATTGCTCATTTTGCTTCAATATAATTTCTTAAACTCTCTTCACTACGACTTCATATAATAAAATGATGGTTTAACTTCCACCATAGTCTATCAGATATACGATAGAACATGATTTTACCTGTCAATGAGTCATAAAAGTAGCTACTTCCATACAAAATGTATAACAAATTCATACATCACGGATAATGAATTGATTCGGTAGGTGCAAAAATATTCGACTATTGTTAATACATATCCAAAATATTTAGTAATCTTAAATTAGGCAACGATGTTCAAAATATATTTTTTGAAGATGTCAGAAACACCCAGGCCGATAAATGAAAAAAACTGTTACCTAGAGGGGGTACCAAACATGTGAAAACTCACCAATCATGTAAATGTTGACACAAAGCTTAACACAAATATCGTGTTTTAACATGCTTACGTCCAAGCAACAACTGGAATGAAAGGAACAGAATTGCAAATAAATTAACTCGTAGAAGACACTACAAAAAAAAAAAAATAGAGAAGTAACAGAGATATTGTGAGTGAAGCACTCTATAACGTGCACCATTACGTTTCAAGTTCAAGTAGCATTGGAGGTTGAATTTGTTATTATCGAGGGCCGATCGACCTATTTTGGTTAAATTTACGTAAACTTGACTTAAGAATTTAACCTCAATGGCCACTCTCCTTTAAAGTAAATTAGGAAGGAACTTTTACTTAATAATTCCTGAAATTAGGTCTTCAAAGTAATCTTGACTTTGTAGTTAATTATTATAGTAAAATAACGTGATAATTCCTTTTTAATTTACCTAATAGAAATGAGGTAAAAATGGGAAATATAAAAAGGAAAATTTCCTAAATCTGAGCTTTTTACCTGAATTTTACTTAACTTTGAGGTCAAATTTAAGGAAATGTAGGTAGTTGGATCTATTCCCAAGTTCAAGGCAAGGTAACGTAAATATTCGCTAAATAATTCCGTATTGGATTGTGTTCGACAAAGTCCGAATTCCAAAAAAAATTTAACCTCATGGTAAATTAGATTAAATGGGCACGTTTAGTGAAATCCCTAATAGTTGAAATTACGTAATAATATAACCAAAAATGAAAGTTCATTAACTTTTGTATCGCCTCAGTATCACTGCATCTAACCCGTGGGTTACACCTGCAAGTACAGCTTGCATGCAAGCCTCCCTTCCAACGCGATTTAAAACTTGACAGCAGAAGGCAGCTCGGTTGATGTCTTATCAGCTTGCATGCAAGTACATTTAAAAAATGGCATCGAGACGTAAAGTCTTGCGTATATTGGAAAATTATAGCAATAAAGGAAGTAGCAGAATGATAAAAACCCAAGAAAAAATTAAGAAGAAGCTGTTGGTAAATGATGCAATGCAAATGATCCCAGAATATGTATCTCATTTTCCCAGAATAAATTTATCAAATTCTCTCAACATTTCTCTAAAGGGTATACTGAGTTTGTCATTCCATTTGGACCACCTCGAAATAATGATGGTTGAGGAAAATGGTTTGGACACCCACAAATAATATTAAAATTTATTTTGATTTTTGCATGTCCGTTCGTCTGTACGCACGATAACTCGAGAACGAGTATACTTAGAGAGCTGACATTTTGTACAGACTTTTAAAAAAAAGGTAAAATTAAGTTCGAAAATGAGACAAATCGGGCAACTCCTTCGTGGGGTTGCCATACAAAAATTACGTTTTCCACTATAGAGCTGAAATTTGGTACATGGTGTTGTTATAGAAATAACAAATAACGTTTTAAAATTGACTAAATCGGGCAACGCCTTCCTGATATTGCCATATAAAAATTTAGGGTTTTTATAAATACCGTGAAAACGATCAGTCCAAGACATTTTTATTGTACTAAAAACTTCTTCAGAATACGAAATCCTATAAAATTTGTTATAATCATTTTTTCTGTCAGACAAACCGTTCTAGAAATATTTGCTAAAAACCAGTTCAAAAATCAAACTTGCATAGATCGGTAAACATACGAAATTTTATATGGTCATTCATCTAGGGCATCATTAGAACTGGTATGATTTGGGGCAATATACTTGATTATTTGCTTCCCAACCATATTCAATTGCGTTTTCAATCACCCGCTTTTTAGCAAATCTGTAATGCTAATGATAATGCTTATGACCATTCTTAAAATGTTAATAAAATGTAGGAATTAGTAATATCAAGATATCCTTATAGTCTCTCTGTTTGACAATCAATTCAATTCTTTTAATTCTCAAATATCTTTTATATATTTAAAGCAAAATTACATAATTTAGGGCGAAATGCCCAATTTAAGTCGAAATTACTTTATAGGCAAACATTATAATTGCCTTTGAGCGCAAAACTACCTAAACCCTCAAAGTCGAACATTTTGGTTATTTCGCCTTGCCAGGTACTTTTAGGTTGAGAGATGTAATATGCGCCATATTTATTTAACAAAACATGGTTGCCATATTTTAAAGAAATGAATAGAAAAATTTTATGATTTTGTTATTTAATTTTTTTCCATAGTTACTCATAAAAACAACCAAATAAATTAATTTTATTTATTTAATTTTTTTCCATAGTTACTCATAAAAACAACCAAATAAATTAATTTTATTTTTAATTTCAGAACGATTTAAGAATATTTAAATAATTTTTAAGCTTCTAAATGGCAAACCAAAGAATAATTTAAAAAACTTTAAAATTGATATTTTTTAAATACATATACAATATTTTTTATTTGTAAAGCGCGTTGTTGTTTTTCGAAAAATTATTTCCTATTTGTCGTTTTAAATTGAGCGGACTGAATTAATTTTGAATAAGCCCATAAGTTCTATATATTTTATTAAAGCAATACTTCTCATAATCTTTCAATATGGAGTTATGTGCCATGTTCATAATATTTACATTACCTACTAGGGGAAATATACACACAAAATTCTTATCAAATGAAATTCCTTCAACATTAACACAGAGGTTAACATGAGTTAAACTAGGTAGAAAAATAGGTCGAGATTAAGGAAAGTTTACGTAAATTCGATGTGAAATTTACATTAATTTTACCAAATCAAGGAAATATGTCCCTCTGCCCTATAGGGAAATATTTCCTAATTTCCTTAATATATTTAAAGTCGATACGATGTCTTCTCATTCTCTACTTACGTAAACGGACGTAAATATTAGGTAATCTCAACTTAACCACAATTAGCCACTTTAACTCGAATAGATGTAAATTCGACCTGAAAAAGGGGAAAATTTTTGTCTGGGAGTGATTCTCATATAGGGCACCAAATATTATAAAACCGATTACATTTGCAACAATATCCTAATTCATCCCTTCTGTAAAAATAATAATATTTCAATAAGAAATAGCGTTTCTATTTCTTTCTGACTACGCAATTGTTTGAAGTACAAAAAAAAACAGATTGCCAAAATTTATAAGACAAATACTTTTACAAAAATTGCTTGAAAGAAAGAAGCCTCCCAGTCAATTTTCAACTCTTTGGCAGCTGTCTTAAAAATATAATCGAATCCACTTAAAAAATAAATTTGTTCTGACAAATTTGAATTCGGAAACTTTTCGAACTGCAGTAAATAAAAATTGAACAAAGGGATCCATTTCATTTAATGGTAGTCACACCATCAACTTTCGAAATGAAACCGAAAACTTTTCGATGTTTGGTGAGTGTGTTTCGTTTACCATCCAAAGAACGCGTCATTTTTTATTCCCCTTTTGGGGGTTGCTACAAGTAGTCCAGCAAAACGTTTCAACTCTGAACTCATAAATCATAAAAAAGAAGAAAACAGAGTATGTGTGTATGTTCTATGTATATGTGTATACGTTTCGTTGTGGGAAATTATTGTTGTCAACTCGGTGTGAAAGGGCATTGTGTTGTGCATACAAATTGGGACAATATTTTGGGACAATATATCATTTCAACTTCAGCGTGCATTTTTTATCGCAATAAGTGCATCTGTGTTATCCCCACTCTATCTAAAAAAGTGGTGTACAATATTACGCTATTGTTGCTATAAATTATATCGAATAAAACATACTATCAAATGTGTTGATTGTAGTTATACTTATGTATATATGCGCACCAGTTAAATTTATTATGTTGGGTTGATTGTTGTTAGGCAAGGATATGACTCTTTGCTGTACATTATTTTTAAGCCGAGGAATAGCACACTTCTATATATATATCACTCTCGGAAACGCTCATTTTACTTTTGTCTGGATGTGATAACTCCTGTTGGAATATCGCGTGCAAGTGCAACTGACATGAAATAAATGAAATTTGACTTCAAGGTGTACACAGCCCTGCCCCGGAGGATGCAAAAGATATGGGATAAAATTGACGGGAAAATTTATTGACAACATTGTTTTATTGTAATTCAAGTGATTTTGTATTCTTATTGTTTGCTGAAATAAAAATTTTGTACAGATAAAAAGTGAAAATGTTTCCATAGAAAAGTTGTAAACATGGAGACTGTGACTATTCGAAACATTAGCACCGGTGTTAACAAATGCTACTTACACAAATCTACTTGCATAAGATATACATATATGTTGTTAATTTGTAACTATGTACTATATAAGAGAAAATTGATTGTATTAACTCTATTTTAGTTAGGACTAAAGAATTGTAATTAAAAAAAAAAAGCTTATTTATCGGAAATAGTTATACTTGATTTGCGATTAAATGGTGTCATCAACTCGGTGGCGTGACCTTGACCAACGATATTCTAATATCAACGATTCTTGCACATCTCGCCACAGCAAAACTAATCACTTTGCCTTATTATCAGGTAACAATTCCAGAAAAAGAGAAAAAGGAATACTTCTTATCCCGAAACTGATGTGCAACAAAAGTAGATTTTTCACTAATTGCACAGCGCAATAAACAGATCACATTCTACCGACATGCAAAACAAGGATATCTAGTGCTGTTAGTAGCCTACGGTTACTACAGGATTGTTAATGGGCAACGAGTACAACTGGAGCTCTCATGTAATATACTATAATTTTTTTTCAAATCTGTTTCTAATGTGGCGTTGCAAAAATCTCTGAATTTTATTACCCACAGGAGCCCAGGAGCCCAGCATAAAACTACTCTTGGATACCATGAAGTTCATGTGAGAGATAAGATTCAATATGTGGTCACATTCGATACCCAAGTCACAGACAGACGCATCGAGGAATCCGAGAGCTCATAATCATAAGTGATTGGTTACTGATTTCTGTGTAAAGTCATAACCTCACATTTGTCGATATTGTTCACAATCGTTAAAAGACTTAATCCGAGCTAAGAGTTTAATGTCGTCAGCATAAATCAAGACTTTGCAGCCCTTCAGAATAGAGACAATGTCGTCAATAGACAGCATAAAGAACAGCGGGCCCCACTGACTCTCTTGAGGTACGCTATACGAAGCCTTCGAGATTCTAGAGATGGATTGGCGGAATAAGTTTTGTTATGTTCTGAGGGAAACCCATACTTTTCCATTTTAAAGAGTATCGAGGAGTGAGATAACTTGTCGAACGCTTTACTAAAGACTATATAAATACAATCTGTCTGGTAGCCGTATGCAAACCCGCCAGTGGTATCAGGGACGAATTTCAATAAGTTTGTGGTTGTGGAAGTGGCCGAAATAAGCCCGTGTTTGTTTCAAGAGAACAAATTCTTGCACGAAATTTATAATTGAATTGATGATTTGTGTAAATGATACATTCGAAAAATTTTACCATGCAAGATCATTTCGCAATAGGCCTATTAGTTAGAAATTTAATTTTTACCACATTTGATGTCAATAGGTATGCTTAAAGAATTCTTCTACAGCTGCGGAAAACAAACACTATAGAGCGATTTTTGGAAAATAATTCCCGGGAGATGCAACATGACTTAAAAAAAGCTGGAGGAATCGGATCGGGACCAGTTGTGAAGTTATTTGGAAGCCCATTACTATGGTCGAGTATATCCTATTCTGAAATTTAAGGGATAGTGAAAGAAACGTCATGAGAGTCGTTCAATAACTGAAGTGTCTATTTTGAGGTTGAAAATTTGACGAGGCAAAGTCATTGTCAAAAAGGAAGCAAACGTATCGCAAATCTTAGACGAATCTTCACTAGCACAATCTTTGTACCTCATGGTATAGGGTTAGTTCTCCGTTTTTTTTTTCATATTAATATATTTAAAAATGTATCATTTGTTACTGTGGAATGCTCACTCTCTTCAGATACAGAAACAAATGTAACGTGAAATGATTCACCGTTTGCTGCTGAACGAATAGAGTCCTGATTTAAAAGAATCACGTCATTGGGCTTATGGTGACGTCTTCTGCGGTTCCTCTGTTTTGTAGGTGGCTTACGACTATGTGCATAAACTATAGGAGGGTTCGAGTCTACTCATTGCTGCACAAGAAGTGATGGTTGGGAATCAGACAATTCCTTATCAATTAGAGCCAATTTCTTGACATCAGTCGCCATGGAGCTAATTAGCCTTGAGTTCTCAGAAAACACCAGATGACCATGACCCGATATCACCTTCAAGACGCCTTAAACTGGCGTATGTAACGCGTTGTTGAAATTTTGGGATACAGATGGTGAGTCTTTGACACATAGTGCATGAATACAAACCAGAGAGGCTAACATACTTATATTGAGCCTTGAAAGATAAGTTATTTGATTTTTCAATAAGTGTGTCAGAATTCATGCTCCATACATCCACAAACTTAAATAGCTTCTCAGCTTTGCTTTCCTCTATTGCGTTGGCATGTATAGATTTAATTTCATTAAATAATAATAATTGTACATCACTATGTATTCAAATTAACTATAATAAGGTTGTGAGTTAAAGAAAATGCCGGGTGAAAATTCTTCTGGAATCCAACACACTGATAATGTTTTGATTCTAGCGTTTAAGCATAGCTTTTACAAACGTAGTAACAGTCCCAGGTAACCTCGTCATGATATTGTAGTGGACCCAACAAAAACCTGATCCGTCCTCTTCTGCAGAAGACGTAAGCTTGAGCACTTTGTTCTTCCGAAGCTTTTTGGACACACTCTGACACTCTCTCCTCATGTCAAGCACCTTGGTGTCTTCCTTGACTCGAAGCTGACGTGGAGATTGCCCGTATAGGAAAAGGTAAATGCCGCTACGAGGGTCCTTACTCAATGCAGGAGAACCTTTTGCTGCACATGAGCTATGAGATCGAGGGTTGTGCACTGGATGTACACCTTGATGGTTAGACCCATCCTTACAAATGCCTCTTGAGTATAATGGTCGAGGACGCTTGTAGAGTACGACCCAGAAGCTGGCGGGCCTGTAAAGGCTGGCCTGCGTAAGAACTACGGGCTCCATGTGATCTACGGCTACTGCTACTTTTGAGGTCCTACTTAATCTGTCACCCGTGGATCTTATCTTTCAGGCAGATGCCAAAAGGGCTGTGTGCAGATTATGCTCATGGGAATGTTGAAAGGACGGCTCGACTGTCTCTTCTCATTGCTCTTTGGCTTATGGGCTGGACTTGGAAAACCCTCTGGCCAGTATGCCACGTGACGCGATGGCATCTGAGCATCATTTGGGGCTCCGCTTTTCTGTAAGCTTTCCTGTAAGGGAATCGTGAACTAAGGGAAGTACCTTATCGAGCCTTCCCGGTCCGCTCTTAAAAATTTCATTATCTCAATAATGAGGGAGCTGGGGTGGGTGTCTACTTTCCAGAGCCTGATATTGGGATGGAGTACTTACTTGGAAGACACACCACTGTGTTCCAGGCTGAAGTCTTCGCCATCTCAATTGCAGCGAAGTTGGCTCTTGACATGCTAATCAAGGGAGGACATTGCTGTCCTTTCGGATAGTCAGGCAGCCTTGATGGCTCTGAGGGTCCCTGGGGGCATTGCGGGTCATCTGTGGATAAGTTGTGTATCCAGAACAAAATATCCCTTCTGTGGGTTCCTGGTAACATGGAGATCACGAGAAATGAAAGGTCTGGCTTTGATTCTCCGTTTCTCAGACCGGTACTTGCCGTAGGCGTTACCACTTCGAGTATTTCGGGTTTCTCATCACAGCGGATGTTGACAGAAAGCATCAGCAGACATGGGCAAACCTGAGTAGGTACTTGCAGGTGTAGAAAACTATTTCTTTATGGGCTCAATGGTAATATCTCCCATTTTCTAATGGAGCTCGGAAGAAAACAATGTAGAACTGTGGTTGGCATCATCATCGGCCACAGCTGACTTCACGCTCATGTAATAAGGATGTGAGTTGTTGATATCCCTGAGTCTCTGTCTTGCCTGGAAGGAGAGCCTGAAACAACTGAACACATTTTGTGTATGTGTCCAGCCTTCGCCCGGAGCAGAGTGGATTCTCTGGGTCTGCCCTTTTAACTGTAGAGGATATGAAATACCTTCCTCACCAAGACCTGATGCACTTCCTAAAGAATGATTACTCACCTCAAGTTTTTAGCGAAGTGGAACCTGAGAAATATTCAAGTTGAGATTATTTTGTGCAACTGGTACATTTTTTGATTAAAGTAGTCTTTAATAGTATTAGCTAGTATAGAAGTTATGGTATTCGGCGAGAAAATTTTTTGTGGTATCCCGGAAATCTTCAATTGAGTCTGATAGGCCGAGTGTGATTTACCTATGCTATGCTTTATTTGCTTTTCAGCTTAAGGGTACATAACTGCATTTTAAACAGGTAGCAGGAAGAGTTCAGGGGCAAGAAGTATTTACTGGGTCGTCAGTTAAATACGCCTCCTCGATTAGCGGTTATGACATCGTCCATCTCCTTTTTTCTGTATATAAATATTCTATTTGCTATAAAATCATTTTATAAAAATGCGCGAATATTGCATGGGGGCAAGAATGGTTCCTCAGAGAAATAACTAAATCGACTAAATCATCTATTCAAACTTTTTACATAAGAAATTCTACAGGGTGTCATGAAATCAGAGCTACAATAGGTATATATTTTTCACATGAAAAATAATGTATCGGAGATCATTCAATTTTATTATGGAGCCTTTGATCCCTTCGTAATATGTTGTTGGAATAAAAATTTATTTTTTATTTATGTATTATTATTTATTTATAACAAATTTTAAGTATAGCTGAGTGGTGTTCACAATTGAAGCTTTGTAAGAACCAGGGAAATCTTTGCGTTTATTATATCTATTATGAAATTTACTTTTTAATTATCTTTAATATTATTCACCATAAACTGAAAAGGGAAAATTTAATTCTCAACAGTTTCTGTATTATGCTTGCTTCTTACATATGTATCTGTTCCTACCTATTGCGTGTCATTAGAAATATCAAGGGAGTGACGATATTTAATTTCATCCAATTATTTCTAAATACCTGCTAGAAAATAAAATCAGGTTGACAATGATGTATATACATACATAAATAATAAAATGTATAAATATTGATTTTCACACGGATTAACCCTATAAAGTGGTGTTAACCATCATTGTCACGCACTTTCAGTCAATTTTATTTTTTCTCACTCCACACGATAAAAATCGAGTAGATAAAAATTTTCTCTATCCAATTTCCATCAGCACCTATACAAAAACATTTCAGGGTCCCAGTCAATCATTGTCCAACGCTCTTGTAATAAATTCAATCATAATTAATGCACTTGAAAAAATTTTCATATACATAGCGAATTCGCGTGAGAATTATACTGGGCATGAAAGTGATTTTCTCTTTTCTCTGGATATATGGGGTAGCATTAATTGGGGATGGAAAAGTATGACGTCACCGTAATCATAAGGAAATTTATAAATCCTACTCAAAGTTTTCAGAACGTTGGAAAAGACCACGAACACCAGAATAAATAACCTTTTTGCATGAGCAATTTTCATATAATCGACGACAGTAAAGCCAGCTTTTAATGGGCCTGCGATGCCAACCAGTAGGTAGGTAGGTACCTACCAAGTACGTGTGAATTCACCATTTCACATAATCTGAAAAATTGCGGAAATTGGCAGAATTAACGATTTTATTCATTCAAATGTAATAAAACCGCAAATTTCATATTGAAAATGCTGCAGTTTTTCGCCTTTTAATCGAATCAATTTTTCATTCGTGATTCATTGATTGCAGAAGTTCACCCCGCATTAGCTTTGTTTCATGTTTCGAAATAATTTTTTGTGGCTCCTTATGAAACGGCTGCCAGGATAGTGGCAATTTCAAATAATTTTATGATTCGTAATTTTCACAATGTTGCATACAATTTCAAATATAGTTTACCCAGTTAGTCGAGTTTAACTAACCACAGCGTGAACATTTTTCATATAATTGGAATTCGTGGGAAGAATTCACTGTTGCCCAACATAAAATAAAAATGCAAAAAGGTAGTCTACAGTAGATTGAAAATAAATTTGGCTTTGATCATGAATTTAATAGTTATGTAGGGGGTAGGGGTAGGGGGGGGGGCGTGGTATATCTGTTTAATTCCAACGTGTGCTTTCCTTTTTTTATAAGTGAAAAATTGGATTTTGTAGTTACTTTGGATTTTAAGGTTGGGATGAACTGCAAAAATTACATCAAATTATTATTATGGCTATGACCATTAAGAAAGTCAACCCTCAGCAGCTATGTATATGCATTTAATTGCATATTTAATTCATTGGGTATAAAGAAAATAATTTAACTTCGTTTTCGACAAAATAAAATTGATGTTGACCCATATTTCTTAATCCTCATCAAAATAATTTTGAATGGCAGCCCTATGTACTTGTAACTCGATTTAATACATACAGTTTTGGTACATAACCACATTCTTACTTTTTGATTCTGATTATGCAAATGATGTATTACTTTTTTTTATTTATAATTACAAGTTACAGGCATATATAGATCATTCCTAACAGTTTTGTCATTTAAAGCTTATCAGAATCAATACCTCACGACTTTGGATGTGTTGTTGACCACATGTTAGTTTAATCCATACAAATACAAAAACACAATCAATTTCGTATTAAAAAAATTGTTGGTGCAATTTTGATTTATTTCTACGGAAAGTCTCGCATAATTTAAAAAGATATTTTATTGTTCCTTTTATTTATGAGTGTAAAATTATATTTTAGTTTTTTTATAAAAAATTCTTTGGTAAAGTAGATAATGTGGAATTTGGTGTAATTTATTTGTTTAACCTGGCGCCAATGACGCTGGGACTCGAGGCAATTTAATACGGTGATATATTTTGTTCACGCTGACCGGACAATTTGAACGTTTGTGTAGATAAAGCCCCCCAGACCTAGCGAGATATTCATTAGTCAAGTCAAAACAGGTAAATATGACCCAGCATAAAAAAATTAAAAAAGAAAAATATCAAAGTTATGTTTATAAAATTGATTTTTCATTTTTTATTGAGGAAGCTAAGAAAAGTTTGATTTATAAGGGAAGAAACATTACTAAATAAGTACGTATAAAACTAAAGTAACTCTTTTAATTTAGTGATAAATTGTCGGTATTATCAGGGTCATATTGACCCGGTGTCATCGTCCGCGTTATTATTTTCATGCCATTTGTGCAGGGCTAATTGTCATATGCATATCGTTTGTCTTCTCAAATCTCTGTTCGCTAAAAACAATTTTTTCCTGTTTTTGAATCTTATGAGGCATCGTTTGAAAGTGCTACGTGGAAAGAAATTCAAAAATTTTGCGTGAATTAGATATAGGTTAAAATGTGCAAAAAAATACCTTTCCCCACGATCTTCTAAATTTGTAAAGCTAAAATTTTTGATATTAGTAGGCCTAGAGATTTAAAAAGCCAGGAAAACTGCAGCTTTAGTCATCAGGCCCAGTGTTGCTTATAAACAAATTGTGAGATCTGAGCGCAAGCGAAGTAGGGTGCCGGTTTATAAAGGACAACTCAGCTTTTCAAATTCAAAAACAAAAACTGTATTTCAAAATATAATAACTAATATCACAAAATTCAATTCCTAATAATCCTAATAATTCAACTCTTACAAATACTTTAAACTAATATGGTAATTAACAAAAAAATCCAATATAAAATGCCGCCACTGTGGTTTGCTCCCTTTATATTTGACAAAATAGAAATCTTTGGGAGTATACTACTACGTGTACGACTATGTAAACTAACTGGAAGTGCTGCAGTATGTAGTTGCAGGAAGTGTACTGTAGTATGAGAGCAGAGTTGAACTTCTAACAGAGTTATAAGCGCAATTATGCTGCCCGTGTAAACACGGCAGCAGTAGCAGAATTAAATGGTCAGGCGGAAGCAAATTTCTGCAGCAGGAGTAAATTCCTGCTCAGGTGTAGCATGGAAATGAAGCAGAAGTAAATTTCAGTAGCTGGAGTAAATTCTTGCTTAGGTGAAGGATGGAATTAAAGCAGATGTAATTTTCTGCAGTAGGAGTACATTCCTACTTAGGTGAGGGATGGAAGTAAAGCAGAAGTAAATTTTCTGCAGTAGGAGTAAATTCCTGCTTGGGTGAAGGCAAAATTGTATTGTTTACAAAAGGATAGGAAACCGATTAAATTCTGGTGGAGGATAATTTCCGTGTAAATTCTGAAACGAGAATGGGTGATTCTGCAGTCAAGTCAAGTCAAGTGTTTTTTACACGCGATTTACGAATTATAAGGAATTATGTCGAAATTTTAAACGGATCCGATATCCCGGGATATTTGATAGTTTTTACTTACAGGCTTTTATTTTGGCCTAGATTTCACTTTTGTTTTTGATTCACTTTATACTTTAATTGTTCGAATAATTATTAACTTAAGGTTACACGATGTCAAAATTTTACAGCCTGTTGCGCGACGGCAAGCTGTGTTCTTGTCTGTTATTTGCTAAATTTGGGATTTAGAGGAATAGGGAGGTTGGATGGGAGTAGGAAGTTGTGGAATGTTAGAGATTTCTCTAACTTGTTGTGAGATAGACACTGGCGTTTCTTCCAACATTTTCAGAAATATTCGTGAAGTCCAGAATGGTCCAGCTTTGATAAGTCCCTCGATGATCGAGATGCCAGGATGGTGTACTATCACGATGGTGGCTTCCTGTACTAGTGAAGAAATCTTTCGCCCTGGTAATAAATGTTTCTCGTTTCCGAGTTGATTAGGTGAAGAGGTGATAAGTAGTGGAAGTTTTCAACTTGAAGTTGCGTTGAAAGCTAGCTAATGAGGGGGTTGGGATGTTGAGAGATCTTCTCAAGTTGTTTGACCGCGAGAGAAAGTAGGTAGTCCTCGATTGGAGTGATGTTTGCACTGTCATACAAAAAGGTGTTGGAAAAGTAGTGTCTGTCAGGTTTCCTGTACACTCCTGTACAGGACCTTAGGATCTTTCTTTCGAGGGCGCTGATTTGCTTCATGTAGGATGGCGAAATGGTGTGTCAGATGGGGAAGCAATAGCAGATGATTGGGCGGATGAGCTGTTTATATATAAGCATCTTTGTATCTTTCGGGAGCCCGTTTCTCCTTCTGATAATAGGGTTAAGTAGGGAGTAAGCGTAGTTGGCTTTCCTCATGGTTAGCTTGGCGTGATTGTTGAATTTTAACAAATTATTGAAAGAGACACCAAGGTATTTGGTGTTCTTTGAAGGTTGAAGCTTTTCGTTATTGACTTCGATTTCGATGTTGTTGGCACGTGTGGCAAGGTTGGGTCTTCCCCTTGTGGAGGGATTTCAGATACAAATCATTTCAGATTTGTTAAGGTTTATTTTGATGCCCCACTTTCTGTAGAATTCGTCAAGTTTGAGGACATGCCGCTCCACTTTCGTAGCAGCGAAATTGGATGACATGGAGTGGGCGTAGGTAAGGGAGTCATCAGCATAAAGTAGTGTGGTGGAATTTGAATCATTGGCAGGCTGATCAGTGGGTGATTCTGCTGTAGCTCGTCGCTCTTTTATAGCCGCCGTGAACCGCTACATCTCTGCTTCATGATGGGTAGCCCTGGCAATGCTCGATCCCAAAGTTGCATTCCATTGAACTCTGACTGGGGTGAAGCCGAGACCATATGCTGTGACGTAATGGCATTTAATGACATTGCAAAACGTACACAATCGGATGTATGACGGATTTTTGGTGAGTTTGTTAATTTATTTATTTTTTATTTAACTTAATAATAATAATTTATATAGTTTAGATGATGAATTTGGTTGAACAGCACAGTTGTGTCATCTCCGGAGCAGATGGGAGGTGTCTGATAAATGTTTTTTATTTATAGTTTTAGTTTAGTTGTCGATTCTTTGAGGATTTTCTTTCTGTTGTTACAGGATAGAATGTTTTCTTATAGGGATTTTGATAGGACCAAATTGAATAATGGAGGGAGGAAGTAGCTGAGTTTAAATATATTATGTTGTGAGGAGCCTGAACACAAATGTTTCTTCTGTTAACTTATAAGACAACTCTTACTAATAAGAGCAATTCTAATAAAATTACCAAAAATCGATTGACTTTTCGTTTATAAAATTATAGATAAATTGAAAAATACAAGAGGAAACTTATCTGTCTCGTTAGGTAAGTGCAGTAAGAGCAGTTGCCCGAAGAGCGGAAGGTCCTACCTTCAAAATACGGACGATGTGGCGGTTTTTTTCTCCTTGTATTTATAATGGAACTATTTTGTGTATATTAATCAGAGAGAACAAAAATCCATCCTACTTTTTTGTACACTTTATTTAAAAAAAAATATTTTTTTAAAAGTTTTTTTTTATATATTTTATCTTCTACTTTTTTGTCATTACATTTTCGCTAAAAACTCATATAACGGTACATAATCTATCTAAGATATGCATATTAATTCGCATCTACGATCTCTTCTAAACATTTCTGTGTAATTTTTTCTCTCTGCGGTGAGTACGTAGTTGAGAAGGTTAACGCACTTTAATGTCAAAAAAAGTTTACATGAAAAAACTGGAAAAATTTATTGCATATCAAAACTTATATAATGGTTAAACACGGAAAATTGAAATATTCCCATAAAATATGTAAAACATTATGCTAAAATGTTTAAAAGAAAAACCAACCCCCCCCCCCCCCCCCTTCACCGCACAAACCAGGACCTCCCGGTACACAAATTCGAAAATCACGAATTTTCATCATATTCGGGTGAAAAAAGTCTTTTATAAAGTTCCTTATAGAAGAAAAGCAAATATGCCACTTAATAGCATTCAACAAGAGCTTTAATGTGATATCCAACATTGACCAAATTGGACAACCCCACCCAAAATCCCAAAAACGTAAAAAAAATGTATTTCATCGAAAAACTCCCCATTTTCTCATTCTAAATAAAAAAAAAACCCCCCACGTAAATCCATCCACGTATACCACCCTAAAACTCTTCCCAAAATATCACACTTACATCACAAACGGCACCCTTACGAGCAAAGCTATTTAGTCAAGGGTTAGTAATAGTTCAGTCGAATTAGACCAATTTTCGACAAATAAAAACATTAATTGGTAAAGATCTGAATTTTTGTATACTTGCTTATTACGGCTTCCATTGAACATACTAAAAAAAACCCGTCGAAGGCTGTTGGGCTTGAACTGCCATCTTGGAAAAAGGTATATTTTTTCAGTTTTTTGCCTATATCTCGGCAACTAGCAAAGATTAAAAAAAACAGTTCAACTAAAAAATATAGTTTATTAAATTACATGTGATAAACAAATTTTTTTGTATCCCAGTACTTTATTTGTGAGGAAACCTTTTGTCCTGGAGAGACAGTGAGTGTTAGAGATAAAAGGCTTACCATTTAAAAAAAAACATTGATAGGAGGGGAGACAATTAAAAAGACAAATTGGAGCGACTGCGTACAGTGACTGCGCATATTTCGTGCAGAAAAGAAAACACTCAATCATCATTTTGCTCTTTTTTCCTTGAACTTTGCAATATTTTCTCGAGATGTGAACATAACAGTTTTCATTGACTTACAAGTATGAACGGATTATATTGTGGTACTGACACCGGCATCCGCCCAATTTTTACCAATAGTGAAGTAAGAAAGGACTGGTGATGTTGGTTGATGGCGCAGCCGATGTTGAGACTTTTTGGTATGCAGCTACTTCTTGTGGTACATCAACAGGAAGAATGCATCGTTATTCTTCTTCATTCAGTTGCTGCACAAACGAAATAGTTCCAACATTTTCCCTGCTTGTTATAGTCAGGACGAAATAGGAAATTATTCGAATTTGAAGGGCAAATACCAGAGGTTTCAAAGTCTGCCTTGATGTTTTTCGGGTACTAAGGCTTCACTTTATAGTTGTTTCATGCCTCAGTGTTGCCAACTCTTTTGCTCAGTTATTGGCGAAAACTGCCGT
The DNA here is from genome assembly GCA_963930735.1 of Dioctria linearis. NCBI lineage: Eukaryota > Metazoa > Arthropoda > Insecta > Diptera > Asilidae > Dioctria > Dioctria linearis. Next base: position 53,225,939 of record OZ005741.1, on the reverse strand, counting down.
TGAAAATAGTTAAAGAATAGCTAAACTGAAATTAAATTGCTAAATCAATGGCTAAATTTTTAAAGATTGTTTGCAGTCAGGTATTAGGAATACCGTAAAATATAAAGATCAAATACAAATAAGAAACTAAAATCTTATCGTTTAGTTAATTAACAAGTCTATTGCAAATAAGATACATTCTCTATTTCTAAAAAAGTGCTTAACTTACTTACTTATAATAAAAGTTAAGCTTTACATTTAGAGAAAAGAAAAATTCAAAATCTTTACTTACATTTTTAAAAATTCACCTTTTGCGCGCAAATAATTTTTTTTTAGTTAGAGAACAACGGCCAACAGCTTGAGATTTGAAGAAAACAAAAACCAAAATGTGTTACCAAACAGGCTCACACTGAATACAAAAACATTTTGAAACAAAGTAAACAAACAAAAGTTCAATCGAAGGGATTCAGAGTGCCCCTGAAGAATATTTGCTTGTGTATGTATTATTGTTACCAACAATTCCTAATAGTTCATTTACAGTGATCCGAGAAAATTTTCAGAGCGATACTTATGCATTACGGGTTGCCTCCAGACACAAAGCCTATGACATCATTTTTTCTTCAAACAAACGTTTTGGCAGCACTTAGGTTGCCTCTAGAGGGAACCTGATGTTCAAACGAAAAGGACATTATAAATAATTGAGACATCGCGACCTTATCTTTAATTTCGTTGAGTTTGCGTGCATTCTGCAACTAAAGTGAATAAAATTAATTAAATTTCAAATTGAAAAGATTGTTAAAGATTCAAATGGTAAATGGCTATAAGACCGGTAAATGGCTAAATTGAAACGTTCGTGGTTAAAATGATTTTTAAATGGCTAAATTTAGCCATAAAAGAGTTAAATTGGCAACATTCTGCAACATTCTGAACCGTTAAGAGAAGAAATCGAAATTCCAGCTAAGGATAAAGACGCCAGTAACAGCATCGAACTTGGAAGCAATGAAACGTGGATTAGGCCTACTGGGAGTAACACGTAAAAAATCAAGCACGTTGAACTCTACCCCTGTGATGATGAGGAAAGGAGTTCGCAAAATACAAGTCGCTCTGTGCCTTTGTCGCAAGCAGAGGCACTTAAACATCCGTTCTAAGAAAAAGGTCAGAATTATAGGAAATGTACAATTTTACGTCTGTACATTTATGCTCTAAAGTTAATAATAAACGAGATAATTCGATAATTATTATTTACCAACATATTGCCGGTTAGTTTGATAAATATCGATCGCACGATAAAAATTGTAACGACTAAAGTTGTAGAGAATCTACTTTACAACAGCTTTAGCCCTTACAATTTTTGTTTAAAAGCTGAAAATGTCTGAGATATTGAGCAAAATAATTCCTCTTTTAATTCAAGATGGCGGGTAACGCACCGGCAGAATTGGGTCGCCATTTTGAATTTAGACTACTACTGACCCCCCTCCCCCCAAAGGTTAGAGCAATAAAACTGATCACGGGAATTTTTGCAAGGTCATATATTAACCCGACTGGGCTACACGTACTGTTAAAGAAAGAAATATTTTCACTTAGTATGCATCGTGTAATTAATTAAACCACAGTTCTTGTATCTAGGCTGCAATTATGAAAAAAAAAAACAAAACGACTTTGAAAAAAGTATAGTTGAGAAAGGTTCTCTTAGCTGATGTAACGCCAACTATACCAAAGTACGAAAACTGAATAGGTCCATTACCATGGTTAAAAAAGCAGATTTGAATCAAAGTTGGACTACCCACCATAACTCATTCATTCTCTGTTTATGCAGAAACTTACGTCAATCTAGAAATAAGCGCTATCGTACACAGAACTCACCTAAATTAATTTACATATTCATTGCTTCACACAAAGTTTTGTAATTAAGCTAAAAACATGCATTTGATCCTTGCTAGAATAACACAGTCGTTATTGCGAAGTTATGTTATTGCTAATGAAATGAAATTTGTTTTGTTGCCTTAAGGGCCTTGCTGCACTTTGTAAATGTTTTCATTTGTGAATTTCGAGTAGATTGTATTTAATTAATTACGATATGCTTAAACTATGACTAAATATCTTCCTAACGTTAAAGCTCTGGATTTAATTATTTTATTCGAGAAGATTTACGATGAATTTCTGGTTGATGCTTGGTCTACTCTCCTATTTGTGGATAAGCTGAAAAACTTACCTCGCGAAGACCTGATGCGCTTAATTAAAAAAACAGGAAGTTTCTGGTGAGAGAGATCCTAGCAGGTTAGTACAATGAACCTTGACATTATTAATCCCAAAATTTAATGCAATTATAACAGCAAAAAAAAATTGTTTAAGGTTACTGCTCTTGACGCCATTTATACGCATACTAAGTACGTACTCAATTTTACCTGATAATTCATTTACATACACTCCACTGAACATCTAATGGAGTAATACTAGCCTGAAGTATTTAGTTGTGTATATCGGACGCGGGAGTTAATAAAATAATAATTGAATTGCTATGCATTCCTCATGGCGTAGTCGACTATTTCCATTATCCTTAATTTGTGGGACCGTCGCTATAAATTATTTGATTAACTCGTCTATCGTTCTTCTGCTAAAGTCTGAGACGTTTGATGAAGGGCTTGTAGGACTACTTTAAGCAAAAGTGATAGACGTCTTTTGGTGCGGAGGACGGGATCTGTAAGATAGGTGGATTAGATCTCACTAACTGTCTCCAAGTGCGTATATTGCAAAGAGTATTTAGCCAAAGATACACCTCTATTTCTCAGCTGTGGGTGAGTTTACTGGGAGGTTACGGCTTAGGGTAGCATTACTACCTGCTCTCTTTAAGATAGACCACCTTATTATCGTGCCAGGCCATTGGATCTAATCTCCACAATTCAGACCTGGGGCAGAATCAAGTCAGCATTCCACCTTAAGTGGAATACTATACGGTAAGAAAAATTCGCGTTAATTCCGATCAATCATGAAGTAACAGATTCAGTATTCAATAAGGCTCGAGGTTTTGAAGCTGACACATATCCACCGACGGTTCTCGGAGATATTATCGATATCTCCCGAAACTACCGAATACAAACTATTATTCTGTAGCTATTCCACCTGGTTGCGTCTACGCGGGAGAGATTTCGCCAAATTGGGACTAGTGGCCTTGGAACTGCGTTGGAGCAAACGGACCCCCTTACACACCTTACAGTATACTAACAACAGATATTCTCCGTGACGTGCGTATGTAGAAAAGACCTCCGGAATTTACAGAATTAAATAGATGGTGAATAAGCGTGATAGCGCGGATAGCTTGCAGAATAGTGTAAATTCATCTAATTACAAATATTCTGATGTTGCATTCAATTTGCTGCATCCCAATCTTACGCATCCTAATCAGTTGTCACATTTGACTGGCGAAAAGTATGAATATCTGCACATTTTATGCTGATGAAGACATCCTCTTTCATAGGTTTTTCACTTGTCCGGTTTTGAAAAATGTAATGGAACTCATGCGTGATATGTCTCAGTTGATCCACCCGAATTTCGGCGTTAGATCATCAATGGGGACCAAGAGTTTGTAGTTAGGTGAATTGTTTGATTAGCTTCGTGTTGTATTAGATAAGAGAATGGGAATCAGAGCACTGACCCACAACTCCATACACAAGCACTTAAAAGACATTTCGTTGCCAGATTGAAGAGATGTTTAGGTCTTGAATATCTGGTAATGATCGCAGGCACCTTAAACTGCGCATGGCAACCACTATCATTGGTGCAGGATGGCGCTCTTGTCTTTTGGTGGTGACAACAGGCCGCAGAATTGGTAACACTAATCAACGAGGCTCTCCGCTTTGTAGCCGTTGTAAGCACTCCGATAGAGATTTTTGGCTGCGGCGGGGGGGGGGATGATGAGGGCAGTTTGCAGAGCCCTATGATACTACAGGCAGTTCTTGCGGGACTTTTTTTATCATGTCATCAGTGGCATTCAACAAAGTTAACATTCTAATACATTTTAAATTTACCTTCCCCTTTCGTAACCTATTCAAAATTCTTGTTATTTACTTTGAAAAATCAATGAAAAACTCTTCTTGGGACTGCAATCTTTTTTATCTAAGCATAATGACTTACGGCTGTCGCTTTTTAGTTCCAGAAATATTGTGGAAAACTTTACTTTTACTTTATATCTATTATTATATTGCTAATTTTTTGTGTTTTTGGTGTGCTTAGTCTTACTACAGATTGTTTAATTCCTACACCTTTATTTGAGCCTTTTGCGTCCCTCTTAGATATATAGTTGCTTAAATCCTGTTTTTCTGTTTTCTGAATCACCATTTACACCGCTTTTGTCCTATTAAGAGTCATTTTATAACGTTTTTTTATTAAAGGACCTTAGGGTAAGGTGGGGCGCAATCGTCACTATTTTTCAATTCACATTTTTGAAGAAAGAATAAATTCTTTTACAAAGCAAAATATTTACAAATATAATAAAACCATTTATAGTTATATTAGTGCACTAAATTGCAGGCTTCTGTCAGATTAAAGCTTTGGTTTTGACAGTTAATTTTTTTTTACAAAAGTGACAAAACTGCACCATGGTGGGGCACATTCGTCTAAGGGAGGGGCACATTCGTGTGAAGAGTAAACACACGACTTTATTAATAACAATGTATATAATTAGAAAAAAATATTGAAACTTCACAAATTATTTAAAAAATAATAATAATAATAATATAACAAAACGTAAAGCGAGATCCTCATTTTAATCACCGAAAAAATTAAATAAAACTTATTTATTTATTTTATATAATATTTTGATAAATCGGTATCAAAACTATATTTATTCCTTGCTCTTGATGTACCTTGTGGATGAATTGGTTCTTGTAATTTCATTACCACGTCAGATCTTGATATGAAAGAAACATCATCAATGCTAGGTTCAATGAAGATATATTTTCCTGCACCTTTTCTCAAGAACTTCACGCTGAATAAATAATTTGCAATAGAAATAATTTTGCAAACGTAAAAGACTGGCCGATTTAACGCAAATTTCGCTAGTACACAATTTTTCAATGATACAACTGCTCCAACAGTTTTTCTTCTAGTTTTTCCTTTTCAGGGGTATCCGTGATATTCCAGATCGCGCATATGCTTTGTTTGCAGTTATTTTAGGATACATATATATAAAATATATCCGAAGTGAATGGAAAGATTCCCGTTTCTGCAAAACCCTTTGCAATATTTTCAGGACAAAAAGCCTTTAAAAATATTTGAGCGGTCAGTTCTGTAATTTCATATATTGATATTGCTTTTTGATTAATTACTGTGAAATCAGAGAAAGAGGTTTTGCAATACTTTTTGAATTGACCAAAAGTTGTGGCTGCAACTTATGTGACGTATGGGGTGGAAAAGTCAACAAATTAATCCCATTTTCACGACAAAAAATAATGGCATCTAAAGAGCAGTGTGATGACTGATTATCGAGAAGCAACAATATAGGAGGACTTTTCTTTCGTACAATTTGCATTTTTCTTCATATATCTTAAAACATTAAGAAAAATTTCTGCAATCATCCATCCGGTTTTGCTGTTTAGAGCTAGAGATTCAGTCAAGGCATCAGTAAGAAAATGTTCATTCATTCTATACCAGGGTAAACTTAAATCGGAGGCAAATGGTTTCCGTTTGCACTTATTATACCTACCATCGTTATCAAGCTGCCTTTTTCGGCAAACACAACTTGTGATACTGCCCGCAATCCTTTCTCAGGAGCTACAATTATTTTTATCCTTGGAAATTCCACAACTGTTGTTATGCCAGTTTTATAAAGATTATATATGTCTTTCGCTGCAAAATGATGTCGTTCATACAATTTCCTTAAATTTTCGAAAAAGGAACCAACTGCTTCTTTGTTGAATCCATTTAATCTGGCCAAACTTATGTTTGCGGGCTTCCTTAATGAAATAAATGGATTTATTTTCATAAAACCCAACAGCCAATCTTTTCCAGCTTGTTTGTTTATATCCCAAGATTTAAAATAAATTAGGCAGTTGCACTTAGAGTAGTCACAGACAAATTTCCTTAACATTGAATATGTCAATCCGTGATGCACTTTCGAAAAAAATTTCAAATAACTCCTGGCATTTTGAAAACATTTGAGTAGATGAGTATTTGTTCTGATATTACCTGTGGTTATCGCCATCATCACTGCTGTATCCGGAATTTACCGGAGCTTGTCTAGTAGAGCCAGCATTTCTTTTCTTTTCTATTTGCATTAAACGTGAATTTATTGTTTGCCTTTTTAAATTATATTTTACAGCGGCAGAGGTTGGTGTTTCGGTTTTAAGCAGAACATCCGAAATTGCTTTTTTCATGACTATTTCATCGATATTGGACCTATTTATTTTTGGTTTGTAAGTGCGCACCATTTTCCTTAAAATAAAAGTTTAAATCAATCCTTAGTTCAAGTATTTTCTTCTATGAAAATATGTGGGGTACATTCGTCGCGTGACGAATGTGCCCCATGTTGTTACGATGAATCTTCCCCATTGTATACATTTTTTTTTATTATTATAATTTTTTCCTAAAAATACACATTTTTTTAACAATAAATATATAAGATAATAAAAGACATATTGAGTAATCAATAATAGCTACAAAAACTCCAAATCAAAGTGGTTAAAATACTTACGATTTATTAGAACAAAATTACACAGAAAACTGCTGAAACACAAAAACACTTGCAGCACACTTAAAGATCAGAATAGAGCTACTAAACTACAATGTAATGTGAATCAAGCTTGAACATGTGTTCTCGGCACACAAAGGTGGACAAACATTTCTCAGAAGTTAGAAATAATGGCACTAACGAATGTGCCCTAGTGACGATGCGCCCCACCTTACCCTACATACATAAAAAAAATATTAATTCAGTACGCTTCCATACTTAATTACAAATCTAAACAATTACACCATGCACTAGTTTCAAACTGAAAAAGCAATAGAATACCAAAAACAAACGGTCATTGTCATTTCAGAAGGCGTCATTTTCGATTTATTTCTCGTACAGTAACGTATGTAGAATGATTTAACATCCTGTGATTTCAATACCATACAGTTTCCATTCAATCCTTCATTTGCTATTCTATCTCTATTTTATTATCCCCCAAGTTTCAGAAGAGCATTTATCGGAAACGACCATTATCTACGTAATTGTAACTTCCTATGATATCCCCAGAGTAAGCAATGTTCAGTATAAAGAGATACAAAATGTCCTTTAAAAACAATATAAGCTCCGTCAGCAATACACACTACATTTTAAAAATCTTCAATAAAGAGCCAATATTCAAGGTTTCGTTCTAAGACCATGGATTTATAAACAATAATCATTCAAAATTATAAAAAATTTACTCAGTTTTAGAAAAAAAGAAAACCGCATGCGGATTTAGAAGTATGTTTACACAAATCCAGAAAAAGGACCCAAAATAAGCATAGAAAATGATTTTTTTTTTTGTACATAAATATATCCCTAAATTCCTGAATTCGTAATAAAAAATAAATAAAAAAAACACGTTCATTATTTCTGTCATTTGATAATTTGAATTGGCCGCAGTTCTGTCCCAATTTACCAAAAATACGGTCACGATAACTTAATTTTGTGCTCCTTTCGTGAATACATTTTCTCGCAGTTTTACTGATATTCTGATGAATTCTTTTACCTTTGTGCTCAACTGATTATAGCGTTAGAATTATGCATGGGTGAATAACCTTAAAATTAATCTCTAATTGCTTTCCCTTTCGCGAGAAACAATTGATTGTAAAATAGCGTGATTTGTGTGTGTGCACTATTAGTTGAAAATAATGAAAATTATCTACATTAAGTAAATAAATTTGGAAGGTTGGAACTAAATTAGTTAGCTTAGTACACACCCCCAATTTGAATTGTTAATGTATAGTGTATATTCACATCGTTTTATAAGGAGAGGATATATACATGAATAAGTTGTGTATAAGGTACGCAAATGCTTTCTGAGTTCGAACCACTGTCGAAATCGACTTCTATTAGAAATTAAGTCAAAACTTATTTATAAATCTCAGTTATAATTGGTGCTTTATAAGAGCAACATTGTTTTAAGCAGTGTACAATACTTCGCTGCATGCACAAGTGCCGTCCATTGGTCCTGATTAAATTATTAAATGTTAAAAGAGCAAAAGGTGTGTACCACGTAATTGAAGAGCCCTGCGTTAATGTAAAAGAAGTGCTACATAAGTCATTTCAGATGATCTTTCCCGCCAAGGAGGATATTCTCGATTTGTAATGACAATCAATTTATAATTATGAGCATAAAAATGCTACGAACCATATTAACGACGACACATTCTTTGTATTGATTCTTCCAGAGCTTTAAAAGGAAAGCGTATAGCTTCTAGATGACCCAAGTTTCTACTCCAATGGCAAAATCTTATAAAAATGGAATGCAACCCATAAAGGTGGACCTGGCGGGTAGATCAGTATTCCTATTCCATACAATTGCGCCATTTGAAGCAAGGAAAGTTTTGCGACCTAATTTAATTAAAACAAATAAAAATGAAATCAAATAACAAACTGTGACATAAAACTTCTACATAATATTTTCCCTAAAGGCTTTTTATTCGTCCATCGCTGAACAGAAAAGCAATAATAAAATCACCTCCCTCTGAACAAATCAATCAAAAGCAGATGCATGCAACGAAAAGTATAGCATTCGAGCATGTCTGGGCATGGTTTATGATATCACAACCTACACCACTGCCTGGAGGAGGCGGTTTGCTTTTTGCTTCCATCAACAAGCGAACACATCTGTAATCTACTTATGATGTCGTTCATCTCTGTTGCTCATTTGACACTTATAGCTAGACTCAATGAGAAATTGTGCTAAGCCTAAGGGTACAGCCACAGTAACAAGCGAGCGATCGACACGCGTTCCGATTACTAAATCACACTTAAGCGCGCATAATTGCACGTAATTGTAATGGCCACTACAATGGTTTTTAAGTGCATTCCAAAAATTAATCGCTCGCGCGTTAATTGCGTGCTTGTATCTGAGGTCATACCTTAAGGGATGCAATTGAAAAAAAAATCCTTTACGGGACCTACAAATTTCATTCATATGGGTAATATTTTCTTATGATAGATCAAAGCTGTATTTGTTTCAACTGGAAGTGGTTTTATTTTGCATCAATTTCGTGTTGGTAGGTCGATTAGGAAGCATTTCGGTTGTGGGTAGACAAATATGTTTAAGCCGAGCCGGGGCGAGACGTAATCGTAGATTCTTGAGAGGAATTTCAAGTCGAATACGGGAATATTACTTTAGAGCAGGGACGTCTTGAAATATGATATTGACGACAAAAAAGGGGGAAAATCTGTTCTTTTTTGGCTATTTTAATCTGCCGTACTCATATGTAACTCAGGAAAATCAAATCCATATTCTGTAAATCTGTAAAAAAATTATCAGTATTACTTTATCAATGAATAAGATACTCCCGGTATTAGTTTTCAAGAATGATAAAGGATGTGCGCGGTTTGCAGCGCTAGTATTGCATGCACGAATCATTCTACAAGGGATTCCTAACCCAAAAGTGGTTAAGCTAAGTCTATCTTTTTTAAGAGCTCGATTATTGCCTTTAGTTTGAAGTTACCTTACAAACGTTATTTGGAGAAATGTTTGATTTTCAATATTAAAGCTGCAAGTACCGAACACGTACATATAGTATGCTTCGAGGTTTCATCCTCCTCTTCTCACAGTCAACGCAGTCTACTGTTGCAGTTAGATATTTTCTTCAAAAAATAAGTCTGGGGTGCTTAAGAAGCTGCTATCGAGAGGGGTTTAGATACTTTATTAGAACTACTGCAACAATTTTTTAATGCATTGTTATTTAACGATTTAGTAAAAATATATTCTTGTTGCCTCTCATCGTAACAAGTCCATGGCATATATATAAATATGAAATGTTTTAATATTATTTTTAATTATTATATAATTAAAAATAATATATAAATAATTTATATATATATATATATTATTTATATAAATTATATAGATATATATATATATATATAAATTATTTATATATATATATTAACTTAAATATATTATATATATATATATATAAATAATTTATATTAAATGTATTAATATATATAAATATGAAATTTTTTAATATTATTTTTAATTATTATTAATAATTATTTTAATAATAATAATAATTATTATTTTAATTATTTTAATAATTATTTTAATTATTTTAATTATTTTAATTATTTTAATAATTATTTTAATGATTCCAAGGTATTCAGGCAGTTACTATTCACAGAGACAAGAACTCGGAATAAATATAAATGCTGTTATATTCCATGGCGGATAAACATAACCTAATATGGCAAATGCTTGTCGATATATGGCACCAGCTTTTCTTCGAATGTCTGTAAAATGGCCAGACTTTTTAAATCCAAGCCTGAAGGTTTGATTTCTCACAACCTGCAGCTTAAAACGTGCACTGACATTAGAACTTTGCAAACCCTTTACTATATCTAAGAATTAATAAGCTCAGAACATATCGTAAATGCCGTATCATTCTGTAGTACCCTTATGAGCTTGAAGGCTCTCACAAAAATCCAAACAGGTTTTTCCTTTTAATTTCTTAATGTCTCTTAACGTCAAGGTCGTGGGATCGATCGCCGCCTTGGTCGTGCAAGGTTGTTTTTATTTAAATCAATAAAATGATAAATAAATGCAAATTTAAACTTGGTGAATAAAAGATTTTTTTTTTTATACTATGGTTTATTCTCTTTACAACCTGTCATACTTTCTTCGAATAATCTTTTAAAAACCAATGAAGTTTGTTAAGACTACTGCTTTACCTATATGCGTCTAGTAATAGAACCGTAAGCTCAAAACACAACAACCTCTGTACACTATCTATATCTGTAAATGTCTTTTCAATATCGGTAATATTCGCACAACTGGGGAATACGATTTTAGTTACAATAGAATTTGAATTAATTACCTTTACCTGAGATACCTGAATGGAGCTACTTCAATGCATAGTCAGCAGAATTCTACGGTCAGAAAAATATCTTACGATTAACTTGATCTGGCAATTAGGTATGGGAAGATGTAATATTACAAGTACAATGTAATCGAAATATAATTTCCGAGAATTGGAATATCAATAATAATCTGCTACAGCCTAATATTCTGATAGATTGATTTTCCTTTCTATGCATTACTAATTTATAATTGCTCATCAAAATATGCCTCAAGAGTACTGCCATCATCTCTGTGTTATGCCTTCATCAGAACATCTTTCATATTCCACTTAGCCCTTTTCGTATGCAAAGCCGATTTTCATTTCTGATGCTCTATATTTTCAGAACACACATTATGTCCTTAAAGAGCTTATCCAAAAGGTACACACTAACTCCAATGATACCCAATCATAAATTCACATCCTCATACTTTTTCCGTATGCATAGGCATACTTATGTATACATATCCCTACGTATTTTGATTCCCATAATAATAACGTCTCAGCGAAAAAAAAGGGAAATGTTCTCAGTCCTCGGTCGTTCGAATGAACAATTTTCAATAAGTATTCATACAGCGTAGAGGATTTACGAAGTAGACTCAAAAGTAATACGACCGACGTACAACCGAGTACATAAAATAAATGCTCGCTATACATACCTCATCACTCAAGAGTACTTAACCGATAACCGTGTAGTCGCAAAAGCCAATAATGAAAACAAATCGACACTCCATGTCAGCCAGTATATTTGTCAGACGGTTCGTATGTTTGCCTGCACTTCTTGTGAGCCATAGGTACAAACTTTTTACCTCGAAAGTCCGGATTTACCTTTTCTCCTTCCACTTTGTCCGATCACCGTGTCGTTTCGCCGTCCTACTGTATGACTTCGTATAGGACATTCATAATCCTTAAAAGCTTTAAACCGTTCAACTTACTATACATATGTATATATATGTATATATATATATATATATATGGGAAGATTTAGGAGTAAGGACCTAAGCATAAATATCAGCTATAAAACATTAAAAATACTTGCGGCCAGGACGAGTACGACAGGGAATTTACTTGCGCCGTGTTGAAACCGTACATAAATCAATTGAATTCTCTGAAAAAAAAAAATAAATAAAATTCAGCACGTCCACATGTTCACTCTGCTAGGTCCTACCACTTTAGTAGATATATAATGAAAAAAAAACAAGGTTTGAAGCTACATACATAGATGGAGGCACCTTTCAAGTCCTGATGGTAGTGGTGGTGGTGGTGGTGGTGGTGGTGGTGGTGGTGGTGGTGGTGGTGGTTATAGGGAGCTGTCTTGATAGGGCTATCAGGTTCAACTTCTGACAACAGTACGAGGTTTTTCTGGACTCTTGAACATTATATTTACTATCAGTGCATTAACATCGGGATCGGACCAGACTAGACCGGACCAAAGCGAACCAAGCTAGAACATGCAATTCTAATGATTTGAAAACTTGCACACTCCTATCTCCTTGTTTGTCCTTCATTTCATTCTAAAAGCTTTAGAAATCTGCTTCACTTAAAATGCCAGGTAGAGTTTGTCGGTTGTAGGAGTTTTTGTTTCGTTTATATTTCATGTTTTATGTATGCCATGCCAGGAGTTTGAATAATTCTGTTAAGAGAAGTTTTCAAAATACTTGTAAAAGAAATACCTCTTCTTCATTCTTTCTGATTCCATGACCCAGGATGACTGATTTAATTTGTAAAAAAGCATAAGTCAATGGAATTCAACAAAACAAAATTGAGCATATGGATGGTAAGCTTAACAAAATAGTCCTCAGAAACTCAAAATGGAGATTTCAACATTTCCACATTGTGTAGGTAAGCGAGGAATACTATCCATGCAAGCAAAACCTTGTAAAGCTAAAACCATGTTTCGGTTAAATTTTTCTACTTATAGTCCCCAGGTAAACATATCTCGGTATAAGCTACACTATTTGCATATAATTACTCCGACTTTCAAGACTATTCTGACAAGAGTGGTCTTAGGTCTTTAGGAGATTTTTTTCTGGACTTTAGGACTTAATTAACATTAATTTAACCCCAGAACCATAACAGGAAGTAGTAAAATTTAGTGTTAATTGAATTTCACTGATGAATGGCAGTTGTTACATTTTCATCCAAGACAACTCAAAGGCTTACAAAATCACTTAAATAAAGTCCCAAATTTTCCCAAATAAATTTTATAACAATCTTTCACACAAATTTTAATTTTATTTTTTAACTGTGCTGAAGTGATTACACTTTATAACAAACTGCAATGCTAGTCAGCTGTGGATTATAAATTGTTATAATTTTTTTCTACAGTTTTTAATTAAAAAAATTAAACCAAACTTATAATTCCCAATACATGGATAAAAAACATTGAACAGCAAAATTGTTATTATATCCGTAAAACTTAATAAATGCTAAGTTTTCTCTCACTAGACTCATGGAACTGGGTTATACAGGGTGTTCCGTAAGTGGTGTGAGACCCAAAGGCTATGGATATGTTATACTTAGACAATAAAAAAATTATATGAGTGAGGGGGGCCTATCCGAACGGTTTCTGAGATAATGGGTATGTTTTCACATATCACCCTCTAACTTCACCATGATACACCCTACGATCAGGATTTAAACTTTACCAATCGTTGGACCTTTCCAACGGTTTATATTTTGGATTTAAGAAGACCAAAAGCTTCCATTTAAAGTGATCTCTTACACTCTGTAGCCAAAATATTACCATTTTTGCATTTTTTGCATTTTTTTCTGAACATATCCAGTGCAAATGAAAAAGTTCCTCCCCAAAAGATAATTGCCTACTTCCTGGCAATAATTGAATTTTTTCGCTGGATTTGCTTAAGAAAAAGTGCAAAAACACAGAAAGGGTCACTTCTTGGGTACAGAGCGTGGTAAGTCATTTTAAAATTAAAACTAAATGTTTTTTAAATCCGAAATGAAAAATTGGTATTGATGACGTAGTTATTGAGAAAAATAATTATTAAATAAAAAAACACCGAGTTAAAATTCCGAAATTTTAAGTTTTTTGAGCCATATTTTCAAAATGGAGGGGAGGTGAGGAAAAATTTATAGGCCATGGAAAAGTCAAACGATTATCTATCTACCAAAGATTAAATAATCATTATAGGGTTTAACGTTATATGAAATCGTTGGTGACGTTAAGATGTATTCAAGGTATTTGTGATGAGACTTTTTATGGATTGAAATGGTTAAATGCTCTATCTAATTAGTTTTCAATTTTTCTGCATTACGTACGCTTAGTATCAGAACATATAACGAGTCTATCAGAGTGTCGGATGTTTGCTGTTAATGAATTCACTGAATATACTTTCGAGACCAAGCTTATCTTTCTTAATTGCGGATACAGTGAGAACACTTTCGTTTAAGATTTAGTTATGGCAGTTGGAAATCTGTTCCAAGTTCCCCTTAGATTGTTTGTAAAAAACACTTTACTCTCACTGTTGATCATTTCTGAGTTAGAGAAAATAAATTACAAAAACCAGAATTATGCAGTTAATTCCTTTAAAAAAAAATTCAACAACTACATTAAGCTTACACTGAGAGAATATAATAAAATATTAAATAGAAAAAATGCATTACAAAAACTTGTTTCATTTTATAACACAAATTCTTTAATAACAGAGCAGAAAGACATTTATTTATTTATTTATACCTCACCAGATTTTATTGACTACCAAAAACATTCAATTTTTGGAATCCCTACAACTAACTGGATTATTTCAATTACAAAGACCGGCTTCCAAGCATAGTGCCCTTGGGCACCTACGGACATCTGAAATAAATTATATAAATTTAGAGTTCGTCAATTGAGCGCCGATTTTTCAATCCCGTTCAGTGAAAAAAAAAAACTAAAAGAAAAAGAACTTCTAACAAGATGCAAAAAAAAAATAGAATTAGTCTAAGACCAATTCTTATGATATATGATGAATGCCGTATGTAATCTCGTATGGTCACCCATCTGTACAAGTTTGATTTTTGAAAGGGGTTTTTCGCATATACCTCAAAAACGGTTCGTCGAACTGTAAATATGGTTATGAA
The DNA here is from genome assembly GCA_963930735.1 of Dioctria linearis. Lineage (NCBI taxonomy): Eukaryota > Metazoa > Arthropoda > Insecta > Diptera > Asilidae > Dioctria > Dioctria linearis. The sequence continues at coordinate 53,210,813 of OZ005741.1, read as the reverse complement.
CAATTTCATAAGATTTTATATTCTGAATAACTTTACAGTACAATAAAAATGTGTGGTACTAATGGTTTTCACAGTATACGTCAAACACCTAAAATTTCATATGGCAACACCATTGCTACGAAAACACAATATATAAAATGTCAACTCTCTACGTTGAAGTGTTCTCATGCAGTGTCCAAATATGTACTGAAAAACAAAATATTTGTATGGCAACCCTACGAGGAGTTGCCCGATTTTTCTCATTTTCGAACTTTATTTTACTTTGTCCGTGCGCAAAATTTCAGGTCACGAAGCCCACTCGTTCTCGAAATATCGTGCCCAAAGACGAACGGACAGACGGATATGCACTATTAATAATACCGTTATGTCCCCTAACTTTGGACTACTTTTCAGGAATATTTGGTTATAGTTTCTTGAAATATTTGGACTGTGTAAATTACTTCCGGTATTGAGGACTTGTGCATCTTCACCAAAGAAACGAAGTACAATTTTCTATATCTAATATGTTTTTTTATGCAGTATATTTCAAACATGAGGTGTTGGTAAAAATCTGGTCTCAGAGATGCCCAAGAATGGACCTTTAACAATTTTTGCTAAAGAATTCAAAAATTTGGGGACGAAAAAAGGACATTTTTTTTATTCCATCTTAAGTTTTGAACTAAAAAGTATACTATAAAAAAGCACGATTTTTATATGAAATTGAGTTTTATATTTCTTTTTTTGTATACTATATAATTTTATTTATATTTTATATTTCCCCATATATCTACAATTTCAGGGATTTTGAAAATATCCCTTGATGATGATATTTTCTGTGGTTTTTGACTTTTAGAATGATATCTTCGCTAGAATAGTACATTTTGCCATCGACATTCGGTCATTTCCAGAAAGCCTCACTTTTTGTAAAGCATTTTACATCAGTACGATTTTGGTCCATTATTGGGCACCAATATCTCGTTTTTTGAAAATTTCAAAATATCTCAGATAAAGTTTATAACTAATGTCAAGATATAAGGAAAGAAAACAATTTGTGTGCTATTAAACAATCGCTAATAATTACCACTTTATTAACCTTGCTATAATTATAATAATTTTCTATCAAGAATTACTAACTGTGGAATCTAAATCACTACTAACGAAATGCGCAGCGTGGCACTGGATGTTTGCAAACAAGTGGCAACAAGCACTAGACTGGCAATCGAGCGCGTGCAACTGAATTTCCATGAAGGCAAAACAGTAGGCACCGGTGGTCCAATGTTGGACACCTGGTCCAAAGCTAGGGCAATCTACGGAAACTTTTATTATTATGTGTGGGTATCCATACCATTTTGCTCTACCATAATTATTTCTATGCGTTACAAACGGAACGACAAACTTAGTACACCCTATAGATTTAATCTAGGGTATAAAAATAAGACGACATAGGCCATGTTGAACTTAAAATCTCTGAACGACTTTTAAAATATCTAGTATTTCTATACTTTCTAATTATGCAAGAAAACAAATTATCGTAGGCGGAAGTCGTGATCTGCTTTTAAGGAATTCTGCATTTGCAAAATTTCTTATTAAAAGAAAATAAGATATTAACTGATAAATCTGAGTTAAGTAATAAAAGACATCAACATCAACGATGAAAACATTTTGTTTTTTATTTTTTACCGCCAGTTTTTTCTTCAAGTATTGTTTTTAAAAAAAATTTACGAAATTTCATGTTATCTCTTTCCTTATTCACATGCCTTTTTTATGAAAGATTTCTCAGTTAAAATAATAAATTTGGCCTTTTGAGTTAAGTAAATAAAATCCCATTTGACCATACAAGAAATGCTGCTTTGATGTGCAGGAAAAATATCATAAGATTGATGACAAAGTTTCCAATGTGTAAAATATTTATTTACTTACAATGTAAAAAGGCACAAATTGTTGCCACAAAGTTTAGGGAAAAAATCAGTATAAATGTAGGGAATACTTCCTAAAATGTATAAAATATTGCCTAAAATGCAGGGAATATTCCCTTCATTTTATAGCATATTAACTACATTTATAGGGATTTGCTCGCTAAACTTTGTAGCAACAATTTGTGCCTTTTTACAGTGTATCAAAGCTCTCATGATTTAAATTTGAAATTATTATATTATGATATCATTTACTTAATGTTAGCCAAAATGATTTCAGGAAACAAATCTTTGATGCCTTTATTTCAAGCATTGTAAATTATACAAAACTATTAGTGAACGTACACACTATGATAATGATAATTGTTATTAGATAAAAAGTCGTTGGAGCTTTCCGAGGGTCTATACATTTGGCACCTGCTCCTCGTCGCTTTGAAGTTAAGTCTTCACAAATTTTGAAATCTCAATTTTGAAATATAAAATAAATTTTCTTTATATAGCTACTATTTTTATCGAAAACCATTTCATCACTGCCAATTTTTGATCTTGTATTAACAAAACCAAAAGCGATGTTTTAAAACGATATATTACACTCTGTAGCCAAAATGTAAACTTTTCTGCAATTTTTTTCCTTTCTCTTAAGCATATTCAGCGAAAAAGTATATTAAATGCCAAAATGTAGGCAATTATCTTTTGGGAATGATGTTTTTAAGACCGGACTTCCTGTTAGATCATATGACTAAGAACATTTTCAAAACTAGCCTAATCTACAATCAGTTTTGAATAATTTATATGCGCTTAATTGCAAAATGGATTACATTTCTTGGTCTTCATTAAGCTTTCATTTTTACTATATTACTCAAGTCGGCTCCCCTGTCGGTAATTCAGACCAATCACTCATCACGGCTCAGTTTACCATCTGAAACCTGTGCTACCCTACTTCTCCACCTACTAGTAAGCTTCTCTGTCATATTAGAAATGCTCACTGTGAACGTGTCAATCATTATCTTAGAGAAATTTATTGGTCGGTCTGTTTTGCTGCGAGGGATGTTGTTGAATTCACATTACAGCTTAGTAACATTCTTGGCATGTGTAAATATATTCCGTATTACTACAGCAGATCTCATCAACAGCAAAATCGTTCTTGCTTTAACGAAAAGTGCATCCAAGCAATAAAAGCGAAAGGATCTGCTTTTCGCACCTATCAATTGCATCCATGTCTAAAACTGAAACAAGTGTACAAGACTGCACGGAACACCATTATTCGGAGAAGAAATTTCTTTTTGACCAGAGTATTAGGCGGAGAACTTTGGAAAGCCGCAAAGGTAGCAAACATAGTTTTCTGGTCTCTAGTCAAAACTATCAGGAACAACTTCACCAGTTTATCTATACCTTCACTACTTAATAATGATAAAGTAGTTGTGGACTCCTTGAATAAGTAAGGCTAATATTTTGGCTGCTCCATTCACTTCATATTCTTGGCTTCCACCCACTTTGCAGAGACCTGTTTTGCATCCTCCGTGTAGGTGTGTACAAGATCTGATACATATCCGTACAAGGGATGCATTTAAGGGTCTTAAGAAGCTTAACATCTCCAAAGCCGCCGGTCCTGCTGGTTTCTCGCCCGTGTTAAATAAAAGCTGCGCCTCTTTCTTGGTTAAACCTCTACGAAAGCTATTCTAAATACCTTTTAGGAACACTTTATATTTTTACGATTCAAATCAATTTATTGGACTTGGGACTTGCCGCTTTCCGGACGACTGCTCTTACTTTTGCGCTAACGAGACAGAGGTCTTTACCTATTCTATTTATTAATTTTCTCATTAATTTTCTATTGTATTTATTAATTTGATTTGAATCGTAAAACTTTTTCTAAAAATTCTTCTACGGAACGTTGGAACCGTAGTATCAATAATTTTGGTGAGTCCAAAATCGTTGCCCTAGATATTTCAAAGACCTTTGATAGAGCCTGGCATCCTGCTCTTTTAGCCAAACTTAGTCTCCCCCATCCTTATATATTATGGTGTAAAAGTTTTCTATCTGGTCGCCTAATTCTTTATCGTTACATGCATGGCCAATGTTCCGATGATATATCTAGTCTGATTCCTTGTAGATTAATTCCTGCATGCAATACTCGCGCTGCAAGCCACGCACATCCTTTCACCCTTCAAAATACTTTCGGCCGTACAGTAAGATTCCATGATCCTTTCTTATCTCGAACTGTGCGAATGTGGAATAGTCTGACATCTTCTTTTATTGCTCGGCCTTATATTCTGTGATGCTTTATAAGCGATATTCATCAGCACTTCCGCAACTTTCCTCATGTCCTCAAATTCTTTCCCAATCTCTTTCCTGCCATGCTGTGCTTTGCAACATAGGGTATCCCATGAGCTTGGCTTAATAATAAATTAAAAAGAAACTCAGGAAAAACACCATAGAGTAAAGATACATTTAATAATTAACGTGAAATAGAAATGAACCTCAATGTTTCATGAGCGTAGAAGGAATGCCATCAGAACCGGTTGTGAGACTATGAGCCATACTTGAAATATATTATGAGATAGACGGACGTTTCGACGGGTTGCAATGAAAGTAAGCGGAAGTTTCATCAAATCATTTTAAATACTTAATATCACAGAAAGTAGTTCTAATGAAATTATCAAAGAGGTTGTTAGTCCTTATTGCAAGAATCTTTTGATTTTTTTGTAATTTCAAAACAGGAACATTTACATAATTTGCATTTCTTTTCTTATTTTTTTCCTTCAATTTACTTTGATATTATTTAAATGATTTTTTCTTTCCTTTTAATTTTGCTCGATTTCCTTTCCACCAACCTCCATTTTCTCCGCTCCCATTCAATCAATTAAAAATGTCTGCCAATGATATTACGAATAATTTACATTTTAAAGCAAATTATGAATGCAAGAAATTTCACCTTTGAAGATGTCACGTTTTGTACGTGGAAGATGTTGATTTTTATGTATATCTGTACCTACTTTCTCAGAAGGAATAATTATAAGTCATTTCTTTGGCACTTATAACATCAGAATATGTTCACTAACTCACAGTCTACCAGGGCTAAAATTATATTCATTAGCTAAGAAGTTATAATTAAAAAGTTGTCTGGTTTCATCCACATGTAAATAAAAAATAATAATGTCATTAAAAAGACGTCAAATTTTCACACATCTGTACATCCACACCAAACATACTTTTATATCCAATTTCTAAGAGAGAAAGTCGAAGAAAAGTGTGAAAAGTGTTCTTTCTACTGAAAGCACAGCATTTTCCTTATGATGCTAAATAGCATTGTGATGAATATCAGAAAACTCCGTGCAATTCTAGAATATTTCGCAGAAGCTATAAAAAAACATACAAAACCCAGCAATATCAGAGTATACCTCTACAACATAAAACATTCAAATCACTGCACTTGCACTTGATTCACTTTGAATGTGAAATCATGTACAAGTTTCTACCTATTTTGCATATTTTTTGTTTTTGTTCATTCGTATCCCATTCACAGCTCCCTCAGGTTCAATGTGATTTTATTTTTTTCGAATATTTTTCCAGGGAATTCAGGAATTCAGAGAAGAGGAAAAATTCAATTTTATGAATATCATTTTCCGAATATTAATGTGGTGGAGAATTTATTCACACGATAGCATTACTAAAGCTTCTTTTCAGGGATTTTCAGAGTGAAAACTATTAACGAACCCCTAATCACTGGAATCAAATTGGTTTCAAATAAAAGACTCCGAAGAGTCAAAGAATGATGTGCAGAGTAAAACGCTGATTCAAGATTTCAAGATTATGAATATATTTGAAGACAATGTGTGACTTTTTTTCTACATGTCTCAACCCTTTCTGAAGGACTCATATTAATTTTAAATCAATAAAAAACTGTTTTGACTGCAGGGAAAGTTTTCCCGCAAAAGAAAAGAAAAAATGGTTCGAGAACATATAGGTATCTGACTTGGTGTGGTTAAGTAAGAAGAAAACTATCAATTGAATCCGACTCTTTGAACCATTCATTCAATGATATTGTACCTCACTGGTGTGGAATTTTATAAATATTCAAAGTAGATAAAACAAGTAAGAAAGATAGATGAATGCCCATTCGTAAAGCTCGTATGGTCAATTCTCTGTGCAAGTTTGATTGTTGAAGTGGTTTTTCAGTAAAAATGATTATAGCCAATTTCATAGGATTTGAAATTCTGAAGAGCTTTTCGTTACACCAAAAACGTCTAGGACTGACATACGTAACAAGCCTAAACCGGATTCAGCCCATTTTTGAAATCATATTTACTATTTTTATGAAAGCCCCGTGTACAAAATTTCAGCTCTCAACGTTAACATATTTTCAGACCTTGTCCAAATGTATAGTGAAACATGAAATTTTTGTGTGGCAACTCCACGAAGGAGTTGACCGACTTGTCTCATTTTCGAACTAAATTTTACTTTATTTTTTTTTAAAAAAGCTGTGTGATAAATCCCAGCCTCTCTAAGTGCACGCGATTCGGATTCAAAATAATTTTTATTATTATGCATGGGTGTCCAATCCATTTTGCTTTAGCAGCATAATTTTTATGCTTACAGACGGAATGACAAGCTTAGTATGCCCTATAGTTTTCATCTAGGGTATAAAAATGCTGGTTGCAATTTCGACACGCCAGTAATGAATATTGGAAAAACAACTGCAAACATTAGAAAAGAAGTTTTTTACGATTTCATATTACAATTTTTAACTGTTTGAAAAACGAATATGAAAAATATATTTAAATTTGCGCATAGCTTAATACGCGGAGCACTTTTATGGTAGACCAGGAACTTTCGAAGACTAAAATCATAGACAAACTAATAATATACAAGGGCTGGCCAGAAGAACAAAAATCTCCAACGCCTCGCTGAAATATAAAAACGACGGGGCCTTAATTTGCTTACCTAATCCAAGGGTAAGCCAGTAAGGCGTGGCTCCCATTAAAAAATCAAAGACGCCACGACCTTATGTAGGAAAAGTCTCAATTTTTTCTATAAATTTACTGGACATATTTACTTTAGAATTTCTATGCATTTTTGCAGGCCGACAATGGTACACATTGTATCTGGAAATAACTCCAGTCAGTCACCAAAATTAACAGAAATTCTGCCGAAGCATATTCTGTTAATTTCTAAGAAGAAATGAATCCTTATTGGTCATATACGTATCTACGCTCATGATAATATTAAATGTTAAGAGTAGGGGAGAGTGGGCCTCCAGGACCATGCGGACACCGCGACCATAGTTGATCTGCTGTGCCTTCCCCTAAGGTGTTTAAACAAAATCGCGTTCTTTTGACCAGTTAGATTATTGCTCTTGGGGTTTATATTGCAAAATTTATTTGGAGAGATATCTTCCAGTGATTTGCCTATGCTCATAAAAATTGTTAGCGGCCCAAGCATTCGTTGTCGGCCTCCAATAAAGGAGCGCTTACAATGGCTGAGTAGAGAGGAGTCATCAGATTGCATTTTTTCAAATTTTTTGCACTCTAATATAAGTTCTTCGCGCTTCTTACCAGAATGGACTTAACAGAGTAGCGTCACATATCAATCGTGTCAAATTATTATACCCTAGAGGAAATCGTAGGGTAGGTATAATAAGTTTATCATTCCGTTTGTAATGCACAATGGATTAAAATGGATATTAAAAGATATTTTGATTTTTGCAAGCTGTCTATCTGTCCGCACGATAACTCGAGAACGCGTGTACTTAGAGAAGTTAAATTTCCACACGGGTTTTAAAAAAAGTCAATTTAATTTCAAAAATGGGACAAATCGGGTAACTCCTTCAAAGGGGTTGCCATACAAAAATTTAGTTTTTCTCTATATATTTGGATACTGCCTAAGAGCGCCTCAACGTAGAGAACTGAAGTTTGGTGTTTTCAAACAAAAGCAAATAAAGTTTAAAAAAAAGACTAAATCTGGCAACCATTTCTTGGTGTTGCCATTTAAAAATTTAAGATTTTTACGTATACCGTGAAAACGATCAGTCCTAGACATTTTTATTGTACTAAAAACTTCTCCAGAATACGAAATCCTGTAAAATTGGTTGTAATCATTTTTCTGTTAGACGAACCGTTTTAAGAATATGCGAAAAACCAATTCAAAAATCAAAATTTCATAGATGGGTGATCCTATGAAATTTCATATAGGCATTCATCTAGGGTATCATCAGAATTGGTCTTAGATTTTAGCTTCTAACTTTTTTTACTTGTTTTCATATAATATGGAAAAATATGAATAAAGCTCAATCTCTATTAAGTAGACTTTTAATATTATGTATTTTATCGGCCGGTGATAGGTCGTACCTTTTATCGATGAAGGATTCGAAAAGGTCTTTGACCTCCATTCCTTATATTCTCTGCTAAATGGAGGAATATCTGTCTTCGGGAGATTTATTTTAGTGGAAGACGACGATGATGCGAATCTTTCGAAAAACCAGATTTTTTGTTCAACTAATTTCTCGACTCGTCGCTGGTTTTTTCATTTTGAAAGTCAGTCATTCGTTTCTTAAGTGCTTGCCGCAACGAAACTATGGTTTCCATGTATTTATCATCAAATGACTCATACTCAGATTCAACATCTTGTAGAGTTAGCGAATCATCGATGTATTTAAATTTTTTAGACAATTCCTCGAATCTTTCGAAATGGCCTTCTAGATTTTTAATAGTTTTATTTTCAGGTATCTTATCAGCAAAAGACTTTAATTTGGTCAAAGAACCCTTAACTCGAGCTCGTTTTATGGAAAGCAATGCGGTGTCCATGGTTTTAAAAATTAGTTATTTGACGAACAGTAAATGTGTGCTACGTGGGATTCTCATGTGAGCATATTCGGATGACATCCCTCTGCTCATTTCCAGGCACATCATGACTGCTGCCTGTGCCTTCATACAGCGAAGCCTCAATATTGTTGAGGACTGATGCGCCCATTATGATATAACAGTGAACCCTACAATGACCAGCTTGGTTCACTTCTTCAGATGACGTAAGCTTGGGCACTTTGTTCTTCCAAAGCTCTTTGGACACACTCGTCAACTCTCTCCTCATGTCAAGCACCTCGGATACTACCTTGACTCGGAGCTGATATAAAGGTTGCACGTACAGGAAATTATTAATGCGGCTATGAGGGTTTTCGCGCATGGGAAATAAGACCAAGGGTTGTACAATGGATGTACACCTCGATCGTTAGACCTATGCTCACATATGCCTGCTATCTATGGCGGCCGAGGACGTTTGTGGGGAGTGGGATCTGGAATCTGGCGAGCCTATAAAGGCATCCCTGCCTGGGACTTAAGAGCATCATATGATCTGCGACTACTGCTGCCCTTAATGTCCTACTGAACCTGCCACCCCTGGATATTATCATTAAGGCAGGTGCAGATTGCGCTCATGGGGATGCTGGGAGGACGGCCGGACTGGCTTTTCTCATTGCTCTTTGGCCTGTGTGCTGGATGTGGAAAACCTTCCGGCCAGGATGCCATTTGGTGCGATGCTACCAGAGCTTTGTTTCGGGCTTATAAAGGAGTTGAAAAACCTTCCTCACTAAGACCTGATGCGCTTCATTAAGAGGGCAGGAAAATTTTGGTTATAGGGCTTCTAGCAGGACAGCATAATGGGCCGCTCTGGCCTCCCAGCTTCGGATCTCACGTCTCCCTGCCTTGCAAAAAAAAAGGTATGTGCGGTCGATATTCACTAATACGAGCTTTTCTTTGTTCAATAAACCGAATTAGCAATTGATTAGGATATTACTTACTTTCATGCATTGATAAGGTATGCCCAGATTAGTCGCTAGTTTCCTATAGCGATCGTGAACGTAGATCTTTAATTGTATTTGTCCATATGCATAGGTATAATAGTTAACAAGTTTACGGTAGTTGTTGTTAGTGACATGTTAGTGTGAGTCTTGAAAATCAATTTAAAAGATGTTTCTATACATATATATATATATATATATATATATATATATATATATATATATGTATATACTAATATGTACTAGGAATAATGGTGGTAATTCAAATTGTTTATATAAGAGTCTCTTGGAGCATGTCAATAATATAGCACATGAATTCATGTATATACCTACTTTTAAAATTATCCACGCATAACATGTCATAATTTTCTGAAACTTCATGTGTTCTAAAATGATTAAACACAGTAATAAAAACGTACACTTACCGAAACTATATTTGCTGAAATTCCAGGAGTTTTACTTAATATCATTTGTCTTTATATGTATGTCTATATCAGGTGCGTATCCAGACCTGCAGTCTAGGGGGGGTCACAACTAAAATCTTCAAGAGGGAGGAAAAAGTCGGATGAAGTTGATTTTAAATTCTTTTTTTAATCATATTTCCGGTTTCATTTGGAAAACCTATCAATAATATTATCAACATCAAAATCGACCTCAGGGTGGACATCAAGAACTCATAGTCAGATACAGCGTGCAGAGATTATAGAAATAGATGCAAGCGAGTCTGTTGCGGGTGAAGTAATTGACTGAGAGCGAGTTTGCATCTTGAGCCACATTTAAAGGGATGGATGTACGAGTACCTACATGATATGTTACTGACTATTTCTTCTGATAGGAGGTTAACTAATCTTACTTTCTTCTGAGAAAAGTTGTCAATTTCACTACTTTCACTACCATATCTACATCCATCGCTAACAAATATAGCAAGTTTATCATTGTCCTACAAATTACAAGTACACGTGCAGTTAAATTAAACAACACTACTTGAATTAATATGAATGCCAACGCTCATAAATATCTTTAGCTACCAAGACCAGTCAAGGCACTTGAATCAATGAACCATGGTTGGCCACAAGTACATGAAAAATCTATAGAAAAAATTTCAAATCTTTCTAAAATAACTGAATGCTTGTGCTCTTTTCCGAAAGAGTGAACCACCAGAATCAATCTACCAATTCGTTTGGGCTCTTAAGAGCAATTTGCAAGTATATTTCTAAGAAAAATTTAATGTTTCCGTACAAACGTACAATTTTTTAGCAACTCAGGCTTCAGTCAGTATCGCTATGAAAAATCAACGGGTGGCTATACGTTGATGATTGCATGGAATTAGGGTTCTACTGGAAGCACCCTAAATCAAAATTCGTTAAGTCAGTTTGTATGCTTCTGTTGCGAACTCTCCACCAAGTTGTTCTGTCATCGATTTTATGTCATCGATTTTATGTCATCGATTTTATGTCATCGATTTTATGTCGGAAAATCAGATAGGTTTCAAATCTCGAAATTGTGTGCTTTTTCATCTATAAAAGTACATAATTGGTGCAATACAAATATAAAAGCATTAATAACCGGGCTGCTAAGCATTACGTGTTTTTTCTAAACAATCAAACACTAAAATAGTATTCCAAAATTACTTACAATCCTGTGATAGGAATGATAGGTGACCTTCGGCTATAACACAGAAGAAAACTCTAAAAAAATCGTACGCGTTTTAAAGACGAAGAGCTACGAACGTATGACTATACCCAATCCAAACTCCACTGATACTATTCAAAAGAAGACAAACAAACGCCCAAACAAACACTAGCTGGCGCCGCAGATTAAAAAAGTGAGTTAGAGTACCCTAATCAATCCCCGGCGTCAGCTACACATTGTGTCCGTACCATACGAAAATCGTCCTGTTAAACTTTTACAACCCACTCTACAGTCGGGCACCACATTCAATTCATCGCGAGGGGGGGGGGGGGGGGGGGGTCGTGACCCCCCGCGACCCTCCCGCTGATGTAATCATATGTGCATAGAACGCCTTATAACTGTATACCAGTTAAAAATTCACGCGTAACTTGATTTAATGTGATATAAAATGTTCAATTAATTATTTCATCGATGTATTTATAAGCTACTTCAATTTCATAATTCCGTAATTGCATATAAAATGCCTGACTTTGAGTACTGCAATGAGATCTTTACCGTGAATATTGATAGATCTGTGTACCCAATTTAAATGTTCGCATTTTTTAGCGAAGTATAATAAATGCTATTTAATTGTTATCTTGATTGAGGAAAATACTTGACTGCATTTTAATTAGCTCGAGATGATGTCAATCATGTTGATCATTTGAAACGCATACCGTCACGATTCATTTCATTAGTAGAAACTGACTGAGTGCAATTTGCTTGCATTTGTTAATGGAAATAATGAAATTGTACTTAGTTTATGTTTTATTCCATTGGTTCAGGTAATTAATTGGATTCTCGAACAGTTCATGATATCGAGCATCAAAAGGATTGCAGTATTTATACACTTTTTTTTTACTAATTGAGTTACACTCGTAGAACCCTACATCCTGAAGTTGAAGTTATAGTTATATAATAAATGCCACTAATCAGAAAATCAGAGTTGCGTTAGACTTGAATTGCAAAACGTGTAGTTAGCTACTTTTAGACAGTTTATGGAAGTTTTAAGTACATTTGTTATTATACCAGAGGGAAGTATATGTACTAGGAAAGGATAATCCTACATACAGAATCACTAAATAGTAATTGACTATACAGGAAATCTTTGCGCGTCTCAGACACCTCTCACTTTAAGAATATTGTCATACATTTCACATCAACTTATGTATCTGCTGAAAATACTAACCCTGTTCCAGAAGCGTATTTAGGAGGGAGCAGGAATAGCGGTTGCTCCCCTGGATCACATTATCAAAATATGGTGCCTCAAAACAAGGTGATATGAATTTAAACATAAAAATCTACTAAATTCCTGATTTTTGTATGAAGCAGTTTATGTCTAATACTTAAGTAGGGGAACCTGTTGTACCTCCCCAGTTGCAAAAGGAGGAATAAAATATGCATGCTGATGACCTTCCTGGGAAATTTTGGATGAAAGAATCCTCGTTTCCCAGTTAATTTCGTTTTTATATTGCGATGTCATTGGAGAGAAGGCATGCATAAAACTTCTTACGAAGTGATTTTACTGGCATGATACGGAAGTTGTTCTGCTGCCATGATATGAAACGGATTCTGATGGCATGATCTGAAAGTAATTCTGACGGCATGTTGTGGGAGTGATTCTAATGGCATTACGTGTCATAAAAGCGGAATGAATTTTAACGTATTATAAAATCGAAGTCCCATTTTCTGATTTTATTCTATATTTATTAATATTTTTTTATTCATTCATTTATTTTAATTTACTGCTTAATTCATGATTTTCTTTGTATTTTTACAGTTTTGTTGTAAATCGAATGGTTATCACCAAACTAAAAATGCTTCATTAAAAAACTAAAAATTAAATAAAAGTTAATTTCAAAAGTTTTAAAAATTATTTTAAGTTTAATTCAGTGAAAAACAATCCAAAACACTTTGAAACATTGGATTTTCCAATTATTCGCTTGATGTAAGTAACCTGTAAAGACACGACTCCTTCACAGTTAGACATGATACCATACGTCTAACAAAACTTCGCAAATTTCTGAGCTTCTCGATGCATCGCATATGCCTTCCTGGGAAGGTTTGGAATTTTTACTAAAGATTCGATTCCTTCTGAATACCTACCACAGGAATGCCACTAGGTTTTACAGTTATGGTTTTTTTTTTAATTTTCTTATGCTCTTATTGTTACTTGATATATACCATTGAAAATTTACACTTTTCCGTAACAAAATTTATTTTTTTCCAAAAGCTCAATGTACACTAAAGGTGTTTTTCCTGCTATTATAAAAAACGTGGATTTTTGTCCAAGGTACAAGCTACCTGATGTATCTTGGACACATTCTATTGTCTCGGACAGTAGAGTAATTAACAAAATATTTGACATAAACAAGGCATTTTTAGGGTTATTCGAAGACAATAAAATAAAGTAGAAGAAGCGAAGGAATAATTTGGTGTCAGCCATATAGTTCCACAGGAACTCTATTATCTTTCCTTGATTGATGAATGCCTATCTACCTACAATTTAAAATAACAGGTTAATTTGTACGGCTGTTTATTAGTAAATCGACAATTTCATATAGGTTGGAATTATTAACGATATACAAAAGACCAAAAACTTAGCTTCTTCATAAAATAACGACTCTATTAGGAAATTATTAAAAAAATTTTCCCAATATTTTATCAATTCCTTGACTTCAAAAAACATCTCTTTTTGGTTGAATTTTTGAGGCGGTTTTATATTCTGAACAGTTTTGGACCAGCGGTATAGCATACAACCAGTTTTATCAGGTCACTGCCAGTTTTTTAGAGACTTTTGCATGGAACATATTGCGGCACCCACTTCATTAGTCAACAATATGAGTCCGGGAAAATATTCGCCTTCATAAATAAATATCACAAAATCTTCAATTCTATAGCTCCCGTCATTATGATGCGAGTTTGTTGTAGGATCCAAATGGTTAAAAAATCAGTTGGAAGTCTGAAAGACCCATCAGAGTCCAAAGAGTCTTGAAGGTAAAGAATATCAGATTCATCTGAAGAGATTACTGGAGTTACTGTTTGAAAAACCATCCTTGTGGCACGACTTTTGACGTTTTTTGGTTTTTCTATTCTTTAGCCTGGAAGCTCTAATATTTCTTTTTTCCCAATTTCACCTTTTTTTAATTCCTCAATTCTTTTCTTCTCAGGTATGTCAGTCAGAGATTTTCCTTTTTCTCTTCCCTTACGAATATGTTTTCTGGGCTCAGCTTTCGAATATGTGGTCTGATCATAGCAAGGGTAGTAATATTGGAAGTTGAGGTTGAAGGTTGATCACGTATGTCTTGTACTTGTGAGTGAGTAAGGACATCAAGAGGCATAACATCATTTTTCATGGTAATTGGAACTTCATTTTCTTGGGC
>OZ005741.1:53107239-53195875 GCA_963930735.1 Dioctria linearis | reverse complement strand
TTCTGTTTTAAATTAAATACTCATCGAATAATCCAAAACTGGTGTGAACTTATCTTTTGAGCTAATTGGTTTGCGCGCGCGAGTTTTCTCGTATTCCAATTTGCTCGTGTAAAACTATGTTTTGAATTAAATAGTTCGCGCGCAAATTGGAATACGAGAAAATTGATACGAGCAAATTGACTTACGAGAAAATTGATACGAGAAAATGGCTTTACGAGAAAATTGATACGAGTAAATTGACTTACGAGCAAATGTTCCACGAGAAAATTGATACGAGCAAATGGATACGAGAATATTGGGGGGAGCCCTCAGTTCCTATATTATTGAGCTTTTTGACTGCAGACAGTCGACTTTATTGATTTTATTTTATCCAATTCGTTAAGTCTAAACGTAAAATGCGTATTCAGTGATATCAAAACGTTGAGGTTAGGCGCCACTTTAGAAGGTGAGGAAAAGCCCAGCCTAGGCAAGTACTAAACTTTAATTAGGTCATTTTCCTTCATTTGCAATCTATTACGTGCTCCGCCTTATTTGCTTCCCAGAAATCTTGACATTTTCAACACCTTATTAAGTTATGTTAATTATAAATTTCCTTAATATACTATTACTATATATTTGACTAGTCTCGGCATCATTGCGTTAAACCTATCTAATCACATCAAAAGATTTCTTAACATACCAAAGTATTTCTCCTATACTCCTTAAATCGTTTCCCGCTGGATGTATTGAAGGTTTACAGAGAATCCGCTAGTTGCTTCAACGACAAAAGATGAGGGTGGAACTGAGCTTTCTCCATACCCTCTTTTATTTCATTGAGCTATTCGACGACTGATCTATACTGTAGATTGGTCCACAGCCCCTGGGAACTAGCCACAATTATAGTTTTCTAAATTTTCGCACTTATATGTAAGATTTCAGAGCCATTGTATAAAAAATTGCACAGGTGAAAAGGAATTTTACGTCCGAAAACGTGAAAATATTGTTTTATTTACTCCTTCTTATGAAGCAAATATACGTCATATAAATGAATGTGTTGTGTTTAACCCAATATTATGTCTTCGCTGTTATATTTTACCTCAAATTTTTAATTGATTTAGTACTTTAGAAAAATAATTTGTTTGTCCTTTAAATTATTCTTACTTACCCCATTTATTGTGTTATTAAAATAAAAAGGTTCGACACATCCAACAGGCGAATTGTAAAGACCAAATTACGGAGATTGGATCCAAAACTGGAAGAAATGAGATACAATTTCTGTAAATTGATCTCAACTCGAAAAATTACCCACTGTTATTGGCTGCGCATTATTATTTGTATACTGAGGGTAATGAACTTTTCCGTGATATTTATGATAAAAATTATTGAAAAATGTTGAGTCATTTCCTAGCAAAAGGTATACTTAATATGACAGAAAAATTATACTGTCTTATACTTTGTTGTTTTTGTAATTTCATTGTGAACTGAAAAGAGATTAATCTGGAAGCATAAAATTATGCCTGTATTATTCCACATTAAATTTATATTGCTAAAACCCCAGGAGTTTTACTGAAGGTATTGGACGGATGGATTGAGGAGAGTTTGAAGCCGCAGGAGGGAGTATGAAACGTAGGCCACAACAGGGCCCATTGTCCACCCCCGAAAGCTACGAGCAATTGTTATAGGTTCCAACCGGACGCTCTTACAAAGTACAATACTGGCCCTCAAGCCTCCTTACCAGGGCTCATCCAAGAGGTATGACCCAAGGAGTATGTACCGCTTTCCTGAGAGAGCCAGACAGTGAATAAGAAAGTGATGCACCGTTTCGTATTACTCCACTGCATATAGAATTACCAACAAATCCCATCTTGTGTAGCTGCCCATGAGAAAAAAGTGCCGGGTGTGAATTGACACTAAAGTGCTCAGAGTTGGCTTTGCTAGTTCCAATAGCTTTTCCGTTTAGTTTACGTTTGGCTTACCCCACACCTGAAGAGTCATCTGATCAAAGACAACAATGTAGGCAGTCTGTCCTACCCAACATTTTAGACGCCAGATGTTCTGGTCCGATGCAGATTGTGGAGAAAAATGCTTCTGAGGCCACATCAAGGCGAACAAGCTTGTCCACCTTTTCGTCCTTACGGATATCTGTGTGACATGGCACCCAAAGAACGAGTTCTCTTTTACCCCAGTTAAGTTAGTTGAAAAGGTTTTTGCATTCCAAAACCACTTCGGAGGTTGTAATGGTTTTGACTAGGCCTTGACAGCTGCTTTGCTGTCCAAGCAGATGGCAATCTCCTTACTTTTTAAAGTTGCCCTTGATCTCCGCCTGGAAAACCGTGACATGGCTTTCAAGGTATATGGTAATTTCCAAATGGGGCTCCTCATAGAAAACGCCTGCTCCACTGTTATTTTCAAATTTGGAACCGTCTGTGTAGATAACAGGTTTTGTCAAGCTGAAGCAAAGAATGTGATTCCATTTCTAGCCAATTTGAAATCTTCGATTTAAGGCTGCTTTTCAACATAGTCCCGAAGAAGTGATCGCTGTCCATGTCAATGTCAGGTGCTATAAACTGCACAAATTCAATCATGATTTCATGTGGAACTCTTGTTCTAGTTTGAATCCAGCTCTGAATGAGTTGCAGATTTAGCGCTAAGATTGTGGTTCCCTTCTTGATATGTATTCACACGCAGTGCAGGTTGAGAATGACCTCAAGATCCCGAATTCTGGTTGACTTGAGAGCACCACTTGCGATAAAGAGGAATCTTTTCCATTATCTTACCATGAGTGGCGAAATCCATTGCCGTCCACCACACCAGAGAACTGTAGACTAGCATGGGTCGGATGATGCTAGTGTATGTCCATAGAATTATCCGCGATTTGAGTCCCCACTTCTCTCTATAGTTCTGCGGTACATTTCGAAAACTGTTAGAGCTTTGTTCGCTCTATCCTCAAGTTGTGGTTTCCAGTTTAGATGTTTGTCTAGTATGATGCCTAGGTATATTATCCAAACGAGTGGAGCCATTGGTGAGCAGTTCATTCTGGGAATGATCCTTTTCTTAATAAAAGGACATAGAATGATTTTCAATGGATTAGCGCACAGTCTGAAATCCCGGTTTATGACTAGACGGATCGCATTTTGCACCAATACCAATACAAATATCACCAGGTCGGTTGCAGAACATACCGCCTTGTACTCCAGCCGGGAGTGTGTTATCATTAAGATATCAGTAGAAATTTTTGATAATTTTACTTGTTAAGCAAGTACACTTGTTCCTGTTTATATGCAAATTTAAAATGAATCAAGTCTACAATTTTGCTCTTTAAATGAACTGAACTCACTGTCATATGATTAGCATTTTAAGTCACGATTCTACGTACCTAATATCGTAGTAGAAAGTGTATCTCGAAACTTTTAATTACTTTTTTAATTTGTATAATTATAAAGTTTCACTTCATATTGCTAGCAATTTTCAAATCAACACACACAAAAATACCGACATGAAAACTTTATATGATTTATTTTAAGAAGTCACTTAACAAAATAAATTTTTCTAATTCAGAATAAAATTAAAAGAAAAAAAATGAGATTAAATTTAAAACAGTTGAAATAAATTTGCAGCATGGATTTCGCAAACAAACTCACAACTTTGTAGGTATACCTATGAAAATGAAAAATTAGGAAAAATAAACATGTATGTACATATGTATGCATGTGTCCATGTGTGTATGTATGTATTTAAATAAAAACAAATTACCTTCAGTTATTCTCAAGTGGTTTAATTAAAACTTTTCCTTTAGGTGTTTTGTTTGCCTGTCTAATTACTTACTTCACATTTTAAAATAAAGTGGTCAACTGAAGTTTCTAGTTTGCACCTTCAGCTAGAGTTTATACATCTATACAAACATACAAACATTCGTCGGTGTATCCATGGCTAACATAAACTAACGAGAAAAGATATTTTTAACTATGTCACATCTATCTCTTACATCTCAGGGGAAGAATGAGACTCTCTTTTCCTAGGTAGGTACCCTTCTGAATTAGTAGCCACAAATGTACCCAAGTGTAATAGCTAATTGGAATCGGGATTGCTTAAGGTCTGCTTTTGTGGCCAGATAAATATTCATCGCATTAACTGACCCGTAAGTTCTAATTGTTTAGTTACAATCCACTACTCGTTATTTACACATTAGAAGCTACTTTTAGAATTTTTCTGAGGTAGAACTGATTTTTTCACTTATTTTCTGGTGCTTTCTATTTTATAATTCACATGAAGGTGTAGGGATGCAATTTGTATTGGAACGAACTGTATACAAAAGAAACAGAACCAAATGGGTAAAATATTTCAATCCTTTAAGGTACTAAGAAATTTCGTTTGACAAAAGAAAAAGTTTTTTAAGAGGTTAGCCCCAATTTGCCAAATATTTATGTATGTACATATTAATTGGATGTGAAGGAAGTTTTCTATTCTGGAAAGTTCAAATAGAGCTTTTGAGACTGACATTATTATTGAACTTGAGATCACATGTTTCAGTATTGACTTCAAAGTTAATATAAAAAGTAATGAGCGCTTTTAAGTTTGTGTTTTTTTTCTCTTCGTTCTAAAGTTTGCTTGCATTTGATTTATCTTATCCATACTACTTAGTCTATTGGGATGAAAATGCGATGTTTATAAATCTTCGTATAGAAGGGAAAATCACACGTGGCCAAGTTGTATAACCGTGGGTTCAAACCCATGTTCCTTGACGATCCATCCATCAACTCACATCAATTCTGGATGCGCCACTGCAGGTCTAAAAAATATTGGTAAGGAATGTGAATCTTGGGGTATGTAGTGGGAAGTTTCAGATTACATCCGGGTTCGGAGCCGAGTTGATATCGTGCCGAAGCCTAAAGTCGCGTTATTTGAATTTTTAAGGCGCATTATAAATACCATAAAATTGAAGACCTTTTTCAATATTATTATGTGTCAAAAAAGTTTCTGAAAATTTATAAATCTCTATAGAAACTTTCATGAAATTGTCAAGAAACGAAGAATTCATTATAAGGAAACACAACCATGGTGAAAATTATATGATTTCTTACTCCTTGATCCCGTTAAGATCCCAAATTAAAATATAATGAAAAGTACTCATTTCAGGATATTCAAGGACAAAAGATGGAATCCTTATCATTAACATCTTTTTGGACATATATTTTTAAGCATCTACTTTTCAAGAAACTTAAATTCTCTAGCTTTCAAACGAGCCATATTTTACTGCCCTAGCATGAATAGCTAAATATGTATGCATTTTTAAAGAAGACTGGGGCCCTGTTGCACCAACCTATTAGTTAGCAAATTATCAGTTAATTTGTTTTTGGTAAGTGTAAGTGATAAGATTTTCATGAAAAACATTTAAAATGTCACTGATTTATCAATAAAGAAAGTTTATCAATTTTTGCTAAGTAAAGATGATAAGTGTTGCACCAAAATGTAAATTTAATTACAATGGAAATAACAATAACAAACCGTTTGCTAAAAATTCAATAATTATTGTTCTTTAGTATTTTTACGAGTTAACCCAAATTCCCCTGAAACTTTCTTTTGATAAAATTTTCGCATTTTCATATATTGTTGAGATATGCATCCCCATTGTATGCAAAGATATTTTCTTTTCTAATTTTTGGGTTGTCGTTTTGAATTTATAGGGCGTCCCCTATATGGGTGATTATAGGAACATAAAACAGAAATTAAAAAAAAACAGACTTCACGTAACTCACTTTAAGAGTTGTTTACAGTAATTTTAGAATGTAAATAAATTTGTATTTAGTAGTCTTTAAAGCACCGAACCTGGAGACCAACATCGCATTTTTCGCAATGAGTTGAGGCTTACATGCAACGAGTTCGATTTTCCTGATCCACAACAAAGTTATCTATGCGATCGTATCGAGAATCTACGTTTTCTAATGCGGATGGACGTGCCGGGTCGCTTTTTCTTTGCTGGCGATTTGACTCCAATATGGACAGCGCGATTCTTCGTCGAAATACTAATAGAGATCTACTTTCACCATATTGCTTATCCAACTACCAAGAGTTATTCAATGTGACATCAAGGAGATAGGATATAAGCGGATTATACCACTTCTTTCCTCTTATTGAAACCTGATAAAGGAAAATATTGTGATAAGCGTGATCAACGTCACACATGCTTTTATTATAGCAATTTATAGTATTTGGTTGCTCCATAGTTTTAATTTTTTTTTTTTTTATTCTGGACAAGTGCTTTTGGTGGGATATACAGTGTCAGAATTGCTCGAAATTATTACTGAATTGTTGTCATTCCAGTTGCAAATGAGAATATCGTTCTCTTCAAATAGCAAATAATCGAATGACCCGCTTGGATTTTTCTTCAGTGCCTTATCGTCCTCAAGAGGGCAGTTTTTTTTATCATATTATTTCGAATTGTACCTTTAAGAGAAAATACGCGATAAAAGATCTTGATATATAAATTATAAAAGTTCACCTGTAGCTTTGGTGTCCCGCAATTTTGACTCGATAAGTAGGTTGAGCGATGTAAAAAAATTATCAAAATAAAGATGGTATGGAGCTCTTACAGTGCTATTCTCGAATACATCGCAAAAATTCAACACTACTCTAGAAACAAAACCCATGGCTTTGTAACTGCTTTTTACATCTGCTCCCTGATACGGCGACACCCCAACCCAAACTTTGTATCCCCAGCCGATAGGCTTGGACCGAATTAATTGCTTCGTGGACTGTCGTCCATAGTACGGAACCATTGACTCATCTATGCAATATTTCTCTTCGAATGACGCAAATTCCAAATTTTTTTTATTTCGGTAACCAACCAATGGGCGAACTTTACTGAATTTGTCGGTTGGGTCCAATTTATTATTGTCGCAGAAATGGAGATTCGAAAATATAGCACTGATGCGGTCTCGAGAAAGAGACCTTGAAAGATCCTTGGAATCTGAATTCTCTGATTCAAAATCATCATAATCCTCGTACGTTAGTTCAGCGGCGGCTAATAATTGATTTCGTGGAAGATTTGATACAGCCACATCGTTTTCATCGCCTGAATCTTCATCTGTCAAATAACCGCATGCATTTTCGGGAGGAAACAAGGTAATTTCAGCCCGAAATCTTCCCCTTCAACAATTACCAAAAGCTGGTTCAAAGTTAAACCCCTGTAGACAAAGATAAATCAATTTATAAGAACTGTAAACGCCTACTGTCCCCCGAATGTGGCAGTAAGAATGCCGCTTCTGTACTTCGTGCTGCATCAATTATAGTAAACATATTTTCGAATATACACGGCTACAATACCTTGACGTTAACAGTTGAAAAAGAATCAAGTTACTATTTAAAAACTTAACTTACACACGACATTGTACAAACTGTCAATTTCACATCCTAAAAAAATTTAATTTACCAACACGCACGCGAAAAATAACGACTCATTTGTTTACTTTTCTATGCACACAATCAACTTCAATGAAAGTAGTATGAGAATAATTAAATTGCATATAAATGGGCGCGCAAATTTAGGAAAACTGTGGGTGTTGCAACTAGGGTATAGTAGGGTAATCTGGGTTAATGATAGTGAGTAGTTATTCATTATGGCTTGGGCTGACAACAAACTGAAAATGCAATCTGTGAAGGAAAAAATGTTTTTTAATATTCAAAATTATTTCAATAACCTCTTTTTCCTACAATGTTATTTGGCTCTTTCCAAAATAATGCTGTTAGCCAAGTGGAGAAGGAAGAAATGTGGTAAAGGGTATTAACAAGACCAAAATCTCTTGGGATGGTCTTGACCACATTTTTGGGCTGTTTTAAAAGTCGGACTTTGGTAAGTAATCTATAAGTTGGATGAAAATAAACTACACACTGTTATTGCGTTAAGTGCGTATTATCCATGCCGGCTTATATAGTGCTCTTCATTCATTGTGGGATCATCTATATAAATCATAGTTCCATCGATGCATCCACCTACTTGACGAAAACCTCCAATATCCAGAAACTGTAGTGACAAACCTTGATGGTTTTTCTGGCCAACGAATTGTTTCACCCATCATCACGTTCATTATTGTATTTGATACCCAATGAACAACCCTACTTACAGTTGATTTTTTGATACGATGCATATTGGCAATTCCATCGTATTGGGCTCCATTTCCCAACAAATGTAAAGTTGTCAGTAGTTGTTGTAAAGGACTTAAAGAATTGTTCCGTCCACTGCTATGTTGCAAATTTCCTCCAATCTTTACAATCTTTAGTGGAACATATTCAATTTGAACGCGTATTAAACGAACATTTTCTAATGTGTCGAAGTCCAGCGTGTAAATTATTCTGGCTTTCATCACACGTTCTCTAGACTAAGATACTTCCTCAAAGGAACTTTCGAAATGAAACATTTCTTTAGTATTTTTATATTAGCACACTTCCGATCATCTTGAGAAAAGAGAATTTTTTCTTACAGCTATCCTGCTTATATTATCAAAGTCTCTATTGAAAAACGATACACGTAATAATTTGGTGCAACGGAAATTGAGGAAAAGCATCAAATTTGCTAACTTTATCACTTTTCCATAAAACACTTATCAATTACTCAATTTCTATTTGGTGCAACAGTAATTAGAGAAGCTGAGAACTTTTCACTTTAAAAAACTCAAACGTGTACTTTTCAAATTTCTCTTTAGTGCAAGAGAAATTAATCAGAAATTTGGATAAGTGGGTAAGAGATAACCGATAAGTTGTTGGTGCATAGGAGCGGAAAACATTTTTGCCAAATTTTAAAAATGCCATAATTCGCGAGTTATGCGAAACACGCACTGTAGATATAGGGAAATTTTTTATTTGCATTTTTGTTTTCACAAACCCTCCAAGGAGACCATTATTGAAGACTGGATATAGTTCCGAAACGATTTCTGTAAGAGCTGTAAAGATTCGGAGGAAATCGAATCCGTCCAACAAGTACTTTGCGAGTGTCCTATTTTGATGAACAGAACAGGTAGGCTATTAGGTAGCTACTTTTATTCAAGTCTAGGGGAGCTGCAAAGCAAATATTTCAGATGCATCCTGAGTTTCCTAAGGGAAGCAGGATGGATATAGAGCGACCATAAAGTTTATCCTATGAAGACAAGGGTCACAGTGTACCCACCGCTTGTCAAAGCGAAGCAGGCTAGGCACTTCTAGTGGCACCCTTTTTACCTAACCTAACCTAACCAACCTAACCTAACCCTTCAAGTACGTTAATTTAAAAAAAAATTCAATAGTGATATCAATCTTCATATGATTTTTGGCCGATTTGCGATGGAATGACCATTGTCTTATTGTTTTTGTTTTTCCTATTAACCATAGGAATGCATTGTAAGTATTTATGGGCGTTTAGCAAAGTATATTCAAAAAGCCACCATGACGAATACATCATTCGTCCGGAATAAAAATAAATTTAACACATTCCCCACATAGTAGAAGCTTGCCTGAAAATATCGCCAATTTACGGGGCCAAGGCCGTTTTGAATTGATGATCCATAGCAGTTATCTGACCTCCGAAATTGATTTCTTTGTTTCTTCAGACCAACTGTTGATAATTGGCATTAAAAAGAGCACACAATTATTTTATTATGGGGTTTCTTGGATCTCGAAGCTTTAAAAAGCGATTATTTTTTATCTAATAGTACAGTACTTCTAGAATATTTTCCAAAACTTTCAAGTGAATCGGAGTAAAAGCCTAGGAGAGAGAGAGACTTTCGTAGTTATCCTCAGCGACGCATGTATATTGAGGCAGCTGCTTAGATATTATTTGTCTGTCTCTCTCGCTCGTTTTTTTTTCACTTTCACCAATTTTAAATATATTATTTTAATATGAACTGGTCATTACAACTGCAGCATGATCTTAGCTTTATGTAGCTGGAATCGATGATTCTATGTAAGTTAAAAAAAATAATTCTTTCCTTTTATTCCTACTTTAAACTTTAATCGGTTTTTTCTAAAAACATTATTTTTCAATTCAGTGGACACGATATCTCAAAAACTAATGCACAGATCTTATTGAAATTTTGCAAACTTCCGCAAAATAGGATTGGACAGTGACTTCACGAAGGTTCCTTTTTTCGATTACAACTAATTTTACAAGACTATACGTCGTATAAATTATACCAAAAATTGTACTTTTTTGCATACAACTCTGCAAAAATCACAAGCTATGCTTATCCACTAAGAGAAAAAAATTTACTTCTTAATTTCTGATAAGGTTGTCATGAGTTATCCTGACCACCGCGAGGACACTCTTTTTTGGGGGTCTCCGGAAACAGCTTCACCTACTTTTCTTCGAAAATACATTTTTTCGAAACGACATTTCTTCGAAAAATTTTTCTTCGCAACGATATTTCTTCGAAAACGTATATCTTCGCAGCCGCGAAGAAATATGTTTTCGAAGATATGTTTATTTTCAAAACCGTGCATATAATGGCGCAAAAAAAAGCAAAAAATCAAATAACAAAAACATACAAAAATAAAAAGAAATGTGGCCAGAATTTTACTACGTCCTCGTCGTTGGCGTCGGATAGCGCTTAAGGTGCAAGTGAACAATTTTTTATCAAATAAACGAAATGTTTTCGAAGAAATGTAAGGATACCGCGGAAGCCAGCTGCCAACCGGCTGAATTTTTGAAATTTTTGAATGAAAATTTTATGAAATATTCATTAAATATTGTTTTTTTATATGCTTAAAATTTATTATACAAAAAAAAATTAAAAAAAAATATGCATTTTGTTAGCATTCGACACGCATGTAACACCTTAAACAATCCACTTTTATCCTTAATCATGTTTCATCTCGGTCAGAACCAATACTTAAGTTTAGACCAAGTAAAAAAATCGCAAAAGTATATGTCCAATGTTCATCGATTTTATTTCGCAGTCGCTAACAAAATTTTTCTAATTGCTAAATTAAGGGTATAATGAAAGAATAACGAGAAAATTTAACTCTACCAAATTTTTGGATATAGTTATGTATGTAAGAAGAGTAAGAAAGTACAACCTATAAAAAAACATTCCCAACTATACAGGTTAGTTTACACGCAAAAACTTTGCGTAATCAAGTAAATTATCACTAACTACGTGAAAACGTATTTCTGTGAGTAAACATGTACGGAATCACTTTATATATATGTATATATAGATATACATAGCAGCTATGTAGATATGTCTAATATGCATAAGTCGATACCGGCAAAAGTATTTATTGATTTTGTTTTATAAAGCGCACATTTTCCGTAATCAATTTCGTGTCATAATGTGTCCTTTATTTGGTTAAAATCATCCGGATTCCAATTTCAGGTAATTAACAGTGGCTGCAATAGCACCAGTAGCGTAATATTGATTTTTAACCTTTTACTCAATTGTTTGCTTAATTCTTATGCTAAACATTTTTTGTTTTTCCTCTATTTGATTGCCATAAGCGCATACAAAAAAGTTTCACTGAGAATTTGGGAAAACAACAAAACAAAGTCTTAAAAAACAAATTTAATTAAAAGCTACTTGTTTCCGGTCTGTTGAAATTCACTTTAATTGGGGAGTGCTTTCCTATAGAGCTGCAACAAGAAATAGAAGAGATATAAGAAGGTAATCGAATTACAGTCGAAACTATAATTAGTTTGCTTTGTTCAGGATAAAACAAGAAGGACATGGGTTTTAAACATTTTTGTTTTAATTCACATCTATATGCATAGCTATGGAGCATATTGAAAAAAAAATTGACTTACCTAATGGGGAGTTTATGGAATTAAATATCAAAAGAATTATCTTCCACTAGCTACATGCAAAAAATATCGTCATATGAGCAAATTAACTTCTGATCAAGTTTGGCCTACAGTTTATTTTCTACCTGATCACTGTGTGCATAAATTAAAAAGGAATCAGGGTCGATTTTTATGGTAGTCCTCTTCATATAGAATTTTTTGTGTACTATTTTCCTGTCCATATATGTAAATAAGTAGTTTCGAGAAATACTGAATAATTTGACAAATCATTTGCATATTTCAACAAACTTTCCATTTCACCTTGTGTCGTTTGATATATGATTGAACACAATTGGCTTGCTACGAAATAGGAGAACAACTTCTCGAAATTACATGAAAAAAACTGCGCCTTCGGGTACAGTAGTCAGCTGTTGTTACAGGACACTGACATGTATATAAATGGACTGCATGTTGAACCATAAATGCATGAAAGCAAATGGTACCACTTTCATATTCCGGTCTCTTTCCGTGAGAGCATACTTTCCCACTGAACTGTAACGATTAGGAACGAGAAATTGCTGGTAAAAATCCTTGTAAAAAACACTTCCTTCGATTCATAATTAAAATTTAACGATACAAATAGTCCCAAATACTTTAGTAGTAAGTTCGGTAAATCACACGGACATGCATATAAGTAAATTCGCAAATAATTTAAATATAGCGAAAATTTACGACAGTTGGTAGCATTGACAGTGAGAGCATACTTTCTGAAATCAAAATTGGTGCCACATGAAACAGGAGATCAAGCAGTCCATTTGTATATATATGTCAGTGGTACAGGACGAATTGTGAAAAGTCGAGAGGATAGGATGATAGACATTATCAAATACCTGCAAGAACAAATGTACATGTAGTATACCAGGGGGAGCCCGTCGGCATTGCCCGGTGATGAATGGGTGGGGGTGGGGTAGGGTGGTTGGAGATAAACAGTATTTGAGCTTTTATCTGACTCGATCGCGCGATTCCGTACTCCACGGTTTCACTGTGTGTTTGCGTGCGTGCGTGTGTGTGTGTGTGTGTGTGTGTACGTGTGTGTGTGGGTGTGTGTGTGTGTGTGTGTGCATGAGTGTGCGTACATTCAAATGTGTGGGAGAGTGTAGCTCTCTACGTCGACGCGCTCTCAGGCAGCTACCAAGTATATAAAAAAGAAGTGCAAAAGTTAGAATTGGTCTAAGACTAATTCTTATGATACCCTAGATGAATGCACGTATGAAATTTCGTATGGTCACCCATTTGAGCAATTTTGATTTTTTGCGTTGGTTTCTCGCATATATTTCTAGAACGGCTCGTCGGACAGAAAAAATGATTGTAACCAATTTTATAGGATTTTTTATTCTGAAGAAGTTTTTAGTAAAATAAAAATGTCTAGGACTGATCGTTTTCAAAGTATATGTAACAAACCAAAATTATTATATGGCAACACCAAGAAGGGGTTGCCCGATTTAGCCCATTTTTGAAATTTTATTTGCTATTAGTATGAAAACACAGTGCACCAAATTTCAGCTTTTGGGCTTACAAGCCTGTATCGACCTCAATTTATTAAAGCGTGTTAATATTGTAAATATAAATTCCAGATATGAGCTAATAGGAAAAAAATACGGAAGTTTTCAAAGGTGTCGGTTTGCTTCGCCGAAAATTTTAGAATTCAACTCAAAGAATCTTACACACCGATCGTAAGGCCAGCTAGAAGAATACCGCTAGCCCTCAGAAATGTGCTAAAAATAGAATTAAATAATCTCTGTAGCAGAGATATTATTGAACCTGTTAACGAACCCAAGGAATTGGTTTTAAATATAGTAATTGTAGAGAAACTTAACAAAAAGATTCGCTTATGTCTTGATCCGCGGGATCTAAACATAGCAATTAAAGACCAAATCTATTACATCCCTACATTTGGGGAACTTACTGCGAGGTTAGCTAACAAGAAAATATTCACAGTCCTAGATTTATAGGAGGGTTATTTACGAGTAAAGCTTGATATAGAATGGAGTAAACTCTGCACGTTCGTAACTCCATTTGGGTGCTACCGATTCGAAAGGTTGCCATTTGGAATAAAAATAGCTCCTGAGCTCTTCCAGAAGATAAATGAAACCAACTTTGTGGGAATATCTAACATAGTTATATATATAGATGACATATTAATAGCGGCAAAGACAAAGGAGGAGCACGATCAGATCTTAGAAGAGGTATTAGAACGTACGCGAGAAAGGAATATAAAAATTTAATGGAAATAAGGTACAGTGCTGTGTCTCGCAAGTAAATAATATGGGACACATAATTCCAGGTGAGGGAATCGAGATTGATAAAGGTAGAATAAAAGCAATTGAATCATTGGGGCCACCTAAAGATAGAAAGCATTTGCAAAAATTATTCGGGGTAATAAATTTCATTTCGAATTTTGCTAATATATCAAAACCCATTCGCGATCTTCTGAAGAAAAATATAGTCTTCCAATGGTTACCGCATCATGACCAATGTTTGGAGGAAATCAAACAAAAAATTATTAATGCACCGACTCTGAAAACATTCGAAGCCAATAAAAGGTTAGCCGTGCATCTCAACACGGATTAGGTGCGTGTTTGATGCAAGAAGGAAGGCTGATTTGTTTCGCTTCCCGAAGCCTTTCTGAGGCTGAATCCAATTATTTGCAAATTGAGAAGGAACTGCTGACGATGGTATTTTGTTGTCAGAAGTTTCATTCCTACATATGCGGGAGAGATATTAATGAAGTTACTGATCATAAGCCACTGCTTGGTGTAATGACTGAGGATATAAATATAATCCCCTCGTCGAAGTTACAACGGATGAAATTAAAGCTTTTAAAATATAGCTGTTAAATCTAAAATTTTCTCCGGGCAAATACTTCCATATAGCAGATTACGTGTCAAGGAAACATTCCGAAGACCAAGAATTAGAGATTCTAGATGTCATAGATTCACTAAATATCAGTGATAGTAAGAAAAAGCAATTTGTTAAAGAAACTTCAACAGATCCTCTGCTTAGAGAATAGCGACAAACCTTAATCGAAAGTTGGGCGCGGTGCAAAAAGGGCTACCCAATACAATGCGGTATTGCGGAAATGTAAAGATGAACTAACAACAGAAAAACGGTCTTGTATTTATTAATAATCGAATTTACGTACCACTCTTAAAGAACACGTGCTGAATATTCTCCACCTTCGAATCGAGAAAACGAAGGAACGTGCGATAAGCCGCGTTTTCTGGCCAGGAATCAGACATGCAGACATTTAAGAGAAAGTAATAGCGTGTCGAGTATGCCAACGATACAGAAATACTAATTTAAGAGAGCCTCTATTACCACATGACATACCGATGTTCCCATTCCACAAAATCGGTATTGATATCATGGAATTTAGTGGGAAATCGTTTCTAGTTGTGTATGATTATTCTAAGTACCTAGATATTGTCCCAATTAGATACAGGTCAGCTTCGGATGTAATAACAAAATTAAAAACAGTTTTCTCAAGTCATGGGTTAGGTTAGGTTAGGTTAGGTAAGAGGGGTGCCGCTAGACAACCAGCCAGCCTCACTTATGTAGACCTCCAACGGGTCCATTGTGCCCCTAGACCTCATGGGATAACCCTTCAAGCCGCGGATTTATCCTGCTTTCCTTGGGAAACTCGGACCTTTAACCTAGATCCATCCTGCCTCACTCAGAAAACTCAGGATGTGTCTGAACTTTATACCTTGAAGCTCCCCCATACTTGAAAAGATGTACCTACCTAGTACCCTACCTCTTTTATTCATTGTCCTTTTCCTGTCATATGCAGGCCACAATTGCCTCGCAAAATGGTAGGTATTCCTGCTGGTCCATCGGAGGCCTGCATTTAGATAGGCGTCCCTGATGATTTCCTCTTTTAAGGCTCATGTTGGGATCCTCACGTAAGTTACAGCTGCGGAGCTATCAATTCGGAGCCCTTTTTGGCCAACTCATTAGCCATCTCGTTTTCTGAGATATCCTTATGGCCAGGTACCCAGCTTAGGGTCACCTTGTGCCTTACAGTCAACTACTCAAGCCTGGTTTTGCATAACTGCACCAATTTTGATTTTACCAGCCCAGCATCCAGCGCCCTGATGGCTGCCTGGCTATCAGTATATATGCAGATGTGCCGTGCGGGCTCTCTGCACATGGATACCAATGTTGCCGTCTGATAAATCGCTGTGAGCTCTGCCTGAAAAACACTGCATTTGTCAGGCAGTCTATAAGACTCGTGCCACTGGAAATCTCTAGAGTACACTCCAGCCCCTGTGTCCGCACTCGTCTTGGAGCCATCCGTAAATATAGAAATATCGGATGTAACACACACCTCATTCCCCTCGCAGTCACTCCTGGTGGGTATCGTTGCATTGATACCTCCGGCAAAAGCCAGGATGGGTAATTGATAGTCTGTTTCTACCCTGCAGTCCCTACAGTCTACCTTCTGGAGTATATTGGAGTGCCCAAAACCCCTCTGCGTCCAACAGCCCACCGCTCTCAGCCTGACAGCATTAGTTGCTACCACACCATGACAATAAAGGTCCAGCGGCAATAGGTCAAGCATGACCTCCAATGCTGCCCTGGGCGTGGTGCACAGACACCCAGTTATACCTATACAGGCGGCCCTCTGGATTTTTGACAGCACATCAAGTTTACAATTCCTCCTCAGTGCCGTCCACCAGACCGTAGAGCCGTAGCAGAGGACGGGCCGAACTATGGTTGTGTACTTCCAGTGTACCACCCTGGGTTTAATCCCCAGTTGCCGCCAAATAATCTCTTGCACGTGTAGTAGGCCACACTGGCCTCCTTCATGCATTCTTGTAGATTAGCCTTCCAGCTCAGTTTGGAATCGAGGACGACACCCAAATTCTTCGCTTCACTGGAGAGAGTAATCTCCTCTCCTCCCAGCATTGGAAGTCTGAAATCTTGCACCCGCCTCGCTCTTGTAAAAAGGATTAGCTTCGTCTTCGAGGGGTTCACCCTCAAACCACTATTATTGGCCCAGCTATCCAGCTTAAGCAGCGCGCACTCGAGCCTTTCGCTAATAGTAGAGAGAAATTTGCCAGTTACCAGGATGCATATGTCATCCGCGTAAGCAACTACCTTAAAGGCCTCTCTCTCTAACTTGATGAGGATTTCATCCATTACTAGTAGCCACAGGAGTGGTGATAGCACCCCCCCGGCGGCGTACCTCTATAGACTGCTCTTCTGACAGTAGCGTCACCTGAGCAGGAGCTAATCTTTCTACTGAGAAGCATTGAGTTGATCCAGTCACATAGACCCTTATCAACACCCACCCTTCTCAATCCATGAAATATAGCCTCCGTCGTCACGTTATTGAAAGCCGCCTCAATATCCAGGAAAGCACCTAGAGTGTACTCGTTATACTGCAGGGACTTTTCAACAGCAGACACCACTGCATGTAATGCCGACTCTACTGATTTCTCTTTTGTAAAGGCATGCTGACTATCACTGCCGCCCTGCCAAACATTTCTTATATGGACCTCTATCAATCTCTCCAAGACCTTAAGCATAACGGAGGAGAGGCTGATAGGTCTAAAGTCTTTTGCCTCGATATGGGCTGTTCTGTCTGCCTTTCGAATGAAGATTACACTCACTTCCTGCCAGGCTCTGGGCAAGAAACAGAGCCTCAGGCAGCTCTTTTAAATCGGCACTAGCCATGGTATTATGTACTTAAGTGCCTTCTGAAGCATAATGGGTCTTAGTCCATCCACCCCAGACGCCTTAAGGGGATTAAAATAATCGACCGCCCATTTCGTCGCTTTTTCATTAACTATGGAGCTGATCACCTCCCGCCTTCCATCCTGTAGGTGCCGTTCTAAAGAACTCGACACCGATGGACCTATCTCCCCGCTGCCCGGAAAGTGGGGGTCAAGAAGTACATTTAACAGCTCTTCGCTTGTGGTTGTCCAGACTCCGTTCTCCCCTTTTATGAAGGACGGATTACTATGGTCATTAGCAAGCTCCTTCCGAAGTCTAGACGCTTCTGTATTAGACTCTATTGACTGGCAGAAGCTCCTCCATGAAGATCTCTTTGCCAGCCTTAGTGCCTTCTTGAAAGTTCTTAGGCCGTCCTTATAGCAGGACCAGTCTACCTGATATCCGCTGCGCTTGGCTGCATTAAATAACCTACGCGATTTTCTCTACGCTTACCCAGTTCCGCAATCCATCATGGTGGCCTTGATTTTCCACTGGATCTGCTTATGGGGCAGGCTTCCAGGAATACTACGTTTAACGCCTCGGTGATAGTACCGACCGCATCAACCACTGCTGACCCTGTGATGAGTCTCTCGGGTGATGAACCCAGCCTGTCACTGACTACATCACAGAATCGGTCCCAATTTGTCATACGAACATTCCTGAAAATTTTCCTTCTCCTTCGGCCTTGTAATTTCGTCCTCTGCTATAACCTGCTTGGCCCAGCTCAGACTATTACTCTCTTTCTCGGTTAGAGAATCGGGTACTTTGGCAGAGAGGACCTTCCTTTCCCTTCTCTCCCCTTCTCTTGGCCTTTTCTACTGGCATGGCACTGATCTCAGGCTCGGCAAGCAAGCGCTCCTCAGTATCCGTCGACATCGACTCATTCTCCTGAGACGTCAGTTCCAGCTCTGAGAGCTCTTTTTCGATAGCGCCAGTCTCCATTGAGGCTTCCACTATCTCTTTTTCGGTGTCTTTAGGGGAACACCGCCTTTTTTCAAAATAAATTTGTCCTTACAGATCCCACGAGTGGCGAAGAAACTATGTCACCCGTAGCAGAGATTCGCATTACCACGGGAAGGCTACAATTAAAAGTGGATGTTGCTAGGTATCCAGAGTTCGCGTACTAGCGACTAAGTTTCCCCTTAGCCACGCAGCCCTATGCTGTTCCACCTTGGCTTGGGCTTGGATCAGGTTTTAGCTCCCTAATCAGTGTCAACCCCACCGAACAGCGGTTGCCACTTCGCAATACGTGGAAGTACTCGATCCAACGCCAACATCTTCACTTCACCCACCACTGGGCTGACAGTATAGCGGATTCATTACTCACAGAGAAGATAGCTCTGCTTGATGTCAGCTATAGCGAGGCCAACTCATGGATTACCTAAAATAATTGTAGCAACGTCCCGTTTGGAGCATTCGCGTTCTCACAATTTTGTGAAACCGGATTATCCTCAGTCGAACGGATTAGCTGAGCGCATGGTTCAAATTTCTAAGCGCCTAATGCAAAAATGCTGTGATACTAAAAACGAGCTTTGGTTAGTATTGCTAGAGTATCGCAATACACCGATCAAGCATATAAGACTCTCTTCAGTTCAATTAATGATGGGTAGACAAACTCGGGCATTAATACCGGGAAAACGTGCAATGCTTATAGTTAATGTCAATGAAGGCATACACGTAAAATATCACAAGAAGACTGCACATTTCTAGAAATATTATGATAGACGTACCAAGATTAGAGAAACAAACTTTGTGAAGGATGATAATGTTTGCTTTAAAAACAGTAGAACATGGATTAGAGCTACTATAAAAGAAAAAAACCAAAGTCCGCGTTCATACTGGATCAAACTTTCAGATGGAACCATAATTCGACAAAATACGTCAGTATTAAGGAAATACAAAGAGCAAACATAGTACTTTGTGACAGTGTAATACTGTATGAGCTTGACACGACTGACACACTTGCCTGATGTTTACATTTCTCATCTGTTCATTTTTGGGTTCAATAAAATTATTTTGTACATTCAAATTAATATTTTGTTTTTTCAATCTAGACACAGAGTTACCATTCTTTTTATGTGCGTTACTTTGCGCGTGAAGACGATCCCAGGAAATTTCCTCTATGTTTTTACTCGACGCGGCACCTTGCATTTCTTTACTATGCTTGGATGCTGCCTCCGATGCTCTTGCTAGCTCTATTGTTTTTTCTAGATTCAGCTAGTCTGTTTCCAATAATTTCTTTTATAGGTTCCTGTCATTTATACCAAAGACTATTCGGTCGCGTAGCATTCTGGACTCCATATTTTCGAAATTGAAATTTTTTTACTAGCTGCTTTAATTCCAATAAGTAATTATCGAATGGCTATTTATCCATCTGAGATCTTCTGTGATACATGAAGGTTTCAAATAGGTCGTTCGCTTTATTTTTACAAAAATCATAAAATGACTTAAGCACTTCTTTATAAATTGATCTTTTTTCGTCTTCCAGCTGAAACGAATTAAATACTTCCACTACATCTGGTCCAAGGGCATTAAGGAATACCGCTACTGGCACTGCCTGACATCTTTTCTCCAGTTCGATCGTCGCACTGTATATCTTGAAATTCTGACGGAATTGGCGCCAATTTTCTGCAATGTTTCCATCCAGATCCAATTTATCAACTGGTTTTATGTGGTCCATTTATCTGATAATGTACTGATGATGTACTGGATATGCTTAGGAGGCCTTCCGCGTGGTTTTTTGCTCTTTTGTTGGTTAGGAATTTGCCAATTCCCATAGGATATGGACCTGTATGAATATTTAATTTATTATTGAATAAATGTTAAGGTGATGTGAACTCTACGCAGGCTAGTATTGAGAAAAGGCCGAGGCTGGTAGTCTAATATCTTGGCAATTACATCTAACTCAACTACGTTTCTACATTTTGAACTGCTCTACTTAAATGCTACAAACCCGATTTAGCCCATTTTTGAACTTTTGTTTACCATTGCTATGAAAACAACACGTACTAAATTTTTTGCATGGCAACTTAATTGCATGGAACTTAATTTATATTTTTTTTAAAAAGCCCGTGGACAAAATTTGAGCTTTCCATGTCGATACTTTCTGCGACAGTTTTCTAATATATAGTGAAAAACTAAAATGTTGTATGCCAACACCAAGAAGGGGTGGCCCGATTTAGTCCATTTTTAAATTTTTGCTACTATTCATATGAAAACATCACGAAACAAATTTCAGCTCTCTACATGTACTGATTGTCAAGCAGTGTCCAAATATATACTAAAAAACAAAATATTTATATGGCAGCTTTATGAAGGAGTTGCCCGATTTAGTCTATTTAGTCAAACTTGTATGTGCTATTTTTATGAGAACGCCGTGTACAAAATTTCAGCTTTCCACGTCGACGCGTTTTCAGGCAGTTTTTTAGATCACGACAAGAGTGCCATCTATCGTGTCCAAAAATATGCTATGTTTCAAGCTGTAACCATCCAAACACATTCACAAAATTTCATTGAAATGGTTTGGGCGTTTTCGGAGATTAGCGTGTACGACCACAGTGAGAAGTGATTTTTATACATTAAGATATTGCAACTCCTGTCTAAAATGATTCGAAGCAGAGGATTAGTGCCTTAGTTTGCTCGATGAGAAAATGAGCAGAATGTCCGCTCAGAAGGCCTTTTTTATATAATCTACGCATATAATTTATTTATTTATTTATTTATTAGTCGATTAACAAGGTAGATTACAGAGCGAACTCCTATTAAAAATACTACCTTAAAGTTAAACAAGCAAGTGAAAAAAAAAGGGCAAAGCAATATGTGAAAAAGGAAGAAGATAAGCCGATATTAATTAATATCCGATCTCAAGCAGGATCAACCTTTTAATGAAGTCAAAATATTACTATTCCTATACGGCATGTACTAGCATCTCACCAGGCCTGTTGAATTTGATAACGATAAGCTGTTGTTTCATAGTTCCCCTACCTATCCTTGATCGACTCACCGGTCCGGGGAAACTGGAGCATTTAGTACGAATATTCAATATATGGTTATGGTTATGGAAAGCTTTGACATTTAGATGGATTTACATTCGACTGTAGTATTCACATACGTTCTACGAGAGCTTACGAGCCTCTACGTGCGGATATTCGGTCTCATCGAAATCGTTCTCTGCATTCAGTATCCACAAGATTTAGTATTATGCTATTTTCGATTTTCCCACCCCAGCAGGTACTTGCAATCTCTAAAATGCTATAAATAAGTATTGGCAGTGATATGGAATACATCAAGGTAAGTGCTTTAGTTAATATTTTCTGTTGCCATGGTGCCAGATTAAAGATGAGTACACTAAACTCCAGGAGTATGCGCAATAAATTTAATGAGCTACTCCTAATTTTTCCTGAACCAACATTCTCCTTGACCAATTTTAAAGATCTGCCTCGATCTACTATTAAACCATAATCAAAACACAACTTTCCACATACAATTTCCACGATTTTAAAAAGGACTGTGCGGTTCTAATTCATGTTTGTGTCTCCCAAAGGTTAGAGACAACTAAGAAGATTTCTCGTCAAACAGACTGAAATTTATTGAAAATAATTTCAATAAATTTACAAAATGCATTTAAGTGCAAAAAAATTATTGAACTTTTCGACCCAGCGCTCAGAGAGGTCTCATCGGTATGGTTATTTCTGATCGCCTACCAGAGAAGTTAGAGACAACCTTTATGATGAAATTTATGACAGAAAAAGCGTTGAAGAGCCTATCGTAATCCCTTATCATTGGGGTAAATTGATTTACAATCAATATAAACGACTTGGCGGGACTAGTTCTGAGCAGACCTTTTATAAAAATAAATATAAATGTAAGTATAAACGCTCGAAATTTTTCCATAAGCTTTTCTTTGTAGGCAGGAAAACGAAAGATCCCAAGCACGGAGGCCAAGGTTCGATTGTCTCAGGCTCTTCTTCCAGGCCGGGCAGACACTCACCGATGTCAATAACTCCCATATTTGTAAGACGAATGAGAGTCGAGCTGTCGCCAGTGATGATGCCACAGTTCTACATTGTTTTCTTCCGAGCCCCAAGGGAAAGTCAGTGCAATTCCTGTTAGAGCTATCACGAAAAAGTTTTGTACACCTGCAAGTGCTGAGATTTGCCCATCGCATCTGATGCTTCATGCAAACATCTTCTTTGATAAGAGACCTGATCAATGAGGTGACAGGCTCTGATCCAAGGAAGGGCAGGTACGCCATCTCATTGTCCATGATTCCCATTTGCCGAGGTATCCACAGTAGGAACACCGTTTTGTGGATACACAGCAGGATGTCTTTGGATACGTAACTTATCATGTTATCCGAGGGCCATTTAGTGCCATCAAAGCTGCCTGCCTGTCTGAAAGGAAAGATTAACATAGATTTCCATACCAAGAGCTAAATTAGCTGCCATTGTGATGGCGAAAATCTTAGCCTGGAAGAAAGTAGTTCGCTTTTCAAGAACCTGCTCTAACCTCGTGATAGCTTCAAGAATGTAAATAGCGGCTCCCTCGTTACGAAAGGGAGCAATCAGTCGGTGAAATTTTTAGGCGGGTCTGAAGAAGACTCCTCGATAAAGTTCTATCCTCAGTCCACGACTTCGTATCAGGAAAACCCACAGAGAAATGAGTATCAAAACGAAGTTTCGGTACCGTAACATCAAATGGCATACTGACAAGAGCACTTTCTCGTTCAAGTCTACTATGAGCAACGGAAAATAGCAGTCCATCAACAGTACTCCTAACATTCCAATGAGCACAATCTACACATAACCCTTTTGGCACCTACCTGAACTCTTAGTTCCAGGGGTGGCAGGATAAGTAAGTAAGACCTCAAAAGTGACTGTTGCCGTGTATTGCATGGACCCTGTAATTCTTTCATGTCAAGCTTAATCCTTAAATATTATGGCAAAATTTCTAGATGTTCGCATTTAGAGTAAAGATAACATTGAAGAGCAATTGATTGTAACCAATCGGGAGCAGAAGTCAAATAACATTTCTAATTAAATTTTCAGTGAGACTGAACTTTGGCTGGTTGTCTTACAAATCTCTTTCTTTTTCTAAAAACTTGAAAACCTCTTGATTAAACAACTTTTCAAATAGGCCTCACAAGATAAATATTTCATAACACGTAGTGATCAAACCCATCAGTATCGCTGACTTGTACTTCTCATAACAAACCGCTTGTAGATGGAACTTTTCATCCCGAAGCATGGTCAGAAGGTTTTGGAAGAATCTTTTAAAATGACACTAAAAAGGATTTGATTTTGAGCTTTTTTCCGAATTTATTTTTATCCTTTTACCTTGAAATTCCTTTTGAATATGATTAGGAAAATCTTAATTCGTTGCTGCTAGAAGTATTTTAGGTAAACATTTTTCTCCTAGTTCAATACTCATACATAAACTGACTTATGAAATTGTATTGTGCTTAGTTTTTTTTTCTTTCTGATATGTTAATAAGCACTGCAAATATACCCAATACTGACAAAACTGTTCGGATTGAATGTCGAATTCTAACTACGTCCTGTCTTCTTTATGCTGTCAGTCTAAATTGAACTTGTCAGTATTTTTGGGAATTTTGGAGACGAAAGAGAAGTAGATAAATTATGAGTGACAGCTTCAAAGGAGGTCAGCGTTTAAAAAAAAGTGAGTTATGTAATTCTTCAAGTTTTAAGGACGTACACAAAGTTAAGAAAATGATTTTTGTTATTATTTTTATTTATTTCTAACTCAATGAGTTACGTAGTGGGAAATGTACTGTGACATCTTATCAATAATTCAAATAATCCCATCAAATTGATTAGCCAATTTATTTTTATGCTTAGGGGATACTTCTGTGTAGGTGTTTTACCTTTTGGCACTTGAAACCATCTACTCTCAAATCTTGTTTTGAGTGCTTGCTTTTTTTGCTCATGTCCTTGATGGGCCTTTCATTTTATTTTTTCATTTATTTTTGCTAACCAATTTATGAAGTTTATATATACAAGTGTATACATAATTCAATGAAAAGAAATATATATATATATATAAAGGCTCTCTACACTCAAGCTGTATACACTCACAATTACATGAAGCTTTTTCTTATAAAAAACCTGCCCATTTTGTAATAAGATCTACCAATGTCTTCAAACCTTTCAAATTAAAAAGCCAGTTAAGAGCTTACCTGGTCCCTGAAATTGAGATATTATTTTTGGGTTACTACTTCAGAACGAGAGCATCATGTCCATTGCCTGATATTTTTTGAGAAGTGACATAGTTAAGCCAGGTTCAGACTAGTGACAGGCAAATTTTATTTATATATACAATTGTAAAAAAAAAGGGAACTTATCTTTAGTGCACATTTTTATAATTTCCTGGTAATTAATACTATAATTATATAATAGGAATACTTTGGTTAATTATAAAAAAAAATATACTACTCAGATGGGTAATACAAAATGTTAAAACACTTTCCAAGAAATAGTCCTACATAAATTTATTATTACCGAGAATGTCATATAAATGTCCATTCTAATGTACTACCCAATGTTATTATAATAAAACGTTATCTGAAGAAAACTGCTGGGTAGTGAAGAAAAGGAAAAGCTCATAAAGATCTCTTATGATTGTCGAAAAACCATGGTCCAACCAAAAGTTCCAGTACAAGCCAAAAATTATGTTGGTACAATCTTACTGTGATAGGTCACTCATAGAAAGCAAGACAGATGAAGAATAATGCTTTCTCCTACCTTTGGACAAAAGATCACTTTTCGAAGGAGCCCAAATGAGCAACGTAAGTATGTGCAGAACATAGTTAAATTACATCGAAATTAATAATGGTTAAGGAGGCGAAAATCAAGTTACAAATATTTATTTGTTCCTATTGGTTATACCACAGATAAGTAATAACAGATATCCAGCACCTATGGGCAAAAGTAATGCTCTTCAGTATTCAAGAAAAAGATTGCAAAGAGTGTTCTAGTGTCGTTTGGTCTTACAAGTTTCTGTCTTTGCTACGAAATGAAAAAAATTGCATTGCTTCAATTTAAAGTCAACGATGTCTCGGCCTGATTTAGGCAAGCCCCCAATTTTTCCTTAGAAGTTTTATACATTATTGAAGGCCGAAAACGGCACACATTAAAGTATTCTATCAGAAAGATACTACAGTCGGTCACCAAGGTGAAAAAAAATTCTACCGAAATATTTTCTCTGAATTCCTAAGAAGAAATAATTTCCAATTTCTCATCTGCGAGTCTACGCTCATAAAAATTGTTAGCGGAACAGCACCAATTCATCGCTTTTGCATAAAAATTCTAAAGAATAAATTTCCAGTATATTTCTAAGAAAAAATTGAGGGATTTTCTACATCGTCGATTTTATATTTGAGCGAGGCGTTGGCCATTTTAGGCCCGACAACTCCAGATATGAGAGATGTCTTAAACGGTGCACTATGATACCCTGATCATATTTTATTAACAATGGTTATTTCAATTAAGCGACGAACTCTTTGAGGGGGGGGGGGAGTTAGATCTAGTACATTTTGAAAAAAAATCTAGTAGAGAATTGAATTCCTTAAGTCCTGAGAAGATGTTTGAGTACCTACACTCCTATACTCGGAAACTTAAATAATCATCCTCCTACTCACTTTTTTAGTATTTCTCTCTTTTCATTAGATCGACTCTAACTCTGTAGGGTTATGTCTGCTCGGAAAACAGGTGCCAGTGTTCGCCTCAGCTCATTACCAGCTACAATTATATGAAGAAAAGTTTTCTTTGCATACTTTGAGGGTAGGAGTAGGAACCCCAATCTGGAGGGGGATTCCAATACCGCATGTTGCATACCAAATTAAAGGTAGTGCCGAGTACTATTTGGTATATTGTACTTTTTTCCGATTCAGAAAACTTTTTCGCGACGTT
Organism: Dioctria linearis; assembly: GCA_963930735.1. NCBI lineage: Eukaryota > Metazoa > Arthropoda > Insecta > Diptera > Asilidae > Dioctria > Dioctria linearis. The sequence continues at coordinate 53,169,448 of OZ005741.1, read as the reverse complement.
TTTGCCGCCAGAAATCGAATTTTCATGAACTTGTATCACATAAATCCCACCTACTACATTTCGCATAAATTTTTGCACTTCTTTCTTCCATACCCATTAGTGCTCTCTTATGAACATTTTTCACCTGTTAAGTCATTTTCCACTACTCACCAATTCCGCGCAATTGCGAAAGTCTTTACTTTAGTACGTTAAGCAATACAAAATATAGTTCGATTTCAAACAATAAGAGTGTTAGATAGGCGCTAGTGAGAAAAAAAAATACCTAAAAAGCATACAGAAGATACTAAAAAGAAAGTTAAAAAAGAAATAATTCGAAGTTATTCAAAAACTAAGGCTAAACAAGAAAAGAAAATATCCCAGAACCGTGAGCATGCAGAATCATTAACTAGGACGCAGAAAATCATTGATCAAACGCCTAAAGGAAGCTGCCGATCGTGTACGCTGAATCGCAGGTGGAAGTGTATTCCAAACGCGAGTTACCTGGACAAAGTAAGAACCATCAACTAAGACCAGATTCAAATGTCTTTCATTGTACAAAAAATTAATGAAACCGAACAGGTATGAGGGTACGCCAGTGTACAATATTTTATGGCGTGAGAGTAGTGCTTTGAGCAATAAGTAAACGTCCAGAGAGCAATTAATGATTTTATTCCTAAATAAAGTTATGTGGTCAAATCTCCGCAAACCCAAAGCAAATCTAGCACAATCATTGAAAGCTAATTCCAGTTTCCGCTTGCAGGCGGCATCTAGTGGAGGGAATATCAACGATCCAAATGTAAAGTGAGATAGTAATAGCGACCTAAGCAGATTTGTGCATATAGTGGTCGAAATAATATTGGCGTACAACCACAGCTGTACACTCTACAATTTTTTCAGCTCGAAGTCATCGCTCATTGCTGGAGTACACGGCAACTTGGCACTCATAATCAAAAAAAGGATTTTCGGCAAGAGACCGGGAGATGATGGTAGAAAATTCCAAGTCATTTGTTACAAGTATGGCGACCCTTAAAGGGTCGAATTAGGTGATTTAAGAAACGAAAATTTTAATTTGAGGTCTGGCCTGCGCGGTGTAATTACACGCTAATTAATTAAACTTGTCGCAAAAATTATGGTATTCAAACGACTTGTTACACACAAATTTTTACATTTTTTTGTAGTCCATGAAAATAAACATGGCGATAGCGCAATGTCATACTTTTTTGGCGGGGCTTATGGCCCGCCATACTAATTAAATCGTTTGTTTTTAATTGACAATATTCCAGTAAACATTCACGAGAATCACAATGCCATACCATTACGACGGTTCCAAATAGCCGCCATACCGCTCTGCAAAGATCTAGATTTTTTTTAATTATGCCAAACGATTTGCATAATTTTTGCATAATTAAAAGAATCTACGCAACTCTATTGTGCATTTGTATTTAAAAGGCTCAGGTAAGAAACCTAAGTGAAAGAGAAGGGGTCCGAAGCTGGAGCGCATGCTCCAAATACCTGGCCCATATTCTTCACTACATTTTGATGTAATTTATGCAAAAGAAAAAGAAATTTTTTTTTTGAATCAGTCACACGGGATGACCCCCTTAAATCGACAAACTTTTGTGCCCATATGAAACTGTATTGAAAATCAATCAATTGCATCTCAACATCTTCTAAATTCAGTCACTCAAAAATATTTAAATTAAATTTACTTGCCGATATCGTGTTTGGGAACATAATGAACTTTTATGATCCTGTAAATGTTTTGAATTCTTTAAATCTTAAAGTAAATTTATTCATTAGAGCCTGAACAGTATCAGAAAAATCTTTTGGTAATTTAGTTTTGTTATTTTTTCTTCATGGGAATCTAAATTTGCTAAGAATTTTCTTGTGTTTGGAATATATTTTTATATATTCGAAATAATGCCCCGATTTAAAATTTTTAATTTAGTTTCGAAAGCTTTAATTATATGAAATATTATAATAATTCTCTTTTTACCAACTTGCAGTTTCACATTTAATTCATTTAAGTGAGAAGACAAGTCAGTAAAAAATATGCGTTTTGAAATCAATTCAGTGTCCATTATTTTTCAATTAAATTCCCATTGTTTATAAAAAACGTCATCGAACGTTGTTGTATAGTTGAGAAAATTTTCATGTATTTAAAGGGCGTGCAGATATAAAATTGACTAATTTTGTAACAAAAATCATAATATCGTCTAGTAACTTTAAACCGGCCTTTGCAGATAGCCTGCTGATGTATGATACAATGAAACCCCAACATTGAATATCCAACGAACTAAGAAAACAAGCTCACAAACCCGTTTACTTCTCCAGTCATATTGTTAATTAGAGAAACAATTTTGAAAGGATCTATGTTTTTTTTTGTCAGCAAGTGCATTTACAACTGCATTGTGAATACCTGTTCCTTTTTTTGTGGTTGCTAATGATATTAGACTTGCCATTTCTTCTTTGATATTATATCCAGCACCGTAACGAATAAAAATTGCTAAACGCACTGATCCAGTTATGCCAGTGCTTTCATCAAGACGTAGAGAAAATAAACCAGAAGAATTTATGCCAATTTTTTCCTGGTGACTTATATATGTAGCTATTACCAAGATCCTGTCCTTCACAGTGTTTCTAGCCAAAGGCATATTACTTTATTCTTTGGATGATAATTTCGTTGTTTTCAAAATATTCAAACAAAATTTGTGCACATTTGAACCATGCTTCTTTCATATATTCGACAATGGTTTTCCGTGCTACGCAATTATATTTGAGGCAACAAAACATGCACCAATTATATTTTAAGAACTATCCGTAAATTTCAATGGAGATGTTGAGTGAACATTAAATTCTTTTCGTTTTGCTCTAAAGAGATTAAGTCGGTGTAACGATAGATGGCACAAGAACTAGATGTTGCGTGCAGTATCAAAATGTATACAAAAGTTATATGGCTGGATGGACCATTCCGGAATGGACCACAATATTTGAAATGATTTATACGTCGAGTGATTTATATTTTTTCGTATCTGAAGTTTTGAGGATGTCGATCAAATGTACACAAAACTGGTATTATAAAAACATTTGCTTTCCGTACGCTCTAAAACATGTTATGGACCATTTCAAAATGCACTACCCATTTCACAATCTGTGTACTCTGGTCTGGTATGCCATGCAACATCTAGTCCTTCTGCCATCTATGGTGTAATTCATGCTGGATTCTCTGATATTCTTATTTGACAGAAATTTTACATCTCCCGTTAGTACGTTGTTCAATGCGAAATTTATCTGGCAGTGTGACCCGATGTATATTATTTTGAATAGGGTGAAAGGATTTTGAATGTATTCAAGAAGATTTTATCATTCGAGTAATTCTACGATCTCCCAATTTTTGATTTTAACTTGTTGTCTCAGTTGCACTATAATAATCCATAGCCATGTTCTTTTCCTCCATTCATGCAAAAGACGGAAAGTATATGATATAAATTTCTTTCTTTCTAGAAAACGAGGAAAATTTCCAATTTTGTTCGGCTGTGTCCAGTCTTCTTATTAGGTTATCTTTGAACTGGTATATGTAAGTACAATGAATGTACACTTTCAATGACGGGTTCATTTTACAAAAGAACACGCAACTTCATCCAAAACATGGTTTAATTTTAAGATGAATGTATATTAAATCCAATTTAATAATAAATCGTTCACCTGCCAGCAAAAATTGTCGTACGTGCCATACCTGGCACGCGTGTCATAGGTTCGCCACCACCGTCATAGGGTATTCTCTCAGCTTTAGAAATATAATAAAAAAAAACTTCTTTTATAATTTCAAGTTTCTCTTATCACTTCAGTATTTTACGTTGACTTTTATTCACTTCCGACACGCCAAACTTACTAAATAAATCGTTTTTAACTTACCCCCCCCCACCGATTCTACATAAGAGATTAGAGCTCTTATCCTCTTAACTGGGCTGTCAAAGACCATTAGCAGACATTGGTATTCTACGTAAAGAGTTGAGAAATGTCAGACGTCAGCTGATCTCTTAACTTTTGTGGAGACTTTTTTTTTAAGAGATTTGGTATTCTAGCAAACGAAAATATCTGTCAAATATCTCTTAATATAAGAGCTCCTCACCGAGGTACGCTTAAATCTCTTATCGTGATAGTTGCAGAAATTGTTTTGTTTTAAAATACCGAAATGTTGGATAAAAATGCTGTAAAATAAGTACATATTTATATAAGTCGTATATATTATACTATAAACATGTACAAGTTTGTCAAATATAAAATAATTATTCAATTTGAGCCATGCACAGAGGATAGTTCTGAGCAATATGAGAGACGACTTGAATCACTTTACTATTACTGAGGCGGTATAGAATTTCAGAATGCAAAAATCTTTTGCCTTTAAAGTGATAGAAATAACTTAGTCTTACGATAATCTCCATTACTCGACAATATTATCGTCACTTTAAAGTTTTGGTAAGAATTAATTTTTTTGCTACAGATTTATACGAAAATCCAGTTGGACGTAACGACGGCTGTGGCACTCTTTACCCGCGATTTAAGTATTAAAATAATTATTCAATTATTATTGCGTGCGGTGAATTTATCATACAATTATTATTTATATCGATAATTGTAACTTAATTAAAGACGCACACAATTATAGCTACGTGTGGGTTGGTCATATTGCCATCATCGCCTCGCAAAAAACATAACTTCTTCTTCTTTCTTCTTGAAAAGTAAACTTCTTTAAAGGCACTTTCACATCAAATGCAAGAACAGAAAAATGCAAACCGAGAAACTCAATTTATTCCACTTTAAAACAAGATTTTTGTTCCAATGATTAATAAAATCCAAAGAAATAGGATAAACTAAAAATTTTACTGAGAAAATAGTTATATTTATTTCAGATTTTGAAGAAAAACACAACTTTTATGTTTTATCGACCGAAAAAATTCGTCCGATAAATCATAAAACTTGTGTTTTCTTAAAAATTCTAGGATAAATATACTATTTTATTAGTAAAATTATTAGTTTAACCTATTTCCCATGATTTTATTAATCATTGGAGTAAAAATCTTGTTTTAAAGTGGAATAAATTGAGTTTTTCGGTTTACATTTTTTCGATTCTTGTGTTTGATGTGAAAGTGCCTTAAGAGCCGCGCTGACTAAAACATTCTCCAAACCCTCCTAATCTCTTAAAGTTCATATTTCTCCACAAAAATTTATGTAGAATACTAATTCTGCTAAAATGTCTTATCTGCTTAATGTAAGATGTTAAGGGATCTCTTAAAAGTCTCTTATGTAGAATTGGAGTAGTTAAACGGGGATTTCCAGCATTAATAGTATATCCGTTCTGCCTAAATGTATAAAAATGTAGTGAGAGACATACTGAGGACACGGAAAATGTCTATTGCTAGGGCATGCCTCAACTCAACACTTTTTGGTGGTCATTCCGAATTACAGGGGAAAGTGTTATTTTTGATTACCGTGATTTTCGGAATATTAAGCTTTCGGATTAACATGACGACCGTACTGTAGGTGGTCTTACAACCACTCCAAAATTGAACTTCAAGTTATATTGGTGGCGTTTTCAAGCCTTAGAAGTTATTTCTTCTGAGAAAATTTTTTTTATACTATTACGTAAATAAAAGATTGGGCTAATTAGTCCAATAGTTAATTGTGTTGAATCATATCCGTCTCAGTGTCCAGAATGATAATATTCGTTGCAATACATAATTTTCTGAATTTTTGGTTGTAAACAATTTTAGAATTTTCTTACAGAGAATAGAAAAAGTTTTTGTAAGTTTGAGATTAGAAATTCTTGTAAGGTGGCAACAAATTTTGACTTTTTCGATGAAATTTTCATTTGAGTTTTGAATGCATTTATTCTTGAATATTCCAATTCTCGGTTTTCGTAGAAAATCGGAAAGGAAAAAGATTTAGTTGCAGAGAAAATGTCTACGTTCCTGACATCGATAACAAATGAAAGACACTTTCTTGAAGAAGTCGCTAACTTAGATGAAGTCATTATCATATAAAGAAGTCAGCAAAAGTCTTCGAATTAGAGAAATTAAAATATCGGACCAAATATGAGACGGCGCTGTGCAGAGAAAATTTTAAATGGCGTATTTTATACCAAATTGTGTCCGGCGATGAAATAATATTCCGCACTCTGACCTAAGTGACGAAGCTGGCTGCCTAAAGAGTAGTTTTATCCTTCCCGTATCCAAGGTAGGTTGAAGCACCAGTATATGGAGGGATGATACTGTATAAGCGGTTAGTTCCTGTACTCCTCTATAAAGTAGATGGTACCATGGACTAGTACCAATACAGTAGATCCGCTGAGAAGGTCCTGCTGTCATTTATGATCACCACAGAAAGATACAAAGAATGAGAGAGGACTTTTCTGCATAATAATGTACCGTACCACGCAGTCCAATCCGTGAATATTTTCCTGTCAAACAATAATATCCATAATCTTCCCTAGCCAAGAAATTCCTCCGACCTAAGTCCGATAGAAATCATCTGGTACATTTGGAAATTGCTAGTTTAAGAAACAAAACCCTCTCCGAGATTCTCATACAAAATATCCTTAAAATATAGCAATGGCGCTGAGTAAATCCAAATGTGCATTCCTGAAAGGTTAAAAATATGTATATCATTTATGCATTAAGTAGTTTAGCTAATATTAATAATAATAAATAGAAACTAGTAATAGAATATTTTTTAGTTTTCATTCATTTCATTAAGTTTCTCAAAATTGCTACGATTTGTTACCGGGTAAACTTTAACCTTGTTCAAGAAGTCTATTTTGTTCATTCTCCGATACAACAGCAAAAGCGAAAAACATTTTTATTTGTTGTTCCATCACAGAACCCATTTGATATTGGATGGAAAGTTTCAAGTCTTCGTTTTGACTATCAACTGGTACCTACATAGCGAAATTAATTCTTGAAAAAATATTTCCTTTATCTTGTGTGGCAATTATGATTGCAGGATATTCCGGAGTTAACAAGAATTTTAGTTAGATCTTATCATCTTCAGTGAATATCAACCAAGTTAAATGCTAATAAAAACAAGAGAAAAAGTTATATTGATCCATCACTAACCCTGGATGAAAATAAAAGTTAAAGAAAGTGAAAACCGAAAATTTTATATGGCAACACCAAGAATTAGCTAGTATTAGAAAGAACATAGCGTAACTACTTAAGCTGAAAGATTTAGTTTATTTTTGAAATTATTTTTAGGTGCTATTCCTAGCAAAACGTCATGTTCAAAATTGCAGCTCTATACACGGACGCGTTCGCGTTCGTATACTGAAAAATGAAATTTCTGTATGGCGACACTACGAAGGAGATGCCCGATTGGTTCCATTTTCGAACACATATAATACAATAATACAATACATTTATTCAGCCTTGTACAGAAGATTACAAAATCTTATCACGTATAATTAGGTGGAAAAAAAAAACAACATAAGTAACATTAAAATTAAAGCAAAAATAAAATAATAATAAAAATAAATATAAAAATAAATAAATAAATAAATGAATAAATAGAAGAAAAAAAAGGAAATCCAAATATGAAAAAGAAAAAGAGAACTTAGAGATAAAAAGCCAAAGAAAAGAACAAAAATAAAAAATAAATTCAAAATACAACAAATTAAAAACACAAAAGACAAAAACAAAATAATTAAATTAAGAATTAATTAAAACAATGCAGCAAGAATTTTAAGATCTGAGAATAAATACCAATCACAATCTAATAACTAGTTAAGATAGTCTTTGACTAGCTTAGCAAAGGTCAGGCCGGAACCTGTGCACTGAATTACATTTGGAAGAGAGTTCCATTTTCGGGCAGCTTGAACGAAGTAAGAGCGCTCACCGTACCAAGATGTACATCTCGGGACAAGGAGTGAAGACCTCTATTCGAGTGCAAGGCTTTCGAATAGATATGCAGGCGATTTAGTGTAAATTAGCCTATGAAGGAAGATAAGCCTCCGACACGTCAAATAGGCCTCTACAGAGCTATCGAGTAGGGACGTAGCAAGAGCAGATACACGAGCGCTCCGAGGAAGTTTATAAATACGTTTGTAAATGACGTTGTTAAAGGCTACAGTAATTCTTCTTTGACAAATTGAGTTTAATTGTTATTTTTTTTTTAAAACCCCGTGTGCCAAATTTCAGCACTGTAAGTGAACATGTTTATGTGAGGACAGACATACGGATAGATGGACGGACAGACAATATGCACAAATAAAATTTCAATATTATGCGTGGGTGTCCAATCCATTTTGATCTACCATCATTATTTCTATGTATTACAAACAGAATGACAAACTTATCATAACCTATGATTTCATCTAGAGCAAAATCCTCAAGAAATACTTTCCCTGCCACGAAACAGAAAACTATATGTGTGCGTGCTAGTCCAATTCTCTAAAATACTTTATATTGATTCTTATGGAATAGTGACCAGACATTGATTTAATATATCCCATAAAGCCTGAACTACTATTCACACAGGAAAATAGTCTTTCAGTAATTTTAAGCTTGGCTCCTTACCTTCCCAAAGGCTACACTTACTATAAACCTAACTTAACCAAATATTAAAATAATTTTGATTCAAAAGTAACTCACAGCAGATCAATATTTGCGGCTGTAGTCCAAATCTGTAGGAAGATTGATTCGAATTCATCGGCACAATCACATCTGCAATTAACTCAGTTGAGAATTTTTGTTTGGGGAATTGTAGTCATTTGGTTAACATTAATTTTTTCGAATTATTTTAATAGGAAAGATATAAAAATGTGATAACGGTTGGGAAGATAAGAAATTAAGATTAAAATTATCTGATGAAAATTTTTCAGTATGAATAGTAGCTTAGGGCGGAGGAGCTATTCAAATCGAACTTTTATCAGTTTTACGTAAGAATAATGAAAATAATTTAAAATATTAGGACTAACCCAGTTGGAAATATTTAAAGTAGGTACTTTGCAAAAGAGCACATATGAAGCGGTGAATAGTCGTAAGTGTTTTATAAGAATCGAGGACAAAGCCTGTTCTCAGCCAGAGGTGTAAAATTCAAGTACCATTACCATTACCAGTACCGAGTATTTAAGAATTGTCAATTCCAAGTACTAAGCCTCCTGTACTGGAATTAAAATTTTACAGTCCCAATCCCAGAATGGCAAGTAATACTTTAAAATACCGGAAAGTAATTGAATTTGAGATTCAATTACAAAAATAAATTCCCAAAAGTATTTAAAAAGTATTTGGCATTACTATATAATTCATTTCAATTCTTTTTAAATACTTTCAATTACTTTTAATCACTTTGACAACTTGAGTATTAAACATGAATTATGAAATGAACTGGATCAATTGTCTTTTTAATTTTACTGTAATAAAAGCTTTTCCGTTTTCGGTGTTCTCAAGTTGCAATAAAATTAAGTAGTTTGGAGAAGTATGTTTGCTTTAACCAAGAGGATAAAAAATACAACGTTACACTCTAGGAAAATTTTTAATGTTTGCTATTCCTTCATATTTAAATTTACAATTATATAAAAAACAATAGTTAAACTTAGTTAAATGCACTTTATTTGAGCAGAAATGGCTCATCAAATAGTAATTTTTACCTAGTGTTTTTTGGCAGTGATTTCTACTTTTATACGTAGAATTTACAATTCCAGTTTACCCTTTCAATTAATTTTTAATTTTCCCAAAATTCCAGTTTGCATCAGTTAAGACTAATTTTTCAAAAGATAAATCACTAAGAGCCTGTTGATTGGCTGATTAAGCCTGCTAAGGAAAATATCCGCTCTACTGCGCCTGATGAAGGCAATGGTGTATTGTACTTCGTGCGATTTGTCTAAGTCGCGGATACTTGTTCCAAATACCCACACGTTTATGTATTGGTAGAAATCCGCAGCGATCGTTCTGGAAATAAAATTTGTACATGGCGGTGTTGTAGGTGTGTATGTTTCAACTGGAGTAGATTGACTGCACTCTCCGCATAAATCACTTAAAGTTTGGATTAAATTAGGTATAAAAATAAGAAATGAGAATTGGCAACATTTATCATTACCAATAACGTCAAAATCGAAAAATCCGTATTCATTGCTGGAATTGCATGTTTCGTCAAAGGTTTCACCTGCAGTGGTTGACATTTCTGTTACTTTTTGAATCAATAAATTCTGAATTTCTTCAGAAGAGCGGTTGACGTTGGTCTTCAAAGCGTTGAACCACCTAATTTTGATTTTCGGGCACAGGACGGATGCCACTATTGCATCGTCTGCTTCTGAAGACAACGCGAAATAAGTGCAGAATCTTTCGGCCAACTTATCTCTTATTACAATTGTCACAGTCTTTAAATATTTTAAGTTGTTGTACACGGCGACTTTCGCAATTTTTACATTCAGTGTCACTAAAAACGGAATAAGACACCCGAATAGCAAATTTTCTTCGCCTTGAAGAAAATCAAGTGACGCGGAAATTTGGACCCATCAATACACAATATTCTTCTAAATACTGCATATATGTGGCAGAGAGTTAGGAAATCCCTAATCTCTCGCACAGATCGCACAGCTTTTCTTTATGTGTCAGAAGTCGGGAAACTGCGTCAAACCTCTTGGCCTATAATTATTTTAAAGCATCTTGATAATATCGAAAACAGGGAAAAGCCTTTTATTGCAATAAAATTAAAAAGACAATTGATCCAGTTCATTTCATAATTCATGTTTAATACTGTAGTTGTCAAAGTGATTAAAAGTAATTGAAAGTATTTGAAAAGAATTGAAAGGAATTATGTAGTAATGCCAAATTCTTTTTAAATTCTTTTGGAAATTTGTAGGTATTTTTGTAATGGAATCGTAAATTCAATTACTTTCCGGTATTTTAAAGAATTACTTGCCATTGCGGTATTGGGACTGTAACATTTTAATTCCAGTACAGGAGGCTTAGTACTGGGAATTGCCAATTGTTAAATAATCGGTATTGGTAATTAAGAGATATTGAATCAATTAAGTAATGAGTATTTTACAGCTCTGTTCTCAGCACACCAAACAAACCGTAACCTTTTTAATGTTTTCGAGTCGCAGAGTGAGTCACCAATCACCTTACTGCATTTGTTGAACGAAGTGCGTGCGGTTCTTTTTAATTGCGCAGTGAAAAGTGTGTAATATCTAGTTATTAATATTTATTATTATTTATTTATATGCATAAGATAATGAATAAATATTTACAAAATATTTTTCTCCTTTTATTTTCATAAAACATTTAAGGAAAAAACGATAAAAAGAATCCAAAAAGGCCTTTTCCAAAATGGGTCAAAAGTGCTTTATATAATCCGAGGTAAAGCGCTTTGGAGAAGATTTTTGAAGCACTTAAAAAGCGCTTTGCGTAACCTATAGTAAAGCGCTTACGTCTGCGGACATGCAGTGCTAAAAGCAAATGAAACTTCTTATGGACCATAATCCTTCAGTGCTTTGCAAAACGCTTCAAAAGGTTGCTAAAACACTTTTTTTCCTACCAGGAAGTTAGAGTTCTCATGGAGTAGTGAGTGAGTCTGTTTAGAGAAACTGTCTAAAGTATAAAAGTACAAGAAATTCAATACTGTAAATAACTTCAAAATTTTCGAAAAAAAAACATTTTTTATAAAACAAACTTTGAAATATTTACTAATTTTCACCATGCAAAAATTCTCCTGTTGAATGTAAATATCGCAGGAAAATTCCAATACCACCTGAGATCATTTTCTATTACCTTTTCCCGTCTGTTAACTTAAATCACACCAGTGCTCATAGGCTAGTATACATTGTCTTCATAATGTAATATTGAATTGCAACGGTAGGTATTGTATATATATATATGTGTGAGTGTGTGTGTGTGTACTTGTCCTTTACTAATCTCCTTTGATTGGGAAAATTTCATTGGCAATTCTTGGTAATCGTTAAAAGTTTTCGATTCTTTTATTCTGACGCGTATGCTGTATATGTCATTGGAAGCCTTTAATAGGTGTCAATGTGTTCGCGCATCGAAACGTATCTAAGCTTGGATGAGTGAATAGAAACCATTTGGTACTCATCAATCTTACTGCCGACGACTGACAGTGAAAACTTTTAGACAGGCTCTTAATTGCTTTTTAACAGCTGTGACAAAAAAAGCATCTCAAAGACCACCTTTGAGTTTGTCTAATCGCCAGTACTCGACGAGTTATCAGCATTTATCTATTATGTGTGAGTGAGGGTCTGGAGGATTTCGATGCCCAACCGAATATAAAAACCATTTCAGTTTATATATGTATAAGCAGTGATGGCTGTGCTGCAGGCTGTTTTTTTTCCTATACATTTTTCATCACGTGAGCAGTTCTCACTGCAAAGGTGGAAGTGGAATGCACTTAAATAACGGCTGAACTAATTTAACTACAAGCAAACTCATTCATTCATCGAATTTCAGTTGAGTTTATTCTCAAAGGTCTCCGGAATTCCGCTCTATTTTCTCTTTTATATTCGATTGTTAAGTCCATTGTCGAAATCACAAGAAAAATCCATTAACTAAGGGATGTACTGTAAATACACATACACAGAACATGTAAACGGGCGTACCAAAATTTGGATACAACAAAAAAATTAAATCTTCAAAGTTTGGCTTATTTCCATACCCTGGGGCTTGTACATTTTTCTTCCTTTTCTTATACTCTGTGTATCCCAGTCCTACATATGTACCTACTTTCTCGGTAGGGACTTGAAAGTGTTCACATTTTATTTTTTCCGAGTTAAATAAAAATTCAGTCGAAAAGAAAATAATAAGAAAAATAAATTTTCACTTGTGCAGAAACTTCAAAATACCTTCTACATGTGCATAGATAACTTTTGTGGGATTTAAGGTATCCTGCTTCTCGCATTTATATTTCTCATATGCCAGGGTGTAAGAACTATTTTCCTTGTTATTATGTCAGATAACTTGATTTGTAGTACCTCTTGGAATATTTTCACTCCCCTTTTGCGGTAAAAAAGCTTTTGTTATTTTCCATTGAATTTATTCTGACTGAATCAAATGATTAAACAAACACAATTAGGCCTCATAATACCGTAATACAAAAAAAAACCAAGAAAAGGAGCTTTCAGTTTTCTACCCTAGCTCCAATCATACATAGCTATACTAAATTTGGGGCTATCTATTCGTCTGTCTGGCTCATGATTTGTCTGTATAGCGGTACAGTAACTTGAGAATAGACAACCTGTAGATAGAAGTGTGTAGTCTAAAGCAGGCAACACACTGATATGGGTGACAGGCGGAAATTTCTGCCTACGTATCTAATGGAAAGCCGTTAAAACCTCTTTCACTAATCGCAGTTAAATTTCTAATTGCAGTAATTAAACAGCAATTTAAAGGATTAGATGAGAAACAATTTATTGCGCAGGATATAGGTAAAAATATCGATTTTAAAAGTCTGCTAAGTCGTTATCTGTTAAGGCCTGGATAAGAAAAATGTCCTGAACTGGAAGTGAATTGCTTTTTTTTAATATAATATCAGCAATTTATTTACGAGGAACTTCGATAAGAACGGATTCTTCCGAATTTCATTCAGAATAGATTTTCCTAATTGACAGTGTCACCACTTTCTCTAATGAGACTGTTATAAATATAATTCCATTTTCATTTCTCCGTATTGTCTATCCAGTAAAAAATGTATTCACGTATAATCGAACTGTGCTTGCCTTTGGCGTAGCCCTCGAGTTTCTTTGGGGGGGGGGGGGGGGGGGGGGAGTTGCTCGTACGGACAGCTTGAATATTCTTCAATCAAGTATTGTTTTTCAAAAATGTATAAAACTTTCTAAAACGTTAATTTGTGCCAAAGCCATGTTTCCTTACAACAAGCAACCTATTACAATGATTATATTTTTTTGATTTCAAGCATTGAACAATAAGAATACGTAAGTTATAAGAATTATTTCCTAGAAACAAGAATACTTTACTAAGGTACCTGAAGCGGCAAATAAAGCCCGGAGGGTAATAAGACCCACATTTAAAAATTCATACTAAATTGAGTCACAACAGCCTCATACTTTACGCACATATACCCCGGCAAGGAAGAGTCCGGAAGCATGCGCTGCCATCTTGCCAGTAACGAACTGTACATCACCGAGAGGAGTACTACTGCTTGCAATTATAATTTTCGCCTAGACAAAATCATAAGCTCTGCCTTTTAATTAGGGTCTAGGAAAATTTATCGTCCGCAATTCACCGCCAGCAATTTACCTCCAGCAATTAATCACCAGCAGTTTAGCGCCGCGTCAGTTCATAGCGTAAACAATTTATAGCCAACAATTGATCGCGAGCATATTTTATCGCCTGGCCATACATATAATTTATATATAGCAAATAATAATATAATTTAATAAATAACTTGCAACTAAGGTTTGTCAGTGGAATTTTTGAAATCGGAAAAAGGAAAACAGAAATTTTGCTTTAAGGGCAAGGTAAAGTTAATTCGTACAAAAAAAGGCATGTCTTTGTGAATTTTTTGTGACGACACAGCTAAAATCTCATTATTAAAATTAATGGTACATTAAAGCATGACATTCTAAGAATATTGTATAAAATTTTCATAAAGAAATATTTAAAAATACGGCAATGGCAGCAATTGTTCGGACGTGTCTCGAAAAAAAGTAGAATTGCGGTGCCCCTCATAACTTGGTGCTGGATCATCTGAAATCAAAAAATCGAAGTTCATTCGTTAGATAATAGTTTTCTCCAGGTAACGCTGGGAGGGTTTTTCGAAATTTCAATTTTTCACATTTTTGGAACACTTTGAAGGGAAAAACGCGATTTTTTGCGAAAAAATCGTCTAATTTGTTATTGTAAAATAAAAATTATTAACAAATTTGAAAAAAAACTCTACAGCGTTACCTCGTAAATTATGTACAGAAATATTGTTCAAAATTTCAAAAGGATCGTTGCAGTAGTTTTGCAGTTATGAGGGGCACCGATTTGAAAACGTGAGTTGTGGGGAAATCGCTTTAAAGTTTCGAACACTAAAAAATCTGGTATAAAACGTGTACGTGTACGTTTGCTCGATAGAACATTCACTGCTAGACTCAATTTTATACTCTTCACTGACAAAATATACAGTACAGGTATAAGCACGTTTTCACTTGTGTTGAAATTTCTAGAAATAAAACTGGAGGGTTAGATCGGGTATTGTATAGAGAGCGAACCATCTGCCAGGTTACAATAGCGCGCTCGGGTCGGGTAGGTATAAAAATCCGTCAGGTATAAAAATACTCACAATTTCGTCAATTTTGATCCAATCGACTTGAAATTTTGACACAATATTACTGAGATATTATGCATTCAGTTAAAAATATAAAAAAAAAGCAAAAAAAATGTTTAATACTTTACCCTGCCCTGGACATTTGTTTTATAAGGACAGGCAGAATGACCCAAAAATTCATTGGAAATGTCAAAATTACAGTAAAATCAAATATGCCACTCGAGTTACTACGGTAGATAATACCATCGTTAAAACATGGAAGGAGCATAACCATTGCGGAGACGCAGCAGGAATTGAAGTAGCGCAAGTTCTTGATACCATTAGAAGTTATGCAGAAATAACAAATAATACGCCTCATAGTATTATTTCAAATGTTTCGGGAACTTGTAGCCAAGCAGCAGACCCAAAGCTTCCAACTATAGATACAATGAATCGAACGACCCGAAATATATGAAGTCGACATTTTGATGTCCCAGCTCTTCCGACGCATCGTAGGGACATAGTTTTTACAAACGAATATAAAACATCATGCAACTCAGAGTTGTTTCTACAATTTGATTCTGAACCTGAGGACAATCGCATGTTAATTTTCAGTACGAAAAAATATTTGCTGTTGTTAGCGCGAAGTGAGCACTTACTTTGAAAACTGTTCCCTTACATTTTTATCAACTTTATACATGGACTCAAGGACAAAATATCGCTTCCATTAGTTTATGCATTATTGCCTAATAAGTCTGAAGAAACATATGTATCCCTACTGGAGCAGCTGAAAGTATTGGAACCGGCTATGTCTCCGCGATCAATAACGGTAGATTTTGAGATGGCGATGATGAATGCTTGTTGAAAAGTTTTCCCTGACGCTTCGCAACGAGGTTGTTTTTTCCACATTTCGCAATGTATTTTTCGTTCCATTCAGAATAATGGATTAAAACAACGTTATGAAACTGAAGCAAATTTTGCTTCAAATATGCGAATTTTGGCAGCAATTGCATTTGCTGCCACTCCTATTATTACGCTCGTTTGCGAACACCAGCTTGATCTTGAAGGATTACCAAGAACGAATAATTCTGTTAAAGGCTGGCATATAGGATTGGAGGAACAAGTCGGTGCTTCTCATCCAAAAATTTGGAAATTTATAAAGAACAAAGTATTAACGAACTGCGCATTGAACAATATCTAAGTGGAAGTGATACGGGCAACAACAAAAAGAAGTATCGCGATTATGAAGAACGAATCAAAAGGCTTGTTAGTGCATATGATATTGTTGGTTATCTCAGAGTTATAGCGCATAATCTATCTTATTATTAATTTGAATACTGTGTTGTGAAATTTATATAGTCTCTTAGTAATTAATTAAGTCTGAAGATCGCATAAATACTCATTTTTGAGTTGTACTACGTCTCACTTAATGTTATAATTAATTTAGTTTAAAATTAACCAATATTATTGTTTAAGAAATGGATTTTTTAAATTTATGTGATACATGTAACCATTATAATACATAATCTACCTATTAAATTACATATTTCCATACATGTGTCTTATATTTCCGTTCTACACCCTTATAGTTCATATTCCCTCATAGTAAATTTTTAACTATCCTTAATTCTTAAATAACACGTACAGATAAACCTTAGTTGCAAGCTATTTATTAAATTATATTATTATTTGCTATATATAAATTATATGTATGGCCAGGCGATAAAATATGCTCGCGATTAACTGTAGGCTATAAATTGTTTACGCGATAAACTGACGCTGCGGTAAGCTGCTAGTGATTAATTGCTGGCGATCGATTGCGGGCGATAAATTTTTCGGACCCCGTTTAATTACCATTTCCACATGTAATAACTTGTTTAGTTTGAACGTTAGCTAATGTAGTTTATGATTTCGGTGTTTATTTTTGCCCAACATTATGCTTATTTGCTTAGTGAGTAATTTTGTAAAATCTGGCCAAAGGTCTAATAAGGCTCACTGGAGTAGACTGTGGGCCTTATTACCCTACCTAACCTACATACATTCTCAACGAAACTAATGCTTCTATATACGGGTTATGATTGTGATAATATTTTTATTCCAAAGAATGAAGACTGTTTGGATTTAATTAAATCTGTTTGGGCCTTATTATCCCCCTGGGGGGTAAAAAGGCCATTTTTATTAAAATTTACCGAATTCTGTTGATTTTCTTAATTTTAGCAAGTTTAATGGGATCATTTCGATGATTAACATTTTGAAAAATTTAATTTTTTAAACTGTGGTAGTTTAATAAGGCCCTTTGAAGAGGTTTATGAAACTGAATTATTTTTTCAAATAACTTCTGTTATAATTTTTCGATTTTTTTAGTTGTGCAAATAAAAAAAAAACTGCACGGAAAACTTGTTTTTTTACGTTATTGGAATTGTAGACCATTAGAGAATATCTAGATAAAATATTTTATTTTCTATAATATTTATACCTGTAAAAAATGATTGCTCATAGGTTTGTAACGAAGTCCATTTGAGCATACATGTCAAGTGGCCTTGATTACAAACCTCTTCATCCATACACCATACATCTGAACGACAGCCAATATATGATGCACAAAATCATGCATAGACATATACTGCTAGCAGCGTTGCCAGACGAAATGATGTAAAAATCTTAAATTTTGAATACAAATATCTTGAAAATCTTGAAATAATTGAATAAAAAACTTGAATTCAAGATTTTGCTATAAGGTCATTAAAACTCATTGAAATGTATTTAATAAAGTTTAATAACAGAAGAAAAAATATAAAAACTTAATGTCCAATTTCAGGTACTTAACTCAATGTCCCATTGCAGATAAAGTTAATATTTATTACTAAGCATAACAAACATAACTAAAATTATAAAAATATGACTTTTCTAACCGTACAAATTTTTTTATTTCATTTTTTGGCTTATATCTGAATTGATTTCCACATCAAAGCATTGAATACCTTCACGTCGTAAATAGTCTTTTGTTAATAAAATTGCATTTAAAGTATCTGTTGCCAATTTATTTCTCACTTTAGTCTTATTTAAATTTATTTGTGAAAATGTTCTTTCAACAACGGTAGAAGAATTTGGCAACGATAATAGTTCAAAGACAAACTTTTTAAACAATGGAAATGCAAAGTTGTTTGACATTCTTTTCGATTTTAGAATGGTTGCCCAAAATGTTTCGACGTCGGTACTTTCATCAAGTTTTTATGTAAAAAAATCAAAATTACGTAAATCTCTCCATTCTTCATCAATTTTTGGAATATCGACACTAGCAATTAAATTTGGAAAATGTTTACAGAAATTCGTTATAGTTTTTCGTTCTTTACTAATTACTACTTTTGGGTGTAACCAATAAAAATCTTTCATAATTTCATCTTGAAAATTAAATCGCTTAAAAATTTGCACAACTAATTCAACATAAAAATCGCGACAATGAATTTTAAATTCATTGATAGCTTCTTTGTTATATGATGCCTTTTCTTTAAGAAGGCTTAAGGAATATTCTACAGCACCACCAAGATAGAT
This sequence comes from Dioctria linearis, assembly GCA_963930735.1. Lineage (NCBI taxonomy): Eukaryota > Metazoa > Arthropoda > Insecta > Diptera > Asilidae > Dioctria > Dioctria linearis. The sequence goes on along the minus strand of OZ005741.1, from coordinate 53,150,656 downwards.
AGAATCTATTTCTAAATATTTAGAGGAATCATTAGGGTTTATGAGATAAAGTGGTGTGCTATCTATATATTCTCTAAGCATAAAGTTATCTATTATAGTAAGAACAATATTTCCAAGCTCGGAATGTAATTTAAAGATTTCAGGTGCTTCACTCTGAAAAAGTCTATTTAAGTTATTGACATAAAATAGAATGTATTTTAGGAATTCATAATATAGTTTGGTTGTTGGATCTTCTAATAAATTTAATAATTTTCGGACTTCTTGTATATTGTCAATATTGGCAACAAATGCGAAATAAATTTTTAGAGGTTCAAATAATTCCAGGATTCTATTGACTACAGCTTCTAGTGATAGCCATCTTATTTGGTGCGGATGTAGCAATTTTCTTGGTTTTAATTCTAAGATTATTTGAATTTTACTGAAAAACTCGCTTCTTTTGGGGCTATTTTGAATGTAATTAAAAATTTCACGAGTAAGTTTTTCAATACTGTTGGGTAATTTCATACATGCATATGATGCACATAAACTGAACGAGTGGCAAACGCACCTAAGTATAAAGAGATGTGGACAATCGTCCTTTAAAAGACTGGCAACAGAATGATTTTTCCCACACATGACGTTGGCGCCATCTGCTGCATAGCCAATTAAATTTTTTTTATAATTAATATTATTGGCATTAAAAATACCTATTAATGCGTTATATATGGAATTCGCATCCGACTTAGACATTTTAATTAAAGAGAAAAAGTAATCATTTACTTTGAAGTTGCTATGCAATCTGACAACAACACTGAGATGCTTCCATGTACTTAAATCCGTGGATTCGTCAATACAGACTGAAAATTTAGTTTCTTGAAGATTCTTTGTTAAATTTTCGAATTGTTGCTGCGCTAGTACATTTTTACAATGCACGTTACCTTTGTTTGTCCACCCGTTATACTCTTCGCAGTTTCGTTGTCTGGAATACATTTTATCAAATTTACCAAATGATCTGTTGCGGAAAAGGGCAAATTGTGTTCAACACAAAATGCGGCAATTTTCAGCTCTAAGCTTGCTTTGTTGTTTCTTGGAATTTGTTGGCTTAATGAATTGCTAATAGTGGGTTGCTTTTGTAAGCCAAAAAGTAATTTTAAATGTTTTTCAGTCTTTGCATGTAAAAATAAGTCTCTTTTACCTCCACAAGCTTTCAAAGTTTGGTCGCAAATTTTGCAGTGTGGAATATTGGATTTGGATTTCTATGAGCCAATTCTTGAGATTGGAATCCAGCAACCACAGTGGACTAAATTTATTTGCATGCTTCCGCTTGTGTTCCTTATTTTTAGGATTTTTATCTAAAATTCAAATTGAACTAATAACATCCACACATACATGTAATTAATTCATTTACCGGATAAATTAAAATCTTCGCTTTTATAACTTGCACTTCTTTCCGCTTCAGCCTTTTGTTTTTTCGATGCATCTGTTGAAAATCTGCCCTTGTGTATTGAAGCAAACAAAATTAAAGAAACAATTCTTTACCTTTTTCAGTAGAAAGCGCATCCGCAATTAAAAATCGTTTCATTGTCAGCTTAACAGTTTCGTTATTTTTCCACACAGTAATGAAATGACACATCACACACATGACAATGACAGCCATTGATAATTTAGAGCAATTTAGGGAAAGTTCTGCGAGTTCAGTTTTGCCGAGAATAGCTGACTGACACATAGATGTCGTTAAATTTACAAAAAGTCGACAATCGTAACTTTTAAACTATGTTTATTAAGATATTTATTAATTTATTGGAATTGGATCTGAAAAATCTTGAATCTCGGGTCTAAAATCTTGAAATCTTGAATAGGTACCAAAAACCTTGAAATTCAAGATAAATCTTGAAATCTGACATCACTGACTGCTAGTGATCAGCCGCTCACCGAGTGATAGCTGGCGTAAGTCAGTCAGCTACTCTGATAACCGTCGCCTGTTGGTGGCAACGTGTATTGGTTGTTCGCTTGCCGGCAGTAACCAGTGCTGTAAAAGGCGAACCGCCAGGCCATAGTCGGCAGTTGATTTCAAGCAGTCAAGCAGACAAGATCTCGCAGTGCGACTGCTAAGCGAGATCAAAAGCTTGTTTGTTTGGAATGAACATATAGTTAGGTGAGAACATTCATCTAGTTCGACTGATTATAGTGACCACGAGAATATCCGTGTTCAATATATTGAGGTGTGTGAACATCCACATCTCCGCCAGGGAATACATCCACGTTTATTTGGAGAAAACAAGGGATCATCCGTGCTCTGTCTTTTGAGATGTCGACGTGTGTACATCCACATCTTCGCTCGTGAATACGAGGCCATCCGTATTTTTTTTACCGAGATGTATGTATATCCACGTCTAACTCTATGAATACGAGGCCATCCGCATTTTATTTACCGAAGTATATGTTCAAGTGGATGGAAGACCACCCGTATATAGACCCGTGATACAGATAACTCCACCCGAGATAATAAACCTGAACACACCCGCCGTATGATATTCATGGTCAAGTGAGCTCAACGACCACCCAACAGAATCAGTGAACCAGTGAACTATTTAAAAATTAATAATTAACCCTAGATATAGAAGTGAATCAGTGATTTATTTGAACTTGACAATTAGCAATAGACATAAGTAATGAACTAAATAACTAACACATAGATTAGACATCCAGTGAATTTCCTTTTATTTAAATATTAGTTGACCAAGCAAAACTAGCTCAACTGTATTAGGGCTTTAGTGATAAATAAACAACCATTGGAGTTACCATAAAAAACCTCTTATCATTCATAGAGGAGCATTCATTCACCCTGACAATACATTTTGGTGCCCGAGTAGGGGCCGATTCGTCTTCCTATCGTTGGACTACCCATTTTCCCAGTCCAACCAAGTTACAGATTTTCAAAAAAGCAGCAAACAATTAAAAATAATGTGTATATCTTGTGGACAAAATCGAAATCTTAAATCGTTTAAAGAATGGAGAAAAAATATCCTCTGTTGCAAAAGCCTTAAATTTGAATGAATCTACAATCTGGACTATAAAGAAAAATGAGGACAAAATAAGGAAAACTATTCCAAATGGTTGCCCGTCAGGTGCGAACCGTACTGCTCGTACTTGAGACGTTAATATGGATAAAATGGAATGAGCTCTGATGATCGAGTTGGAAAATTGTATATCCAAAAAGATACCTATCAGCGGAAATCTTATTAAACAGAAAGGACTTAAAATCTAAGAGCATTTTAAAATTGACCATTCTTATTCAGAGCGACACAGCCATTCATTTACTGCAAGCACAGGGTAGTTACATAAGCTAAAGAAAATTTACAACATCAAATTTCCAGGAGACCAGGATTCAGGTGATGCCAAAAAGTTCAAAATGGAGCTCCCTCAAATTATCGATAAAGGGGGTTATGCAGCAGATCAGATCTTTAATGCTGACGAGACAGCATTGTACTGCAAAAAACTTCCATCTCAGACCTATATTTCAAAAATTGAAAGGCGGGCGTCAGAGTTTAAAGCTTCTAAAGAACGTATCACTCTCCATATGTGTAGCAACATTTCAGCAAGTTTTTAATAAAATCTATGTTAATAAATCGTTATTCAACTCCTCGAGCTTTCAAAAATATTAAGAAGAAGAAGATGTGTTTACGTCAGTAGGACAAAAAATTTTTTAGTGTGCTTCATTCAACATTTCATGTAATTTTTCATGATTTGGGGCTGTTATATAGTCAATATCTTGCGGATCTAAGTACTGTGCTGATGATATTATAAAAACAAGTCCATTGGTTTCGTGCAACTTATAAATTTTACGTAGTTAATTTCTCCACTATACAAGCTGCAAAATGGCGGATAAACGTGCAAGTGAAAGAAATAAGAATAAAGCAGAATCAATTAATTCAACACCTTTGCCAGCAAATGTACCAGATATGTCAAATTTTATGACTAAGGTTGAAAATAAAATATCGGCGTTTGCTAAGGACATGGAAACGAAGATACACAATTTCACAGTGTTAATAGAAACTAAACTGAAAGAAACCATTGCAGATATAAATGTGAGATCTCTTCTTCATGAACTCGAAACATCACTACAAAAAACGTTGTCCGAATAGTTGTCGCAGGTGATTTTAAATATTTCGAACATCAAAACAAATTTGATGTCACTGGATAGACGCCTGGATCATCTTGAACGTCAGCATAAAGCCAATGACTTGATTATTGCTGGTGTATCTCGTATTGATAACGAGGAACTACCTTTGGTCTTCACTTCACTTTGTGCAAAACTTGGAATGAACATTCCTCCTAAGCCTGTGAGCACTTTTAGGTCCAGCATAGATAAAACTAAAATAAATTCCACCATTATAATTAAACTGCATAGCTCCAGTGACAAGACTGCTGTGTTATCATCTGTACGAAAAACATTAAAGGAGCGCCGTGCCAGTGGAATTAAACCTCTATCACTGCATGATGTTGGGTTAGCCCGTGATTCTGATTCTCACAGTCCAATTTACATCAACGAGAGTCTGACTTTAAAGAATTATTCTAAAAAAAGGAATGCTCTGGCACTGCAGAAAAGTAAGCTTATCTCGACGGTCTTCATACGGTCTGGTATTGTTTGGATCGGAACAATGAACAGTAACATCCCCAAGGCTATTTTTACCATGGATGAGTTGGAGCAGCTGATAAGTTAGAGTAAACAATATTGAATAATGTGTTATCTAAGTAGGTCATTTTATCTGTTGCTGCTTTGATTTAGATATATTTAGTATTGAATTGTTTGTATATTATATATTTAAAATTATTAGTTCTATTAGATGCTTCTCTGAATATTCATATATTGCTTATATTAATCTTTCTATTCTATTTCATGGATGTGTGCTTGCCTGTTGTGATCGTTGTTGTGAATTTGGTTCACGGTGATGAGATGGCTGTAACAGGCAATTTAGGTACTTTGCTTAACATTTTGTGTAGGCTACGAAATGGAATTAACTTTGCCATATAAACTGTCGTAGTATACCCCCTAAAATTGATGAATTACGTGATATTCTTAGGAATTCGCCAGTGGATGTGATTTGGATTTCTGAGAGTTGGTTGAAACCAATAATCAATGATAATGCGATTATAGAGTTTTAAGAAATGACCGTGTGAATATGCGCGGTGGTGGTGTGATGATATATATTAAAAGCAACTTTAGGCACAAGTTTTTATTTTCGTCTGATAACGCTGCAGATACTTGTGAGTATATTTTTTGTGAACTGTCTGTTAATGGTGTGAAGTATCTAGTTGGAGCAGTCTCCCAACTGCTCATCTTTGGAGTCCCTTAATAATGATCTCCTAAGTGTTTCACCCCAATACCAAAATGTGGTCATTGGAGGTGATTTTTATTTGAATTTTCTATCACCCACTGGGTTGACGAACAATTTCCAAGTTTTGCTGGATGCTTTGGACCTACAGAGAGTTAATAATTACCCAACTTACTTCTTCTGTAGAACACCCTCTGTGCTAGACGTCTTCCTTACTTCGAATTTGTCGAAGGTTTTGTTTTTCCAACAAATTTCTCTCCCAGGCGAAATTGGTTCTTATTCCTATTTTGATTATAATGGCATTAACCAGGAAGCGTTGCTTAGGGATGTGGAACTGTGCATTGGAGATAGCATATTTCATCTTCCCAATGTGGAAGACCAAGCAGATTTTCTCATCTCTACTTTAAATTATTTGCATGAAAAATATGTTCCTTTCATTACTACTTAAAACTATCATAGATTCGCGTTACCCTTGGTTTTCTTCTCATATTCGAAATTTAATTGCGGAACGAGGTCTTGCATATAATAAATGGAAGCGCTATAGATTATCGGCTTTTCATGAGGAATATCGAGTACTACGGAACAGAGCAGTGGCTGCGGTCCGCGAAGCTAAAAAGCGCTATTACTCTTCCATCTTAAATGTTAAACTCTCTAATAAAATCCTGTGGAACAATATCAAAAGAAGTGGACTTGTCGCGTCTAAACTGAGCTCATGCTCAATTGATCCTGACGAACTCAATCATGAATTTGTTTTAAATCTTGTGAGCAGTTCTGCTGTTAGTTTGGATAAAGATGAATCAGTAAGTGTTTCTCTAGATCAAACCCAATTTAGCTTCCTAATGACTAATATTCATGAAGTAGCTACAGTAATGGACGGCATCAAATCAACTGCTGCTGGTGTAGATGACCTAAGTCGCAAATTTATAAAAATGTGCTTACCTGCGTTCCTTCCTGCCCTTACACAAATTTGCATCTCATGCTTCACAAGTTCCATTTTCCCTAGAGCTTGGAAATCTTCAAAGATAGTTCCTGTTCCTAAGGATACTAAGGCGCAATGTATGGAGTATCGCCCAATTAGTTTGCTACCATATATTTCTAAAAAAGTGGAGAAAATAATGTACCTGCAAATCTCTAATTTTTTGACTTGTAATGAACTCTTGCATGACAATCAGTCAGGGTTTCGTTCTGGACATAGTTGCACAACTGTTTTACTTAAGGTAAGCAACGATATTTCGTGGGCTATTGACAGGGATGAATTGAATGTATTAGTCTTCTTAGACCTTTCAAAGGGTTTTGATACAGTGGATCATTTCCTTCTCTGTCGTAAGCTCAGTAGGTATTTTAAATTTTCATCTCAGGCAGCTGATTTGATTTACAAATACTTGAGTTACAGATCACAGACAGTTTATATGAACGGAACATATTCCTCCTTTTACCGATATCCTGTGGTGTGCCTCAAGAATCGATCCTGGGTCCCTTATTGTTCTCCATGTTCATCAATGACATATTTCGTCAAGTTAAGTTCTGTGATTTACATCTCTATGCAGATGATGTACAATTGTACATCTCCAATCGTATTGGTCTGATTGAGGATAACATATCTCGTGTTAATGAAGATCTTGAATCAATTCATTTATGGTCCTTGTCGAATAAATTGAAACTCAATCCAATTAAGTCGAAGAGCATGATTATATATAGGGTAAAATTAAACACAGATGGATATTCACCTGTGACTATTAATAATATTATTATTCCTTTTATCGACTCCGTTAAGAGTCTTGGGGTTATACTTAATAGCACATTTACCTGGGATGACCACATTAATTCTGTGACTAGAAAAGTTTACGGTGGACTTCGTACGTTGTGGACATCCAGCTATTTCACGCCAATGCCCACCAAATTACTTCTTGTTCGTGCTTTACTAGTACCTGTAATAACCTATGGCTGTGAAATATTTGGCAAACTAGACTATAATAATACAAGGAAACTTAGCATTGTTTTCAACTCTATAATCAGGTATGTACATGACCGTCGTAGATACGATCATGTATCACCCTATAGATGCTCAATCTTGGGGTCTGATTTGCTAACCTATTTGAACTTTCGTATGCTAGTTCTTTTGGAAAGAATTATAAAATATCATAAACCTAGATATATCTTCGATCTTCTTAACTTGTCTAGATCAAATAGAACATTGCAATTAATTTTACCTAGGTCTCAATTCTTAATAACAAAGCGCCTGTTTTTCAGCCATGTCATTAAATCATGGAACCAGTTACCCTCTCAAATCAGAAGCTCTATACACACCGGCACACTATATCCTCTATAAGTCGTAGCATATTTGAATTTCTTGCTTTAAGTAGTTAGTTATAATTCTTGGCGTTCTATTTTTTATACATAGTATCATATCTTCTTCAACCTTTTTTTCTGTTTTTACTTCTTCTATCTCTCATCTTTATATGAATTATACTGTTTATTTTAATGTTCCAACTCTATCTTGTACAAATTGTAAAGATTCTTAATCTTAATTGTGCAATGTTTCATGAATTAATTTTGAATTTGAATTTGAATTTCTTAGTTGCCTGTATTTTTTGCGAGCTAATAAAAAAGCGTGGATGACTCAAGAATTATTTTGTTTTATCCCGCAAAGGGAAAGCTATATAATTGAAGACAATTTTAGTTTCAAAGTTTTGCTGACTCTTGATATCGTTAGTAGACATAGTAAGGAACTTAATCACCCAAATATGAAAATTGATTTTTTTTCCTCCTAACTGCACTTCATTAATATAGCCGCTGGACCAAGGAATAATTCAAACTTTCAAAATGTACTACATTCGCCAATTTTTTCAAACCATTTTTAATAGATTAGAAAACAAGTATTGTCACCCTTCTGTGCATGTTTTATTTTTGAAGTGGTTTTTCCGATATATACTTCCAGAACGGTTTGTCGGGCAGACAAAATGATTAAATCAGTTTTATAGGATTTCGCATTCTGAAGAACGTTTTAGTACAATAAAAATGTCTTGGGCTGATCGTTTTCATAGTATACGTAAAAAACATAAATGGCAATACCAAGAACAGGTTGCCCGATTTAGTCCATTTTTGAAATTTTAATTGATAGTACAACACCATGTACCTAATTTCAACGCTCTACATCGACGCGTTCTCAGGCAGTGTCGAAATATATAGTGGAAAACGACATTTTTGTATGGCAACCCCACGAAGGAGTTGCCCGATTTGTCTCATTTTCGAACTTAATTTTACTTTTTTTTTAAGTCCGTGTACAAAATTGCATCTCTTTAAGTGTACGCGTTCTCGAGTTATCGTGCACACAGACGGACAGACAAACGGACGGACAGGCAAAAATCAAAATAACTTTTGGGTGTCCAATCCATTTTTGTCTACCATCATTATTTCGAAGTGTTACAAACGGAATGTCAAACTTAGTATACCCTTTTGATGTCATCTAGGGTATAATGATGACGGTAAAACTCTTCTTCAAATTTGGAAAGAATTTTCTATTTTAAATTGCATTCGAACTGTCTCATCAGCTTATGCAGAAATTAAACCGTCAACACTTAATTCATGTTGGAGGCCCCTTTTTCCTTAAATGGCTCACAAATAAAACTATGTTCAAGCCCCACTTACAGAAATAGTACACATTGCTTCTAGTTTGAGCATCGAAAAGATTTTCAGATATAAGCTTTGAAGATATAGGAGAACTACTTTAGAATGAGAGTTTAAATGAAGAGGAATTGGTGTAATTAATTGGTGAATCTAACAATTTTTTTAGTTTATAACTTTATTATATGAACTTTGTATGCATGTACATACATATGTATTATATTCAGTAAACTCAAATTCAAAAATCAACATATCATTGCTATTTTTATTATAAAATTTTATTTGTTAACCGTATCAATCACAACTTGATACTTGGAGAATGCACATTTTTTTTATATAGGTCTGATTGATGTATAATTTATTTTATTTCTATGTTTCTCATAACGTGATTTCCATAGAACGCATTTACTAATTCCCATATAACGCGGTACGAATAATCGCGTTATAGGAGACTTGACTGTATATTCCACTGATTGGATATGTCGCTAATATCACAGAAAAGGTAAAAGAAATGTGATAGTCGCCGAATTTATAAGTCATGCCATGCCGGTGCCAACCGTAGGAGTATATAATTTATTTTAATTCAACTTGTAGTTTAAATTTCAACCAAAATCTTATACCATCCTAAATGAGCAATCAAGAGCATTCCAATGTAGTGTTATGACTGAAATAGAGGTCCAAAAATAAAAACAAACAAACATTCAAATCATATTTATAAGAAAAGAAAACTCCAGCTATAATTTAATCCGAAGTAGAGCTGAAAGTTCTTCGACTTCCAGTTTCTAATCAGAATTTATTGAGTCAAGCAGGTTTCATCAGGCGTCGGCATGCGGGTAACGCAATATCCCAGAGTTTATAAGAGCTTAAAGGTTTAAACTTTTCCCGGGTGTAATATGCTCCGCCAAGCATCCGCATATAACTATAAATCATAGAGATCAGTGTCTGCTTACCAAGCAAGCAAGCACAGATAGAGCGTTATGAAAAAAAAAAAGAAACAAAATAGTAAATGGACCGGAAGAACTGAGCCAGTCTCTGAAAAATCGATACAATCCGCTCGTAAAGTGTTTCCGATTTTAAAATCCCTATGTGCCCTTTATATCGACCGAATTCTGTCTCCAATCTCCTATGGCTTGCAAGGGTGAATTAGAACTGTAAAGCTAAAGCGATGGGCCTTGCCTCAAACTCTTCGAAAAAACAAAAATAACTAAAATAAAAAATAAAATTACCTGCAATAGGAGAAAATATCTGAAAAGAGCTTTCGCTCAACGGTGCCAGAATGGCGTGCCTTTAAAAACTTTACCAGGATGAATGTTGCAGAGATATATCGGCAGATATAGTTGCTGCTATAATTTTCTATAGTGTGGAAAGGAATGCCCTGACATAGAAAAATTATAAGGGAAAGGATTTGTGTTTGATGTAAGATAATCGCAGAAGCAGATACGGTACAGTCGATAAATATTGCTGTCAATATTTTGAAGACCTAGAAGTATGGATGAACTTTTAACTGAAAGTCAAGTCAAAATTTTCATATATGTGTGTGTCTGGCTATGCACGAATGTATAGTAGTATTTAAAAAATCACGGCGCCGCCGGGGAGCTTTTCACGTAAAATTTCTGTAGCAATACGGAAGGAATCGGTATAATACATATAGTTTCTCTGCGGACGTGTTATCCGAAAGGTGCTTTATATACCTGTGGCAGTCTCCAGTGATTGACTGTGGCAAGAGTTTTTGAATATGTAGTTTCACTTTTTTCTGCTAATTTATAGCCAAATAATGAATTCATTTTTGCATTTTCTCGAATTTCTAGCTTCAAACAACTTTTGATGAAAATTGCATCTGAAGAGATCGAAAATAGAGCTGGGTGACTTTTATTCTTTTAAGCTGCCTCATACCTTATTGAAGCAAGCTTTCGTTTACGAATTATATAAATGGATTTAAGCTTTGGAATGAAGTCCTGAAGTTTTTCGCTTTTACAGACTTACAATGGTGTACTGTACTATGTTTGAATGGAGCTTCGGCTTCCTATGGTACACATCTGCGTCACGCTACGAAGATCAATACCGCTAAACAAATTGTGGTTGTAATAAAGGTAATCAAAGCACTATGGGGAGTTACATTTTAGTGTGTTGCACGGATTCTGCCATTCCGAACTCCAGAAATTCAGAGTCGTGGATTTTATCAGTACAGTTAAATTAAACAACTACAAAAGTTATTATCTAAAAACCTGATTGAATCTATTTATATGCATTACTTCCTAAAGAAATAAATGTGCCCTCTTTCAGTCGTTAAACTATGCAACAGCCATGATAGAAATTTTTAGAGCTGGAAATTTTTCGTCTTTATTAGACTGAAATTCATTGAAAAAAAAAAAAACATTTTTCCAATGAATTTACAAAATGCATTGAGATGCAGCAAAAAATTTCGAACTTTTCGACCCAGCGATCAGAGAGGTCTCATCAGTGTGCTTATCTCTGTTCTCCTACCACATTTATATTTAGAGCCTAAGATTCTCTAATATGAAACTCTAATTTAAATTACTCTTAAAAGATGAGCAATCCCATTCTGTTGTGTCACTTATGAGACGTCTCGATTGAAAATTTTCAATTACATGCGATTTTAATTATTATTTTTTTGTTTTTTTCTTTATTTTTTGTTTTTGTTTTTTTTTCCAAAACTGGACTGCTTTTCCGTACAATTTCATATGCAAAGATGCTAACAAAGCAGATAGCCGATGGCCTTTGTGGTAATCAATACACAATCATACCTGAAATTGAAGAAACAGAGGAGTATCAGAAGAAAAAAAGTTCTCAATATTGAATGGAGAAAAGTCTCTTAAAGATTTCTGTTGATGACTTCAAAATTTCTGGCACTTGATTCGTGTACAATTTTAAAATAATTTTTTCGTTATGTTTTTTATGTTTAGAATGACATTGAATTGATTGGCGTTTATATACAATGTGTTGAATATATTATTGTAGTTTTAATGAAAACACTGAGTATGTGACCGGCAAATGTGAAGGACTTGCTCGCCAAATATGCTTGGCTAAAGAATTTTGTAACTCCATCAGACATTCAGGAATCTACCGATTCAAGGTTGTTTTCTTCAAAAAATGTATATAGCTATGTCTTTACATTGGAGTTGAATATAGGTTGTTTTTCCTCGAAAATCACTCTGTAGTTCCAAATTTGAAACGGATAAAAAAAAACCGCATCTCGATTTATTTATATCTCCTCCTTCCGGGAAGGTTTGCTTTTATTTTTACTTGAATTATGCTGACTGAGACTTATCTAGCTAGAGTAATGAATCCTGAAAATTTTGAGCACTTGTTCAGAGGTCCGGATATCATCAGCATAATACAAATTTGTACCTAAGTCTTTCTAACATTCTTGAATTGTATACTCCCGAAGTTGTTGCAGAAATGAGCTGTGATAATGTGGTTTATTATAGGAAACGAATTGAATGGAAAAGTAATCATACTTGTCGTACTGCATTATTTACATTAAAGCTGTCAGATGAGCTACTGTTATGAAGAGCTTTAAGTCTAAAGTAGATCATTTATTACTACGAAATATACTGTGTCTTTCAAATATACTCTTCTTTCTGGCCACGAACATACCAACGATTAACAAGGTATGACTAATATCCGTTATATGAAGCGACAAGGGTAATATTGTTGTTGTGATTACAACGAATTGCATAAGATTCAGTACACACCATGTCTTCTTGTGACCATACCTTCTTTTCTGTATACCGTGCCTGCCTACAATCATTTCTTTATAGCATGCTTCACGATAGAAAAAAAAAACCAGAAAATAGATTAAATATATAAATTAAACCTTCTTATCGGGTCGATTCAAAAGTTCCTTTAAATGAATTTAGAATTTCTTCTTATTGATACTCTTCAGTTATAGGATAGCAACACACTAGTTACAATCATAATTCATAGTGCTCTGCGTGGGAGAATATTTTTTAAAACTGGTGATCAGCTAATAACATAAGGCCTCTCTTCTTTAGTGAGTATTATAAATAAATAAATAAATAAATTTTCTTAACTAATTTGTACAAGTGAGACATATTAACTCATCAATATGTGCATACTCTAGCAATATAAGTTGAACAATTAAATAATAATGTGTATAAATGACATAATTGAGAAAAAAAATCAATGTTTACATAAAAAAATAAAATAGACACCAAAAATCAAAAGTTTGAATAAAAAAAGGTATATATATATATATATATATATATATATAACAAACAATAAACAACAAAATAAAAAATAAGAACTATAAACGCATTAATTGCTTAATTCATAACTGCTTGAAGTAATTTAAGGCGTGCATTTCTGAAATTCTTCAGACTCTGAAGTGCTCGAATATTAGCAGGCAGACTCTGACATCATAGGTGAAAAATGTGGAAGGACTATTTAGGAAAATATTTCGAGCAACCAGCAATAATTGTGTACATTAGAATGAAAGAAATTCAGTATAATCCTTAAGGAATTTAGCAGAATTGTTATTGATTATATAATAACTACTTTGGAAGTCAAATCTGTGGACCAAAAAATTGTTTAGCTATAGCTGACACATGATCATATCTCTTGAGAACAAAAATATATCTAGAGGGTGCATTGAATACCAAAGAAAAAAAGGAGTCTAATCAATGTGAAAGTTCAGTACTTATCGTAAATCAAAACAGACTAGAACAAGAGATACAAAAAAGAACGCCTCATATATTTTCATAGAAAGATTTAAATGAAGCGAACAGTACAAATAGTTCGCTTCAATCGACAGAACAATTTGTTCTCTCCAGTATATGGGAGCTCTACCCAAGGAACAATTTTGAACATAGTTACAATGCGCTTGATCACATTGATATATTGCTTGTAATTATTACATAAGCTGTGTGAACTTAATGCTATTATAACAAACAAGTTGAATGTTCATTTTTATAATGTATTAGTACTAATGTAGGTTAAGCTAATTATAACGTAACAGGTGTAACTAAAGATAATGTCTATGTACGCACATGCTACAGTAATGTTAATGTTAATGGTTTTACAATAATGTTATTGTTACCGATGTTGCATAGAAATTAGAGGTTTTGGAAGCTTAACGTTACTTTTAGAACTATATGTAACCATAAAGCAGATGCTACTTTAAAAGTATGTTCGTAACACTTTAACAAGTAATGCGTACAGAAAAATGGCTTCTTCAAAAGCATTCAAGCAAAAACTTCCTTACAAATATACTGGCGAGTATTACCGAAAAGTTAAATTTACTGTGAGCCGGTTAAAGAATAATGTTGAAAAGGTTAAGAAGCAGATGAAAGAATCTATTTCAGAAGAGTATTGCGAGAAAAATCAAATTGAAGGCAATGATTTTGACAGTTCTATGTGTTCATGAATAATATCTTAACTATATATTTATTTAGAGCAAACAAGCAAAAATGCCATCCATTCCAATTCTGATTTAAATGCTACATTCTCTTCTAAAAACTGCATGACTGAAAGCACACAGGAATATATTACCAATGAATCTTCAGAGCTATCCAGCCAAGAGAGCGATTATGAAGATGAAAAAGAACCGAATTTGTCATGTGTGTATGAAGATTTAAAATTCTGGATATTGTAGCATAAAATTACACATCGTGCAGTGAACGATTTCTTAAAAATGTTCAATACTTATAATGTATTTGGTGTAAAATTACCTGAAGATAGCCGTACCTTACTCTCAACACCACAAATGGTAAATATTATTAAAATGGGATCCGGTGAATACTGGTACAATGGCACAGAAAATAATTTAAAGAAAATATTTTCATCAATAAATGAATCAATTACTGTGCCTCTTATGTTTAATACTGATGGTTTACCGATCATGAAGAGTTCAAAGCAAGAATTTTGGCCCATACTTTGTGCTGTTCATAACAAGCCCGATATTAAGCCATTCGTAGTGGCAATTTACAATGGAGATACAAAGCTAAACATACAAGAATATTTACCGCCTTTGATAACTGAACTGAAATATATTTTAAGACATGGCATACAAATCGGAAAACACTTGCTATTAATTCAGATAAAATGCTTTATTTGCGATAGTCCCGCTAGGTGCCATATAAAAGGTAACCTAGTACATAGCCGTCAACTTCTCCGTCATTTTTTCCTACATTTCCAATAATCCACTCCTTAATTGTTTCCATAAACGCTTTGTCGCTGAGGCAATTATCTAAATTCTTTGCAGCCTCTACTGTTGTTAGTGGAAATACAGACTTTTCAGCACTAGTGTGATCGGTTTTATATGTGTTTTCCTTTGAAATTGCTTTTTCCGTTTGTTGTTGATTTCCTATAATGGCTAACAGCTTATCAACTTTGATATTAATTTCTGCGTTAGATTTAATTAATACTTCAATATTATGCTGAAGTGCTGAAAAAAGGAAATTTTCTCATTATCAGAAGTGGTAAATAGTAAGATTAACTAAAATGTACCTTGAACTTCTTGGATGAGAGATGGTACCATCTCCTCCAATGGGAGTTTTTCGTAGATGTCACTTAAATTTCCTTCGCATATAGTATTAGAAACGACGAATTGTTGCCAAGTTCCCCTTGAGTTTTTTCCTCAAAATTCATAGTATTATTATTGGCATCGTCAACATCGGCTTGAGACAAACTGACCATCTCTAAATTATAATTTTCCTTGCAGCTATTACTAACAGTACTTTCAGGGTGCAATCTTCTTTGCTTTTTCATCAGAAAGTATCTAAAAAATGTAGGTGAAGCAATACTAATTTATTTTTTTATTAGAGATGTCCAAATACCTTTCCTCATCGTCAGTGTCTGAGAATTTCGTGGAAAGTGATTCCCATTCCAATCCATCCTTAAAAGTGTTTATTGGTTCAGTCTTCTGCGGAATACATTTTATTTCCAGCCAGTTAGCTTCAGGCGGCACACAGTTTGTTCGCAAATCATCTATCTTCCTTATAGTATGCTTTTTTGGTGACCAGTAGAGAGTAAATCCCTTTATCCAATTAGAAGGCACACAAGTGACATTTGTTAAGCCATTCTCAACCGTGGTCACAATTTTATACATTTTTAAAACAATTTATCACGGATCAAAGGTTGAAAGCTTTCTGATTGCCGTCGCGTGTCAAGTGTCAGTGCTAAGTGAGTTGAATATATGTAGAATTTACAATAAGACTACTTCTGTATTAAAGTTACAAAGTTACAAAGTTACAAAGTTACGGAGGTTATGTTACATTGAAGTTATATTATTACACATAATGCTGCTAATGTCACGATATAATCACTAAAGCGAAATATTTGTGATCATAATGCAACATACGTTCAAAATTGTTACAGTGGTTTCAATAACAAATAATTTCGTATTTTTAACATAACTGCTACCAAGAAATAACTAGCGAAACAATATGTTGTCCAAAATGGTGGAATTTTCCATTTCAAATATGAAGTTTTTATAAAAATGTATTTTTGCACTAATTTCAAGCGAAATATAATTGACAACTAGCAATTTTTGTAAGTGGGTTGGGTTCTCTTCAAAAAATGAATGCACAGTAGGAAATAATTGAATTTTTAAAAAGTGTGTTTTCGAATTTTTTTTTAATTAAATCTAAGAATTTTAATTGAAATGGTCGAATTAAATTACCGCATAACTTTTAGCGATATATTATGTAGATATTTATCAGAAAATTTGCACGGCATTAATTTCTCGAACTAATTATACTCCTACAAAAAATGAAATCTTTCAACAAAATATTATGATTATAATTGTCTAGTCATATGAGAAAAGAAATATTAATATATACATACATTAACAAAAATATGAAACACCTCACAAATACTTTTACCGAGGCATATGCTAGAAATATAGATTATTGTGTAAAAATATTATTATATGATTAGCACTTCTACAATGTAACAAATAAGTTAGTATGCGTGCTTCTAATGAGGTATCAGTGTAATGTAAATTTTACCTTAGAGTAAAAATCACAAATACGTGACAATCGCAAAAGCGTAGTAACTAGTTCTACAGCAAGGCAACTTGAGATGTCAAACTTACATTAATCAAATGTAACACACCCATATCACCAGATTGTCAATGTTACAAAAACGTATGAGTAATTTCCAAAGTTACATGCATTGTACTGTAATTCTAATTATAATGGAACTTTTACTTGTGTAAGTGTTACTTCAAAATGTAAAATTTACGTAACAAATTCAAAAATTGCTCCTTGGGTAGAACAAGGTACACAAAAGAACACAGCTTCTGTTATGTTCATACTTACCTGTACCATCAGCTATCCACTTGCGTTGCTCGTAGCCCAAAGCGTAACTTTCCAACATGTTAACCAGCCAATAAAATTAAAACCACATAGATATTCGTCCGTCAATAGAAGAATAGTTAAAAGACAAATTCGAGAACTTCACGAGAAGCAAATATAATTTCCGTATAATATCAACCAAGTAAGATCAAAAGGGCAAAATGAATTTTCAAATTCAGATCAGTTCCCGCCATATCAAAGCCTCAATAATACAAAGATGTTGTGTTGCAGGCATATGGTATAGCCCTACGAGTAAGTACATATAGCCTGCCTATAGAACTCAATTTTCTAAAATAGAATTGCATATCTGAAACTGCACAGCGTTTCACACCCACCCAACAAATCCTCTTAGGGAATCCCTAATTTTTTCTTAGAAATTCTTTCGTTAAAAATTGGTATACATTTTTCGCGGCCGAAAACGGAACACATGAAAGTGTTGTATCTGAAAATATCTTCATTCGGCCACTAAATGAATAAAAAGTCTGCCAAAACAGTTTTAGTAAATTTGTAAGAAGAAATGAATGCTTATTGCTTAACTAACGTCTAGGCTCATAAAAATTATTAGTAGCCCCCAACCCCAAGCACCCGTTCTCATGCAAATGCATACAAATTCTGAAATTATCCACTAAATTTCATGGAAAAAAACTTGAGGCCTTCTCTACATCAGCTCGAGCCATCGGTGTGAGGCATCCGGTCTCCAATACTGCATACAATACAAATTCTAAAGAAAATATTTCCAGTATATTTCTTAGAAAAAATTTAGGTTTTCTCTACATCAGGTACAGGCTGCGGTGCTCATGATTAGTGGAGGCCGTGTACAATGCGAAGTTTTAATAATTTCTCAACGGAGGTGGAATCTCGTAGGTTCCACATAACTTTTCACTGATGCCAAACTGCACAATGTGCCTGCAATAACTTTGTATAATAGAATATTTGGTCATATGTTTCACCAATTCCAAAAATCCCTATATAAAATACGGGGAACTTAGATTGGACGCTGCAATAAGGGGAAATTCGAGAGGGGCAGGCTTTGGTAGCTGAACTACAATAAACGACACAGAATTTTACTTACGAAAAATTGACATTTTTAGCCTAAGAATTATTATCTTGACATTATATGTTTTCAATTTTAAAAAGTGGTAAAAGTGAAAAAATTAACAAATGGAAGTTGATTTAATTGAAGTTTTGTACTTTATATTAATTCGCAGTAACATTTCTATTCCAATTTTATTTGTACATTGCACTTTTAATCATTTAGTAATAATTTAATTGTTTGACACAACGCGTTCTTACCGCACCTTTACTGACTGCAATTCGATATTTACACTTAAAGAAAGATCTTCTCTGACGCCTTAAAGTTAATTTGTGTACGTCTGTTAAATTTAAAGTAGGCGTTCAATTTACGTAAGTCAATGTACTTACGTATACGTCTATTGTAGTTCAGCCTACACGTCGAGAGGCACGTGCTGGAAGTGCGATAACACGCCGATAAATAGTACAAGGAAGAATGGTAGAATTTTTCAAAGACCAATTTTTATGATACCCAAAGCAATGCCCGTATATAATTTGGTATGGTCACCTCTTTGTGCAAGTTTGCTTTTGAAGGGGTTTTTCGCATATTATTTCTGAAACGGTTCGTCGGACAGTAAAAATAATTATAACCAATTTAATAGGATTTCGTATTCTGAAGAATTTTTCAGTACAATAAATCGTGTAACTAATAGTTTTCATAGAATACGTAAAAATCCTAAATTTTGATATGGCAACATCAGGAACGGGCTGCCCAATTTAGTCCAGTTTCTAAATATTTTTTATTATTGCCCTGAACGCGTTCTCGTGATATCGTGCGGACGGATGGACATGCAAAGATCAAAATAACTTTCAATATTATGCGTGGGTGTCCAATCCATTTTGATCTACCATCATTATATCTAGGTGTTTCAAACGGAATGACAAACTAAGTATAGATTTCATCTAGGGTATAAAAATAGAAGGCTGCGGAAAATAAAAGGAAGGAACAAACTAAATATTTGGATTTTGTAAAGTATGTCAAAAAGGAAATAAAAGAAAAAGTTCCACAGTGGAGCTGGACTAAGGAGGTGTTGATAAAGCACGTGCACGGAGCGCTCCTCAAAAAAAAAAGATAAGTACTGTGATTTCTTTTAATTTTTTGTGGTTATAGCTAGATTTCAAGAGGATAATAATTTACCAAGTTTTAGAAAGTGCGGGATAGCAGTTCTATCATTTTTTTTCTACTAAATTTCAAGGTTAATCGGACTTGCACACTTGGCTGCTTGGCCAGTTTCGCACAGAAATCTGAGTCAATTCATTATTAAATAAATTAATTGTTTATTTGATCCGGGTTTTACTAATTTTCTGTTTTTCATTCATTTAATTTTCGACTTTGAGTTTCAGGCTCAGCCCTTCTCCATCTCTAGACGGGGTATCGATTGCGCGCCAAAAATAAGGTGTAAGATGCTTATAAACAGATACGTTGATGGTGCAATAAAATGCAATAAATTTACTATTCAGGACAGTCATTCGGTTCTCAATATTACAATGAAAGTAGGTTTGCCATGGATATGCTTCCAATTTAGCACACACAATTTTTTTTTTTTTTTTTTTTTTTTTAACAAGAGATGAAGAAATCTCTGAACTTTATCAGCATTACAAGTTAGAAAGATTAACTTCAAAATTTGAAAATAGTGAATCTATTAGGAATACAGCATACGTTTCTTTTAATCGGCCATTTTAATACCACTTCTTAAATATGCGAATACTTAAAAGAAATAAATGTAAAAAAAAAAAACCTTAATCGAGGCAACAAAGAAATTCTATTGCGTAGTAATGTGAAAAATGCTGTTTTTGTAAGGCTCAACACGGACCGTAGGAGCGTTTGTGGACATCGCGGGGGCTCTTGACACGGCCACCTCGCATTACTGTGTGAGGCAGTTCATCGGCATGGTGTCTATTGCACTGTCGTTCGAAGGGATCCTAAGACGACGATACTTAACCATGTAGTGTGCTGGTGGAGAGAGGCTGCGCAGAGGGTGGAGTGCCCTCCCCAGTACTCTGGTGTACGTCGGTCGACTCACTCATGATCGTGAAGAAAAATGTGGGATTGTCATGTGAAGCGTATGCGGATGACAGGCATACCATGGCTACTGTCTGTGTCTTTACGCAATGAGACCTCAATACTGTTCAGGACTGGTGCACCCGACACGAACTGACAGTAAACCCTACATAGACCAGCTTGGGGGTTTACTGCAGGAGGCGTAAGCTTGGGAATTTTTTCCTTCCAAAGTTCCTTAGACACAATCTACAACTGTCTTGACTCGAGGCTGACGTGGGGATTGCATGTACTGGAACAAGTTAATGTGGCTATGAGGTTCTTCGCTCAATGCAGAAGAAACTTTGGCTGCTCATGTGGCATGAAGCCTAGTGTCGTGCACTAGATGCACACCCCGATTGTAAGACCCATGCTCACATATGCCCCTTGCGTATTGTGGCTGAGGAGGTAAGTGGGGACTTCGACTGGAAGCTGGCGAACTTTGGTATTGCGGGCTCCATTCGGTTTACTGCGACAATTCTGGTCTTACTTAATTTACCACCCTTGGATCTCGTCATTCAGGCAGATGCCAAAAGGAGTGTGTGTAGATTGTGTATTTTGTACCGCGACAAATAAACTTAATTTGCCGCCTTGATGATCACTGCAATAGGTAGATATACCTTGCAAGTAAGTAAATTGGAAGTCCAGGTTCAAATACCTGTACTTTGTTGGAATTAAGCCCAGGTTCAAATACCTGTACTTGTAGTAAGTGTGCAACGGTACAAAACCTATGCACAGCGCTTGAAATTATCAATGCCGTAGCAGATTCACTTGAGTATAATTAAAAGGCGTTCTTAACTTGTAGAACAATACTAATCATTTTATTGATATTTCTTCCGTTTATATATACAAAATCGTTCATTTAATGTTATTGCCTTTAGAAGAAACAAAATTAATTCGCTTGCATTCGCTTGCATGAAATTCTTTTTCGTGCAATGACTTACGTTAACATTAAAGCAACTTGAGTGTAATATAGCTTACGCTCGCATTAAATTTACAATAAAATTTGACCTATATTATTTGCTATGAATAAAAATTTAAATTGTATTGCGAAATAATTTGGATATGGAATTTTGTTTATGTAGAGCTTGTTAGGGTTCAATGAAATTGTATTAAGAAATAACAAACAAAATTCCATAACCAATGTAAAGTTCATTAGAGTTCAACATTCTCCCCCGCGTTGAATGCCCAATTCAACTATGATGCTGGTTGCGTCCGCAGCTTGAATTGATTCAATGATGTTGACCTGGGTGTGGGTATTGGTGCGCTGGGTTCCTTGCCTGGGCACCATCGGTGGGCTTGATTTTCCATGTAAGATATCCTAGAATAGCGATGATAAATAACAATCCAAGATATCCGATGACGAATTGATGAGCATCATGGGTCTGTAAAGGCTGCTGTTCTTCCTTCTTCAATTGCTGTATTCGGTTTTGAATGTCTTGAATGTCCGTGGTTATGTCTTCATGCGATGGTGCTTGATAGAGTATTTTAGCAATTTTGGATGAATGCAATAATTCGGTAAAATTTCTTGATGATACAAACGATGTCGTCATGGTACTAGCATAGATGTTATGGGCTTGTATAGTAAAGAATTCTTCCTTGATAGCGCAATCGTTGGCTAATTTCAAGATTCCTGAACCTTCTAGTGTTTGCTGCGAAACCTTAGTTCCACACACGACATTAACTATAGTTGGTTTCTTCATAACATAGATCCAATGATTTGAGCTTAATAGTTGAATCCATCGTGGTGTTTCCGTGAGCTTCATGAATTGGCAGGATGCTGATGATGATGAGTGGCTAAGGTAGCTTAGTTCACAGGAACTTACATTGGAGCCTTTACGATGAAGAGGATGATGTTGTTTGCACATGTGAGTCGAATCGCCAATAATGGTACATGATGACATTTCTTGCTCTGACAGGGGGTAATATTGGTCCCTATGTAAGTTGATTATGAGATAGTCAGATGATGGCTTTATTGTGATGAATGTTTCATTAACTAAAATTGGCACAGGAACTACTCTCAGCATTTCGAATTATTCATAAGCGAATAATGGTAGTTTTAGTCGGAAAATTAGATGGGCTGGCAAGACTCTTCCCTCTATCGTCATTAGGCTATATAATTCTAGTGGATGGTCTTGTTTAGCAGGAAGTCGAAGTATTGATGGTAGGTGTTCCTTGATGCGGGTAAGTTCAGTCTCTAGTTGTCTGGGAACTAGCAATTGCGGGTTTATTTTGCCATGATGAGTATCTACCAGTACATCTAATAATATAGATTGAATTCGTTGATAGTTGGTAATAACTAGAATTAATCGAACAGATGCTGCGTTAAAGACTTCCATTGATTTTTGTTCGTGCAATTCTTGATGCAATTGGTTAAGGTGGGCGATGGTCAGGTTGATGTACGTGTCAATACTCCGAAGGTCACCTTCAATTACCTTGTATGACTTACGCATGACGTTTGCTGTAGAGTCTATGATTGATGTTTGATTTTTAAGTAGTTCCAATAGATGGTCGTCATTATCCTTCAAATTTTCTATGGTTTGAGCCATTTTTTCGGCGTACTTCGAATCTAGTACTCCAAATAATGTGTTAGCCAGATTTCCTATTACATCGAGAGGAGCTCTCTTAACTCTTGGGTTGTTTTGATGTTGTAATAATTCATTGTTGATTTGGATTGTGGCCAATAGATCGAAAAACTGTGAAACCGTCAGAGTGCAAGTGCTATTGTCCTTCATCGTTTTGCATAGTTTTTCTAACTTTATTATACCACTGGTGATCGACTCAAATTCCTTCCAGTAGGTTGTCATGTTGTAGAAAATAACCAAGTTCCACTCATTGGACACTAGATGCGTAGGCCCCATTCCTTCGAAATATAGTCCTGGTTGAGATTGGAACGGACTTATTTCTACGTCTGGATTGCTCAAGACTGGCATTATCAAGCAGCTTAGGAATAGTACACTTGAGAGGGAGCTTGTATACCGGCGTTTTTTAGACGTAGACGGGCCTTGATCTTGCTCTCTGGAAGTTGATTTTTCTTCGTTAGTTGTGTCACTGGTTTGATTCTGATTTGTCTTGTGTTTGGTAAGTCGTTCCTTCTTAGATGCATCGATTTTTCCCCTTTGCGAGTTCATTTCGGCGTCGCCTGGACCATTCAGTGATTCTTGATCTTGTACGATTGGTAATGGAGCAAGTTTATGTATTGGTCTCCTCAGTATTCCAGATGAGGTCTTGACATCGGCTACACGAATTAATCCATCTTTTCCCTTGATTGTTTGAATGATGCGGCCCAAGGGCCATTTTAGCACAGGCAAATTATCTTCCTTGATTAAGACCATCATTCCAGCCCGAGCATTGTCACATCGTTGCTTCCATTTATAACAATGTTGTAGTTCGTGTAAATATTCCTTGGACCAACGTTCCCAAAATTGATTTTTTAAGTGAGACACCAATTTCCAACGTTGAAGTAAGCTGGTCTGCAATGATTGAGCCTGTGGATCGACGGTGCTAGTCAATGGTTCGCCGATTAAAAAATGACCCGGAGTGAGAGCAGTAAGATCGTTCGGGTCGGCTGAGAGTGGAGTCAGTGGCCTGGAATTTAGTATTGCTTCAATTTCAACTATTACTGTCTCTAGTTCTTCATAGGTGAGAGAAACTGATGCTAAGCTCCGTTGAAGCAAGTGTTTAGCCGACTTCACAGCCGCCTCCCATAGTCCACCGAAGTGCGGTGCTCTTGGGGGTATAAAATGAAAATCAACACCTTTCGTGCTGCAAAATGTAGATATTTTATTGTGTGAATTATCTGAGCAAATTGTATCTTTCAGTTCTATCAATTGGTTTCTTGCTCCTACAAAATTCGTGGCGTTATCACAGTACAAATTCCGGCAGTTGCCTCGTCTACTTATGAACCGTTTGAGGGCTCCAATGAAGGCTTCTGTGGTTAGATCGCTTACCACTTCGAAGTGTGTTGCTTTAGTAGCAAAACAACAAAAGACTGCAATATACGATTTGTGAGGTCGTTTGCCTCTAACCTTGAAGTGTGTCCAGAACGGCCCGCAAAAGTCAACTCCCGAATTGATGAAGGGTCGCGCTGGCTGCACTCGATGTGGTGGCAGATTTCCCATAAATTGGGATAACATCTTTGGTTTCGATCTAGCACAACGAAGACAGTTTTGCACAACGGATCGTGCAGTTGTCTTTCCCTTTATGGGCCAGAATCGTTGACGAGTTATTGACAGCAACGTTTGAGCACCAACATGTAGATTCGTAATGTGTAGATGAGTCATTAATAATCTTGTAATGTCATGAGAGTATGGAAGTAGCATTGGATGCTTGGCATCATACGGTAAATTGGATGCCTCCAGTCTGCCTCCGATACGAATAATTCCTCTTTCATCGATAAATGGACTGAGGCTGCTCAGGGCGCTATTATTGTTGACATGGTTGATCCGTTGTAATTGGTTCAAGTCTTCACTGAATCCCTGAGCTTGTGTTTCCTTGATAATGACTGTTAGAGCGTCTTCTAGTTCTGCCACAGTTAGCTCGATCTTCCCTTTTATACTTGTGTGCTGACGAATATTTGCAATAAATCTCAACACATAGGCAACGACTCTTTGTAATCGTTTGAATGAGTTATGATGGTTGATTGTGTGGACGAAATGCGTTGGTTCTTTGGTGGCTGCTAAGATTATTTTCGACTGTTTTCTCTCCAAATCAATATCAGTTATTGTGTTTTTTGTGGGCCATACGTTTTCAGAGCCATGTAAAAATATTGGTCCGTAGAACCATAAGTTGCAATTTGACAACCTCTCCGGTGGAACTCCCCGAGAGACTAGATCGGCAGGGTTTTCCTTTGATGGGACGTGCCTCCATTGATTAATGGCTGTTAATTCTTGAATAGCTGCCACACGATTTGCCACAAATGTATGATATGACGAGGACTCGGAATTCAGCCATGCAAGCACAATCTCGGAATCGGTCCAAAAAAAGCATGGTTGATCATGCCAGTTTAAATCGGTCGTAATTCGTTGTACTAGTTGGGCAGCGAGTTTTGCAGCACATAGTTCCAGGCGAGGTAACGTTGTAGTTTTGTTAGGAGCCACCTTTGATTTAGCACATAATAATTGTACTGCTATTGTGCCATCCTGTCTCCTGGATCGTACATATACTGCAGTTCCATATGCCTTTTCTGAAGCGTCCGAGAAGGCGTGCAATTGTGTAGATTGTGGTATTCTTCCAGAGAATATATGCCTTGGTATCTTAATATCATTTAGAACCTTCAATCCTTCACGAAACCTTAGCCATGCAGACTGAAGCTCGGTTGACAGAGATGTATCCCAATCGAGTTTTATTCTCCATAGCCTTTGAAGGAAGATCTTTGCCGTTACTATGACTGAACTCATTACGCCGAGTGGATCAAATAAATGTGCTGTGTCTGACAGGACTGTGCGTTTGGTCACCTTGGTTCCTTCTGGCCATACAGTTTTGATACGAAATTCATCTGCCTTTGGTAGCCACATTAGTCCTAGGGTTTTTATTTGTCCCTCTTCTTCATCATACAGTTCTACTTGAAGACCGACATCGTTTCTATGAATGTTTTGAAGTAGTTTGGTGTGGTTGGCACACCATTTTCGTAAATTGAAACCTGCTGATTTCAGAAGCTTTGTCAGTTGTTCTTGCATTTCGAGAGCTTCCACTAAGCTATTGGATCCCGTCATTATATCGTCTACATAGAAGTCGCGTTTGAGTATCCTTGACCCAAGTGGAAATTTATCAGATCCTTGCACTGATAGCTGTTGTAAGCATTTAATTGCCAAATATGGTGCTGAAGTAGTTCCGTATGTGACAGTCTTAAGTTGGTACGATTTAATTGCTTCATTAGGATTATCTCTCCATAGAATCATTTGATATTTTCTGTCGTTTTCGTGCATTAAGACCTGACGGTACATTTTCTCTATGTCCGCCGTAAAGACGAATCGTGGCATTCGAAACCTCAGAAGTATGGAAAAAAAATCATCTTGGAGCCTCGGGCCAGTACTTAGTAGCTCATTCAGGGCGATATTTGATGAGCTTTTGGTTGAACCATCAAAAACTACTCTAAGCTTGGTGGTAGTGCTGTCGGGTTTCATCACACAGTGATGTGGTAAATAATAGTACGGCTTGGTGATGTTGTCTGGATTGACCTCTTCCATATGTTCAAGTTGTAAGTATTCCTTCATAAAGGCCACGTATTGCCCCTTGATTTCTGGATTTTTACTGAATTTTCGTTCCAAGGAGAGAAATCGTTGTAAAGCAATGTCCCTGGATTCACCTAATTTACTTGGATGGTGTAAAAAAGGTAGTTTTACCACAAAGCGGCCTGACGAGTCTCTTTGTGTGGTCTGACAAAATGAGATTCGCATTTAACTTCAGCGGCAGTTAAACTTGGCGGATGCGACTCAATTTCTTCGAGCTTCCAAAACCTTTCAATTTTATCGTCAAGAGTGAGGCCTCCTTCATTACAGATGCCACATGTTGCTTGAGATTGGTTGGTGCCTTGTATCCTTCCAGCAAAAACCCAACCAAAAACAGTGTTTTGCAGAGTTGGTAAATCGTCTCCAAGTTTTATTTGCCCAGTCGACAGGAGTTGATGATAGAACTCCGCTCCGATCAAAAAATCAATTTGACTGGGGCGATTGAAATTTGGATCGGCTAGCTCTATGTTTCCCGGGATGGGCCAGGAGTCCGTGTTCAACGAATATGTTGGTAGATAAGAAGTTATTTTTGGTAATATAAAGGCTTCTACTCTGGTTGAGAATTCGGTCAATCGTGATTGCAATACTAAATTGACTCGATAGTTAGATTGCTGCTTGCCTTCACCGATGCCTTGGATGCTCATAGAATCTGGGGTGCCTTTTAAACCCAATTTTTTGACTAATCGTTCCGTTATAAAATTTAGTTGTGAGCCAGAATCTAAAATTGCCTTGCATTCTACAATATTGCCTTCATTATTTCTTAACTTGATGATGACAGTGCTTAGCAGCACGTAACCTCTTTGATTCTGAGCTGTTTGTGCTGCTAGGATTGTTGAGTTACTACCCTCTGCGTTATTATTGGATGGTCCAAACATGTCTGCAGTGCGTTTCTCAGCGATTGATTGCCGTGGTTGTAGTTGTAATTGATCCGTTGATGATATTATCCTTCCAGGAGTGTGAGATGATTTACTGGACTCTTCAATATGAACTAGCGTATTATGCTTTTTGGAGCATTTCAAGCAATGTCGCATAGAGCACTTGATTGCTGAGTGTCCGTCTTTCATGCAGTTGATGCATAAGTGGTTCCTTTTCAAGATTTGGTATCTTGTAACTGGCGCATGTGACAGAAATTCTTTACACAGATATAGTGGATGTTTCTGTTTGCACACAACACATTGTCTCCCATTAATTGTCGATACGAAAGAAGACGATTTTGATGAATGACTGGATCGTTCTTGAATCGTGTGACGCTTATCTCTTCCTAATGCTTCTAGAGCTTGGAAGCGGCTCTCTAAGAACATTAAAAACTGTTTAATCGTTTGCAGTTCTCTTGGTGATTCCAATGATTGCTCGTACAATGTGTGTGTATTTTTGTCCAATTTCTTAATGAGTATGTGAATGAGCAATGGATCCCATGATTCAATGGAGATCCCAAGGTTTTTTAAGGCAAGAATACACTCATTTGTGTTGTCGTGCAGTGCCTTGATTGCTGCAGCCCCTTCGGTTTGAATGGTTGGCTGTGCTAGAAATTTGTTGATTAATGCTGTCACCAATAGTCGTTTGTTGTTATATCGATTTTTTAATATGTTCCATGCCGTTTCATAATTTCCATCTGATATTGACAAATGGTGTATTAACGCTTTTGCTTCACCAGTTAAGTTGGAAACCAGGTAAAACATCTTTTGTGCGTTGCTGATAGGATAATTATGAATCAGTTGGATATATAAGTCATGGAATTGTGTCCACCTTAGGTAGTTGCCATCAAAATTGGGAAGCGTTATCTTAGGCAATTTTATTGCTGTACCAAGATCAGATGTATTCTGAGGTGGGGATGATGCAAAGTCCTGCAAGTTCCGTAATTGTTGTTGCAGCGATATGATGGTGTCTTGCACCCAGTCATCAACTTCAAAATAGAATTCTGTCTTATATCCACAAGGCTCTTCACTCGAGACAGATTCCCATATAACCTGATTATTTTGGGTGATATCTGCCCAATTGGTTTGAAGCAATTTAAGCTTGAGTTCATAGTAAGGCCTTGGATGTGTTTGATGTGCCTTAGACTCAATGTCACGAATGTAATGGACCAATGTGCTCATTGCTGATCTTTGCTTCTTGACTAATTTCACGACATCTTGATTTTCATCTGTAATGGTGAGATTGAAAACAGTATTATCTCGGTCATCTTCTGAGAGCTTTGGCGCTGATAATTTTATATTAGCCTCCTTCAATTTTTCCTTAAGGTCGTTGTAGACACTTTCAATTTCTTTGTAGTAGTTATTTTTGAAGTATAGATGATCACTATTACTCTGCTTAACCTTGATTAACCTTTCGTTATTGTTCGTGAACTTGATCCATAGTGACTCCAATTGATCTGATACCTTATTCAGATATTCTAGATTCCCGCGGGTCACACGTTGAGGGGTCTCAGTGTTGAACGCCTGCAACAGGTCTTCTATTTTTCTTCCTATCTCGGATTGTTCAGAAGCTAATGTCTCCATGATGAGCACCTTATCGTCTTTAGAAACGTGGATGTGGAATATACTGATCTCGTGGCGATCACGTCGGGGTCACCAAAATGTTTTTTGTACCGCGACAAATAAACTTAATTTGCCGCCTTGATGATCACTGCAATAGGTAGATATACCTTGCAAGTAAGTCAATTGGAAGTCCAGGTTCAAATACCTGTACTTTGTTGGAATTAAGCCCAGGTTCAAATACCTGTACTTGTAGTAAGTGTGCAACGGTACAAAACCTATGCACAGCGCTTGAAATTATCAATGCCGTAGCAGATTCACTTGAGTATAATTAAAAGGCGTTCTTAACTTGTAGAACAATACTAATCATTTTATTGATATTTCTTCCGTTTATATATACAAAATCGTTCATTTAATGTTATTGCCTTTAGAAGAAACAAAATTGATTCGCTTGCATTCGCTTGCATAAAATTCTTTTTCGTGCAATGACTTACGTTAACATTAAAGCAACTTGAGTGTAATATAGCTTACGCTCGCATTAAATTTACAATAAAATTTGACCTATATTATTTGCTATGAATAAAAATTTAAATTGTATTGCGAAATAATTTGGATATGGAATTTTGTTTATGTAGAGCTTGTTAGGGTTCAATGAAATTGTATTAAGAAATAACAAACAAAATTCCATAACCAATGTAAAGTTCATTAGAGTTCAACAGATTGCGCCCATGTAGATGTTGGGAGGACGGTGGAATAGTTCTTCCATCCCATTGCTCATTGTCGTGTGGGCTACAAATGAAAGGCCCCTGCCCGCATGCCACTTGATGCGATGGTACCAGAACTTTGTTTTGGGCTTTTTGGCTTTTTGGGAATCTGAGCTGTCTGGGATAAATTTGTTAGTTTCAAGCCTATTGCTTAGATTTTTTTGTTATCGGGCTCGTTGTCTAAATAACCCAAGTTTGCAATTGCTAATAAACTCTATAAGAGTGTTGTGCAGCTGCTCCTTGACAGATATCATATTCTACCTCCCCTTCCCAATTGATCACTTTATGCGGGCTTATTCATTTTAAAAGTAGCAATTCCAAGTACCTTTCTAATATGAATTTCCGATTTCACAAGTTTTCTACCACAACTTAAAAGATTTTTTATAAATTTATTATTTATTTAGTTTCAGGATAGTTTCCACCACTTTTATAAATTAAATTCACTCAACTTTAGTAATAATGCATTAAAGTTAAGTATGTTATTGAAATTTAATCAATTATTAAACGAATTAATAAAAAATTGAAAATCATAAAAAATATTGATACATTAGCGATTTGAAAAGTCGGTTTTCTCAATTTTAAGCGGTTTCTTCAAAAAAAAACCATCAACATATATATAGAACATTTTAAAGTAGGACGGTTAAAATGACCGAAAAAACACTACTGAAGTTTTCCGTGGAAGTTTTTGATTTTATCTCGAAAAATGTAAATATCTCGGAAACTACTTATTTTCCTAATTCGAAAAAAAATATACTTTTACAAAATTTCATGTAAATTGAATTGTTTTTACGGGAGCTAAAAATAAAAAACCGAAAAATCGGTTTTACACCATTTTGTCGGAAAATTTGAGGTTATGTTGAAAATGATTTATATATATATTGTCTAAACCTTTTGTGAAGTATATTTTCCGCTAGGTGGTCACGTTTCGCCGAAAATCCAAAAAAAAAAAAACACTTTCCAACCCCCGCATTTCACAATTTCATTTTATCTCGTGTTCAATTTTTGTTTTTTCTCTTAATTATAAACTTCACTAAATATTTTCCGGCTGGTCTTTGCATGTTTATAACGTTTTTTTGTTAAAAAAGCTATTGGCACCAGTCTAATAGCAATCATCTTGAATATAAATTAAATTGGAATTGCAGAGTTCTACATTTATACCACATACTTATGTCTCTATGTCAGTTACATGCATGCTTGTAGCCTACTTTCGAAGCTTACTCAATTTGCAAATCTTCACATCTATATTAAATACAAAAATCAACAAACTTCAGAAACTCTCTACGTTGATTAATTGTATATTTGCCTAAATTACAATGATATTGAGGTTCTGCTTTTCATTCATTATTGCTTCATAATTTGATAGAGAGAATAAAATGAAAGACATCCAAAGCTGCTTTAGCCTGAAGTTATCTATAATTAATACAACCCGACTTACAAATAACTTTCTTGTTTCGCCCTTCCAAGCAATGGAAGACAAAAGAAAACATGAAGGCACACATTTTACAATGAGCAAAAAAAGTTTTCCGCAATAAGCTGTGTAAAGTTCCTCATACCTATTTATGTATGGATTTGTTAATTTATGCAAGATCTAGAAAGTTTATTTTAAATTAATGTCAATGACTTGAGTGGTAAATAAGGTAAAGGTAAATTAAGGCTGAATCTCGTAATTGATAGCTAACTGAAATTTAATTATAGTTCTACTCTGGTTTAATCAGGTATAGTCGGAAGATTGATTTTGTAATTATTTTCAATTTTAAACCCATCAAGGACTATATTTTAAATTCTCTAAGTCAATTAAGAATATCAATTACTTCAAATGAAAATAAGTGCAACTGAAATCTACCGAACTTCCTAATAAAGGTACTTTGGAAAACATACATATTTGAATAGCAGGAAAAGTTCTTTCCTATCAAAATAATTAGAAACGAAAATAAGATAATAAGTGGGAAAAAACGTATTTATTTAATGACTTTCCCGAAGTAAGCATGATACGGTTTATAAATATAATATAAAAAATAGTACATAGCTCCTACTTGTTATACCAACTACTAACCAACAATGGTGTTTTTCTAACGTTTGTTAATTTCTATAAGCTCTGGGTCTTGTGACTAAGAAATATGGAATGTGTGGTTTGAAGAGCATTTGAACGAATGCATAGAATCCCTACTTTGTTTTAATTTGTAATTATTAAAATTGTTTCTTGGAATGCCTCGAAAAGGTTTTTTCGAAAATATTTCGAACCATAACTGACTCTGCTGCTATTAATGTAAACGTTATAAATTCAAATAATTTTGATCGCAATCCTACTCGATTTATTTGATTTTTTAAACTTAACCTTTAACTACAGACGTATAAACCTGTAACATTACCACAGACGTGGGGGTCCCACAGTCCGCTATTTAAATTGGATTAAATATGCATAATATAAACCAAAATATTGAAATTTAAATGTGTCTTATCACCATAAATGGGAAATCATAATTCATTTAACTTAATTTAACTTTTAAGCTTTTATTTAGTAAATTTTCACATAATACTAGTATACCTCAAAAGATCATAAAAATTATAATATAGAAGAAATAAGGGAAATCAAATAACAAAAAACATAAGAAAAATTCATTAATTTCATTAAAATAGGATCCATTCCACCTGAAATTCAGAAAAACACATTAAAAATTGTCGGCTACACGAAACCTCCAAGGTATGTTCTTATTACTTTTGCTCCATACATTTCTGTAGATTTCTATAATTTTCAAAATCTGATATGTCATAATTAGGCTGTCAAAAATTCTAGACACCCTTTTCGCAAAATCTGTATCACATGCTTTTATTCTTTTCGTAAATTGGCTTGTACTAAGATCGGTGTTTCACTAAAAATGTGCACTACTTATAAAAAAAATACTCACGTAATCACAGACGTGCGGTCACATGGACCACTATATACAATAACAACAGAAATAATCGTACTTACCCCATCACCAGTGGGTTGATAACTAAAAACTAGGAAGCTGCTGCAAAAACAAGAGTTGACTAGCTTACGGTGGCAATTAGTGTTTCTTCTCGAGAATTTCTCGAGAAAATTATAAAGTCACAATTCTCGAGAAATTTAGTTACACTTACCAATTTCCTAATTCTCTAAAAATTTAGTTACACACACCAAATTCCTTTCGATATTGATGCAATATCCATGTAAAATCGCTGTTTCTAAACAGCGCTTTATTCATCACTGTCATACATTTTTTTTAAAACACCGTTAGTTTTCCATTTTGTTTTTCATAATTGTCTCAAACTTCAGTGGTTGTGGTTGTTTTATACTTAAAAATTCGGGGAATTCCCGATAGTATATTTGTCTAATAAATAAATCATCAGTTATCAGCAATTGCTATAACTAATTGCGTTGTGAAAGATTTTTGTATGTAAAAATTATTTTTTTTTTTTAAAAAAAAAAGGAAGTACCATATATGTTAGATAAACCTATATAATAAATTTAAGGTAAGAAGTTGTTTTATTATAGATTTTGTTTTTAAAATAATTTTAATAAAAAGGTAGAAACCAACAATTACCCACAAAATGAGTAAAATTTACCAGGGCTGTTGGGAACATTTTAAAAAAAGTGAAAGGAAGAAAGATTTGGTAATACGTAAGATATGTCTTAAGTCACTTTCATGCAAAGGTTCGGCGACTATTGGTCTGCGTAGGCATCTTGAAGGTGTACATGAGTATAAAACAGAAGAAAACAATGATGGTCAAAGCACCTAAAAAAATGCCGAAAGGTACAGGTACGGAGATAATTCAGTAATTCAATCTTTCTTAAAACGACCAACTATGGGTGAATTAATTCAAAGTTAGCAGCTGTTGATGGAATATCTTTTCATAGAATTACTAAAAGCGAATTCATTAGAGCATCTATGAGTGGCAAAGGATTTAATTTTCCACGAATTTGTACCAAAGTGATGCAATTAATGCTGAAGTTTTATGAAGATATAAGACAACAGCTGATTAAAAAAATAATTAAACACAAAGATAATAGTAAAAAATTCAGTATATCCATTGATGAATGGACGAGCATGAAAAATAAAAGATATATGGATGTACACCTTTACTATAATAACAAAGATTCAGACAATTTAGGGATGGTTCCTGTCGTTGGTAGTTGCCCTGCTGAAAAAGCATTGGAATTAGTAAAGAAAAATCAAAATCGTTTAATATCATATTTAATGACGTTATAGTAGGTTCAATGAGTGCTGGTGCTGCTGTAATGCAGAAATTTGGAAGATTATGTTCTCAATTTCACCAACTTTGTTACAATCACGGGTTGCATTTGGCTGTTCTGAAAGTATTTTATACCAAGAAGAGGCATCCTGATAACTTTGCTTGTATCGAGGAACTGGAATCTGATAACGTATCTGAAATACAAGATTTAGAAAATGAAAATAATAACTCTGATGATGATTCTGATATAGAAGTTGTCGAAGACGTTGATGTTTATTTGCAACCCGAAATCGAAAAAGCTATTAAATCCATTCGAAAAATTTCAAAAATGTTTAAAAACTCCCCCGTTTAAAATGCTATATTACAGAAATATGTAGTGGAAGAAGAGAAAAAAGAGCCAATGATAATTTTAGATTTTTCTACTAGATGGAATACAATGGAGGCTATGGTAGAAAGATTTGTAAGAATTAGCGGCCCAATCAAAAAACCATTATTGATTGAATTAAATTTGAGTAGTTTGTGGAACGACGATTATGTTGAGGTTGGTAAAATAATATTAGCAACATTAAAACCACTCCGGATTACAATTGAAACTCTTAACCGAGAAGATTCTACACTATTATCTGCTGAAGGATTTCTCAGGTTTTTGTTTACAACTTTGGACAAATTAAAAACTAATTTAAGTCGAGACCTCCTTAACGCAGTTAGGGAGGAAATGTCTAAAAGGAGGGATTATATTTAAGTATCTGTTATTAGGCTCCTACAGAATCCTGATTGTATGTCACATAAAGAAAATGACAGTTTTTTTTTAACATGGTACCAACACAAGAGATATATAAATTGGCTAAATCTATATCATCTCGAATATTTGAAACTAAAAACTGTGATAGCGATAATACTGAAGAAACTGGTGAAAGTGATAATATTGAAGAATGTCCAGATCGAGAAGAAGAAGCAAAGCTACAGCAACAAATAAATTTTGCAATTACAAAAAGCTTAAAGGAATATGAAACTCCGAATGCTGACAAATTTCAATCATTAACAAAAGTATTTAAAATATTTGAAGCAAATGGGAAGAGAATCTCAAATTTGCAGATTCTTTTGGATGCACTTCTGACCATTAAACCAACTTCTACGCAAAATGAGCGGAATTTTTCTATTGCAACAGATTATGTTACCAAAAAAAAGAACAAGGATGGCAGACTCAACTTTGGATGCTCTGTATTTTTTAAAACATTACTTTAAATCACAAAAATGATTAAATTTATTATATTTCCATAAACCTTTTTATATATTTTTGTAAAACTTGAAGAATTTATTTTATACTTTGTTGTATAATAAAAGTCTGAATTTCAGTTTATATTATAGAGTGCATTAGATTTTTATTTTAATAAGTTATTTTCTCAAGAAATCTCGAGAAAAAAAATGTGTGTTTTTTTTTTCTCGAGAAATTAAAAAGGATGAGAAATGTGAAACACTAGTGGCAGTCATATGAAAGAATTAAACTTTTAGTGATCCCCGGGACCACGCATATGTGATTAAGGGCTAAACTTTGATAAAATCAGCAAAACCAAAATTACATCCCCAGAGCATAAGAAATTTGGATAAAGCGTCTTAGTTCATAGTGGCGAATTTGAAAATATATCACCTATCATCGGTCCAGCACTTAATTGTTCCAAATCGCAAAAACGTTTATGTAAATTTAACCATCGTAATACTTATTTTATATTATTAATTATTTTTTTAGTATGTTTTTCTTAAAAGCAGGCATTGCCAGGAAGATAACTATTTCGAAGAATATAATTGGTATCTTTGTAAATAAAAATTTCATAGGTTAATTTTTAAATAAGGTATATATAATTCGCGAACTATTTTATTACAAATTATAAGTGGAATACAATCATACAGGATTTAGAAAAAACATTATTATAACTTCAAACATAATTCAGTTTATATCAAATAAAATTCATATATAAATCTAAGAAGATAAAACCAAAGATTAAAATGTTTACAATTCAATAAAGCAGCAATTCCATACCAAAACGATCAAAATATCAATTTACAGACGCGACCCCCTCCGATTTCGATAAAACTTTCAGAATTAGTTAATTAAGTATTGAATACTATTGGACCCGTATTTTTTTTTGTTAGCCTGCCAACCTCAATTTTAATGTGAAGGTATTTTTTAATTTGCTGATTACTTGGGATCCGGTTACTCGATTCTTTTATACGATATTTCAAATTAATGGTATTAAATGAGACTTTCCGGACAACTAAAAAAACATAAATAAATAAATAAAAAAATAATATAGAAACAAAAAGGGCAATTTTTATAAATTTTAAATCTTTAACCCCCATCGGAAGAGAAACACAGCCTAAAAAATATAAATTTTTAAATGCTCTAACATTAGTACATACGTATCATATCAAAAATTTGCGGATGTTCAATTCTTAGTTTAGGAGATACAATTTTTTTTTATAAGCGTCTCTCCAATATTTCATATGAAAATTTTAGAATTTACTACAAAAACATGATTTTTTTTTCATGAAATATGTGTTTAAAAAATATTATAATAATAGTTCTGTTATATTATTTTCATTAATTACATAATTTCATTTTTAGTACGTAACCATGTAATTAATGTCGGGTCGAGCATTGCACCGAGTAGTCAGGAGAATACCCAGGGTTGGATATTTTAAAAATAAATGAGAATAGTGTAATTATTGTTAATTAAATTCACTCTTTATACTCTCCCTTCTTAGTGGTACAAGCGTTGCCCTATTCTAACTTCTTAGCTTATTAACTAGACAAAACTCGATTTTACTCATATACATTAATATTATAGTTCACTTAAGTGTTATATTAATACTGAGGATTGGGATGTGTACGTCAGACCACACATGAAGCCTGAAACACATTGGAGCTTTTCAGCCAACTTTATCTCCTAAAACTGACTGAAAAAGCCGAATTGAACGCAACTGGCGTTTTTGACATTTGCAACGTTAATTTGTTTATGATGAGAACATTTATTAAGAAACGCCAGTAATGCACCCGATTTCTCAAAATTACAAGAAATTCATGTCTTTTTTGGATAGTTTCGAGATGTACCAATTATATGTAAAAATAATGCGGAGTTTGTTTTTTAGTCCCACAAGAACTGCTTATCTTTTACCAACTCCATAAGTTTTCTTCCATTTTAATATTTTTGGTATCTGTTTACTTCTCAAATGTGTCAACAGTTGATAGTTGAAATTCGCACAGTTGGCAACATTAAAAATTCCCTCAAGTTGGCAGCTATTGGACTTGAAATTTGCTATTTGATCAAATCTCAATCCAGTTTGAAGCTAAAAAAAAGCTAAAATTCCAACTGTGTTCTTCTGCACTAGTTTACATTGTTAACAAATCTCATGCTGGCTGAAAAGCTCCAATTCTGTTTTAAACCTGAAGTGAAAATTCCTCGTAGCGTAAGACGAGAGGAAAGTGTTTAACGTTGTATCACGCAAGATGCGAGAATACATCGTAGTGTTAGCATGAGAGGAATTTGTTTAATGTCGGACCATGAATGAGCGACAATACGTTGTAGCGTTAAGACGAGAGACAATTTTGCAACGTCGCACCATGCACGAGGATCAACTGTGTTGTACCGTTAGCATGAGATGAATTTGTGTTACGCCAGACAACGGAAGTAGCGAGAATACGTCGTACCGTTAGCATGCAGGTTAATATAGAAAAAAATGTACGGCATCAGACCACGTAAGGAGCAAGAATACGCCTTTGCGCTAGCTTCTACACGGAAGATGTGCACAGTCGAGTTGCTGGGAGTCAATTGATGAAATCTGCACTGATCGGTGGCGGCGTATTTATAGCCCGGTGACGTTTAGCTTCCTGACCGGTGGCACTGGCAGTGCTTGGTGACTGATAAGTTCACTAAACGATTGACTGGGTGGCAAGGTAACTTCCCTAGTACGGACTGGAACTTCTGGTCAGTGCCGCGATTGATCTATGTCTATCTCCACTGCTCTGGTGACCCCTTATTTATACGATCTGGAACACTGTTGTGCCGAGTGCAGTATCTGTGGTGTGGTCTGCCCGTCCACTCGTTATGTCGTCATTTCACTGTAAGTGAATACGCACAGCTGGGATGATTTACTCTGTAGAGGCCAGCACATGACAATATGTACTTTGTTTTGAGCACTGGAAGCACATGTATTACCACCATCGGCAGATTAGATTGCTACTTTTTTACTTCTAGCAAGATTTTCGATTATTTTGCTGCAACAGCTAAGGAGAATTTCTTGAAAATTTTTAAACTGCCCGAGTCGTTATAAATTGGTTAAAGTTTTATAAAATTGAGCCGGCTGTCCCCGTTCCTGCAACGAACAACGCCATCACGAATTCCGCCACCTAATCTCTTCTGTCAATAGTCTTATATAAAAATAAGATAGTATAATTAAAATAGAATCCCTTCAGAAATTAGTAAACGAAAAACTAACGAAAAACATGTAGCGCATCTAGAATTAAAATTCAATCAATCAATCAATCAATAGTGCACTTCAGATAATAAGCTAGAAAAAGCGACAATCTTATTTCTAGAACTTCCTGGTAAATATGCTTACAGCGTAGGAAGCAGGCAAACAATTCATTACAAAAAGCATTCTAGATTTAGCGAAATTATACAAGTGAAGTAAAACCGTAAGGTGGGCTACATTTTAAATGGAAAAACCACCAAAATCAAACAATTAAAATAGAAAAGAAAAGAAACGCCCAGATCGTTGCCTTGTCTATTTTTGCCACCAAATATTCCATAATCAATCCAAACCCAAATAAAAGTAAAACAAGGGAGTGAAACCATATTTTCTGGCCTCTTGAGAGCTAAAATAAGTGGGTAAGAAACATGACAGTCAATACATTTATTTATACGGCGCAATTCGTGTTCTTTTTTTCTGTATTTTGCGAAAAACTCTGTTTACTGAGGGGGAGTTTGTTTTCGTGTGTCTAAAGTAAGTTCCTAATATTCCTGCAAAATTATATATAAATAATTTATATAACAAAAATAAATGAAATGCGTATTAACAAAAGCTTTTTCTTCGTAAATCTCATAAAAAATAGCTTTCTATTACTTTAGTAACATACTTAGTTACTTAAATACAAAATTTGGTGGTACAGAAGAGAATGGTGGTTCCTGAATGAATAAATCAATGAGTAGATTTGTTCAAAAATTCTAGTAAAATCACCGATGGAAACCTACTGCTCTCAACATTTATGTCTCCCCTTAACAAATGTTGACAATGCAATTCTTGTCTTGAGCCCTTTTATCAGTTCTGATAAACGTGTCCAGACAACTTTTTCAACATGAAAATATGTGGGCGTTACTGGATACTTTTGTTTTCACAATTTGCTGTTAGTATGAGCTGTCTAAAATTGAGCATTTTAAGCCTGAGACTTTTGGGATTGTGTTACGAGATTGTACAAAAAGTCTTGCTGCACTTCTAGAACTTTTCTACTTTACACTAAACTAAATTGGGGTCGGGTAAGGTTAATTGCACAAATATATACGAACATTGCATGTACAGGGAGTTTCATTCATCAACGAGCAAATTTTACGCGGTCATAGGTCAAGGGCGGATCCAGACATTTGCTCTGGGGGGGGGGGGGGGGGGGGGGGGGCGTTCGCCCCCATCGTCCCCAATAACCGCAATTGCTATCAGTTGTGGACCGCTCTGTTAGCTTTCTCTTTTCGTTTCAGCATGTAAATTTCATTAGCAGATATCGCTGGAGCTCTTTTATTTATACTATATAAGTTTTTGATCCTGTAAGCATAGTAAAACTTAGGTCACTTGCATTTCGTTCAAACACCATTATTTCCTGGGCTGGACAGCAATTTCTTGCACATTAGGTAGGGTTGTATGTAAAAAAATTAAATTAAATATTTGCATGAAAACTGAATCTGAGATTAATTACCCCGGCTATGATAATTTTCTCAACTACCCATACTACTTTTCATCAAAATACCCGGCTTTTGTGAGCTTTCGATTACAAAAAAGTGCAAAAATTTTGCTTGTACTGAAAATTAATTAGTGGTATAATTTTAACATTTTTGAGAATAATTTATGACTAAATACGAAAAAATAAATAAGTATAATAAATAACTTTTTAACAAACTATCTAGAGTTTTCCATTTAATTAAATATTAAAATTATATTACATTTGTGTATAAATTTTAAAATTTTCATGG
Source organism: Dioctria linearis (assembly GCA_963930735.1). Lineage (NCBI taxonomy): Eukaryota > Metazoa > Arthropoda > Insecta > Diptera > Asilidae > Dioctria > Dioctria linearis. The sequence goes on along the minus strand of OZ005741.1, from coordinate 53,110,353 downwards.
TACACAAAGAAAACAAAGTCAAAGCAAAGTAATTTAATCAAGTATTTTGATAAACATGATAAACATTTGGAGCACCAAATTTCATTGTTATTCACTGTAGTGTTAAAACTACACCTGCCCGGGGTCTAGATTCCGCAACTGTGAAAAATTTGCCAGTGCACACGTTTTAAAAAACTCACCGTGAGAGAAAGTGTACACTTAAATGCTGAATGAAAATTTTTCTGTGTTGAATGTTATTTGAGTGAGAAAATAGTCTTTTTGAAGAGGTTAAGTTCAGTTATAAGAAATGAGTTACATGAATTCACTGGTATGAAGGCGACTACGGCTTAGAAAAAGGAAAAATAAATAATTTTACAAATAATTTTGAAAATAGCGCTTGACAAAAACTCACAGGTTTCACTTCACAATGCACGCCCAAAATGGCGGGGAGAAAATATCAGTTAAAATGTACAAAATATTGACAGAAAAACTCATTTCCATTTTTGCGGAATCGAAACAAGGTGGTGTAAACAAAATTTTGCTTACACGCGTAAACTAATAGTTGCGGAACCCGGCCCCTGATCTTGCTTTCTTTGTATACCTTGAAAATTTTAAAATTTATACACAAATGTAATATAATTTTAATTTTCAATTAAATGCAAAATGAAGGGAATCTTTAGAGAACTTTTGTGATGTATTCATTAAGTGAAGAGAGAAATTATTTACTATATTTTTAATGCGGATTTAGTAGATTTGAAAAGATTTTTTTTTAATTTGCCATTTCATTTGATTAAATTTTGATTTATTAGAGCTCGGGGGGGGGGGCTGATCGCTCCGCGCTGTATCCGTCCTTGTCATAGGTGAGGTTTTGGCAAGTAAAAACATTTGCCAGATTGGAGAGAAAGGATGTGATGTCGTTGAAAAGGTAGGACGAGTCAAAGATTATTCATTCATATTTTTTTAAGTCAATATTTTGAAATTTCAACTTTTGTTTTATTTAACTACTATTCTTATCAGAATAGACGAGGGAAATTTGAGCATTTTTAGGCCCATATACGGATCTACAGGCAATTTTCCGTCTACTGCCGGCTTTTGAACGCGTATGCGACCATATGGAGTACCCGGTACCTTTTCCTGGTTTAAAATGATATATTTCTTTTCACGTCCTAGAGGCATGTGTACCACTGAGAACTCCTGAAAAACACTTCTAAATAATTTCCGACTATTTTCGATAGAAATCAAGTTTTCAAAATATGTTTTTTTTCCATTTCTGAAAATTATACTTCTATCAACCAAGTGAGGTACCCGGTGCCTTATGAATATCTCCGTACTTTTCTTATGAAATGAAGCGCAATAAACTATTGAATTAATAACAAAATTTAATTTATTAGTCGGTCTAATGTGACATCGTCACAGTCAACACAGGCATATGGCGTGCTTTTTCTATGCTGATTGCATATAAATTTTATACATTAAAGGCCGTATTCACCAAGTCATTTAATTGAAATTTAATTTAATTTCTGGTTTAGTACTCCAGCAAAATAGGGTTAGAGCACACCTAAAATTAAATTAAAATTAAATTCGGTTTATTTTATGTAATAATTACGCATATTCCGATAACTTTAAATTTAATTCAATTGGGCCCCACCCTCACTAACGGGAGTACTAAAACACAAATTAAATTAAATTTCAATTAAATGGATGGGCGAATACGGCCCTTAGTGCAAAATTTCCTAGTTTTGCGACGCCTAATGTCATCTGCAATGCATCGATGACATACACCTGTGTGCTTAGTCCTACCTGATGTGTCCTTAGGTGGACTTTGTGGTACCTATCCCTGAGTTCATGTAATTCTCTTCCCAGGGCTGTTTCCATCGCAGTACGTACATAATAATGATAGGAAACTATTTGAATTTTTGATCTATTCAGGACTGACGGCAAGTCTACAAATTCTTTCCCAAGTTCTACCTATTTTCTTGGCAATTGGTCGATCGTGTCCACTCCTGACTTTGTACTCCCTAACTAAGGTGGCTTCTGGGTGAAAGGCGAATATTGACGATAAGACCTCTCGTCTCGCTGCCTAGATGCTTGTAGCTGATGTGGAATGTAGGCTTTGTTTTTTCTAATTATTTCCACTACAGTCATTCGCATTGTACGTAAGACTTTCGCCAGTGGCAGGGAGGTGAAAAAGTTGTATTTTGTTATATTCCGACCTATTCCTCGAAATGTCCAAATATAAAACACAACTATTCCGTTCAAAAATTTTACACTTGATCGAATAAAACTTTTGAGCTATGAGACATCGAAGTTTATTACAAAACCAGAAGTTTAATTCTTCACCCTCAAACAAGCGAACTCAGTTCTTGTCAGTGTATATATATAGTATTTACTCAGTTGGGTTGTTCTCGAGGGCTGTACCAGAGATAACCTAACAAGCAGAGCAAAACGAATGTAATCAAAACACGTGCTTTTCAAATATCATAGGATTACTACAACAACTTTGGAACATAACATAGGACTACAACTACAACTTTGGAACCAACTCTCTCAACACTTCAGAAAAACCTAATTTCAGAAAAGCGCGGAAACATTTTATGCGAGTAAAATCTGAAAACTCCGCCAATATCTCTCTTTACTTACGAAAATGAAACATTTGAACCATTTTCCTAACGGATATTGCCTGTCCCGTAGGCGCCCACAATTCATTACGTCAGTGTGTGCATATGGATGGGGTGGATTGGTTTCATCGCAGGTAATATCTGCGAAATATCTTTCCCTAAGGGTTTATGGGAATACACTAGATGTAGTAGTGGTCATAAATTAGATAATCACATTTTCTTGATCATACACTAGTTTAAGTAAAAATATATACGGAAGGGGGGGGGGGGGGGGTTACAGGGTACTAACGAGAGAAATCCCTTGAACAACTGTTCAATAAAAAGAGATTACCCACTAGAGTAGGCATCATTTGAAAAATTAAAATAAAAGATTAGTCCCAATTTTGAAAGAAAGAGTTGCATGTAGCATTTAAGGAAATCGAACATGTGTGTGACAAAGAGAAATGCAATGCTTTTGTTTTTCTGAAGGAGAAATATTTATATTTTTTAAAAATCCAAGCACGCTGTTTTTTACACA
>OZ005741.1:52994801-53107039 GCA_963930735.1 Dioctria linearis | reverse complement strand
ATCGCTCAAAGCGAGGACGAAGGTACCAGGCCCCAGCATTTCTATCGCTGGCCTAGGTGATATGCAAAATTTTCGAATTGCTCACATCACTTCGAACGGTATTTCGAAATACAATTAAAACTACTCTGGCTAGCAATTTATGAACAGGCCCTTCACTCATAGCGAACAGTAAACGTAGCGAAAACGTCTATCCCAATTTTCACAAAAACCTTTGTAAACTCATAATTTTGACGTATAGAAAATGAAATGTTCATCACCATAATCTAGAGACAGAAATATATCGAACTAGGTAGGTAACAAAAAGAAAGCTATATCCTAATGAAGGACATTTGGCATTAGTAACTATACGGAGAAGCGTTAGGTTTACGAAAAAATTTTCGACGGTCTGCTTACAAAAAAAATTAGCGAAGTGACAATAAAATTACATAAATAATTTACTTACTGTAATTAGAAAGAAAAATAATTAGGCATTGGAAGAACTGCAAAATAATCTAAAGAATGAAAAATTACTCAAACCTGACAGGGTATTAGGGGGGCCGCAAATTTTTTAATGAGAGTTTACTTTTTTGTTTCACTTTAGTTATACACTCACATTTCCTTAGAGGCGTATACATAATTGCAATGGGATATGGAAAAGAAGCGCTACGAGCTACCGGGGCAGCGCTTTAGGAGGGCTCTTAGAGCGCTCTTTTCCCAGTGAGAAGATATTTTTATAATACATGCAGCTCTTTTCTTGAGCATGTTTATACTGAAGTCCGTCACTAGTGTGGTTTTGGTGGGGCAGCTTAACAAGAGAGTTCTGTTTGTACCTGTGAAAACCTATCACTGTCAGATTTTTGACAAAATAGACTATAATAATACAGGAAATTGCCTTTACCTCTATAATCGGAGTAAATACGGTCTACGCAGATATAATAACAATAATAATATAGGTGCTTAACTGCAGAGTATGATCTGTCTGCTAGCTCCTTTAGCAAGAATTAATTAATATCATGAACCTAAATATATCTTCAAACTCCTTAATTTCTCCAGATCAAATAGGACATTGCATATAGATTTACCTAGGTCACACTTTTAGGTGTCATTAAATCATGGAACCAGTTATCCTTTCTAATCAGAATTTCTACACATACTGTGGCACACTATCCTCTATATAAAATAAAGTTTACCCCTTTTTAACAGAACACAATATTTCATTTAAAGCACTGAGCATCTGTAAATTGTCTTAAAACTAGCTTGCAAATTTAAAAATTCTACAAGGAATTTACCATAAAGACAAAAATATCAACGCTAAAATAAAAAAATAAATAAAATTAGTTTCCTATCTAAGAAAATCTTACTAAGAAACTTTCTATTCAAAGTTCAGTATCTTCTTATATAGCGTGTGTTAAAAGTGTCTGTGTTGTATTTCAGTATTTCGGTAAACAATCAAATCAAAAGTAAATTTTCAGATATTCATCAGTTATATAACGGCACTGAAGACAGTTCTGCCAAAGTACTTAAGTCAGGAAATAACTGCAGAAAATTAATTCGATTCTTTACAGAAAAGTTTCGTCGATTTCAATATTATTCTCTGTAAACAACATTGGCTTCGGAACAGATGGCTGTCATGCAAAAATGAAGAGGATTATTCTGTTTCTAGTGCGATAAAGAAGAAATTTCCTAAAATAGGTATATATAGGTATATAGTTCGAAATGTATATTCCCAGCAAACCTTGTGAAGCCTATGCGAATCGCAAAAATATCACAAAGTGGAACATAAATTTCGCTACTGAATTCAAATGAGATGTGAAAACGAAACCTCGAGCGGGAGCAAATGTTGACAGAACATTATATCGCATTGGTGGTATCATTTCGGACTCACTTTGCCTTTCTTTTTCGACGAAATGCGATAAATTAAAATGTGTTCAAAATGAATATAAATCTACTGTGGTAACAACATCTTTAGCGAGTCGCAAATGAAATTAACCTATGCTTATAGTAGATACCTACCAATCAAATCCAGTGTCATATAAATGTAGCCTTACATTTTTCCATAATGTTATTTAACACGTTAAGCGCCACAATAGAAAAAAAACATGTGTCCCCTTGGGCCACCTCCATATATTTTGGGGAAAAGTTAATATATGACTTATAAAATATTTCCCACAAGAAATTTTACTTTTGCATCAACGTAGTACTTGTTAATTACCGTGCATCTAATTAGATGCATCGGCCCGTAAGTCAAATACACTCCTAATCGGCCTTATGCATCCATTTGCATCCACGAAAATACATAACAGAGATTTCGTGGAACTTCATTTAATTCTTCACAAATAATATTCCACGAAATCTAATGACATTACAACTGATGCAGTTATGGAAGATAGCTCTGATGATGAAGCATCTAGTAATGTAAATATAACATGGGGACCAGTAGATGCTAATAAGCTACATAACTTTAAATTTACTCAAACTAACTCTGGAGTAAATATGGATATTATAAATGACTTCCAACCCACGTCTCCATATGATTTCTATAAATTATTGGTAACGGATGAATTAATTGTGAAAATGGTTGAGCAAACTAATCTCTATGCCCAACAGTATCTCAATTCTAAGATCCATTTGCGCTATGCTCGAATGAAAAAATGGACGGATACAACTCCAACTGAAACGGAAAAATTCATTGGCATTATCTTTTGGATGGGTTTATGTAAATATCCTCAAATTCGGGATTATTGGACACGCAAGACACTTTATAAAAATGACATCTCGAAAACCATTTCCCGAAATCGTTTTGTACTACTAATGAGAATATGGCATCTGAACGATAATGAGGCACCTACGGCTGGACGCTTACATAAAATAAATCCTCTAATAGAGCAGCTAAAACAGCGATTCCAACTATTAGCAACGCCTTCTGAAGAACTCTGTATTGATGAAGCATTGGTCGCATTTCGAGGTACACTTATCTTTCGGCAATACATACAAAATAAATGCCATAAATTTGGTATAAAGCTCTTCAAGTTATGTATTAGTCGGGATATACCTATAATTCGAAAGTATACTGTGGAAAAGAAATAAAACCCGTTCAAACTCCCGTAGTAACCCAGGTCGTAATGACGTTGATGCAAAATTGCCTAAATGAGGGTAGAACATTGTGCACCGACAATTATTACAGCAGCGTGGGACTAGCACAGGAATTGTTGTAAAAAAAACTCATTACGGCAAAACCGAAAGATCAACCCTAGAGAAATTGTAGATGCAAAACTGAGACGCGGACAGCAAATCAGTTGTCAGAGCAACACTGGGTGCGTCGTCACAAAATGGAAGGATAAACGGGATGTCCTTATGTTGAGTACTAAGCACGACGATTCGACGGTTACTGTTACGAGACGTGGGGTGAATGTTGAAAAACCTAAGTCGGTAACTTATTACAACACCCTGAAAGGGTTCATAGATTTATCCGATCAATTGAAGGCATATGCTCCATGCCGTAGGAAAGGAATGAAATGGCATAGAAAGCTTGCTGTAGAACTCATAACAGGTATGGCTGTTGTAAACGCTTACATCTTGATCCAGGACATTACAAAATAAAAAATGTGTATAACTAGATTCAAGGAAGAAATTGCAGTAAAATTGTTGGGAATCGACGAAACATTACCTCCTATATTACCACCAAATATTGGCCAAGATCACATTTTACAGAAAACTGATAAAAAAAGTCGATACCTTACATGTTACCAACGTATCAGCCAGGAACAAGGAAGAAAAAAACTCATTACAAATGTCAAATTTGCAAAACATACAAAGTGCATGTTGGTACCCGCAAATAATAATTAACTCTTATTATTGAATTGAATATGTAGTTATATTGTCTTTATTAGAAAAACATGTTTATTTTTTCAGTAATATTTCAAATTATTATAGAAGTTTAAAGAATACAACTAATAAATAATCGGAATTTTGTCTTTTATGTAAATATGCTCTATTACTATGTGCAGATAAAAAATTATCGTGGGCCATTTCAAAATTTGTCCCACCGGACCACGCACTTAAGTTACCCATGCTTTTCTAGCTGTTCTGTGGATCAATACGGACGCTACGAGCCCGTAAGTATTACCTGTCCTATTGGAAATTGAATTTTGCATCCAAACGGATGCATATGGCACTTAACGTGTTAAATGTAAATTTAATTGCTCTCCTTTTACAATTCACTTAGAGAAACACAAACACGACAAATCCGTGATCTGTTCTGTTCACGCTGAAACTCAAACTCAGATGGAAAAATAAAACCCAAAATCTTGAATCTGTAAAATTCTAAGAATTTCAGACACAAATCAGCGCACTTGCACGTGTTTATGTAAGATAAATTATAGAGAATAGAATTTATATTCGCGTTCGTTTCGCTTTTATATCATTTCGATAACATAAATAATTTTTAGCTCTGTCGCATTTATTCTCATGTTTCGTCTTGTGCAGCTCTATCGTTGCTTTAATTTCGCTGTTGCGGATGTTCGTTAAATTGGTTGCTGCGTTGCTTTTTAACATAGGCATGTCCGCAGAAGCAGGCGCTTAAATATTGTTCTATAAGAAGCGCTCTAAATGATGGCCGAAGAAGTTTTTTTTAATGTGATTTTTCGAAAGCTTTAATGAGATTTTTGGATAATCATCGCAGTGCATTTTGTTTAACTTCAGAAGAGGACTTCAAGACTGCGCTTCCTGAGAGTCAGGGGCTTGCGCTTGTTCATGATTATTTGTTATATTAAATTTTATTAAGTTGATTAAATATGCCAATATTATCCCTTTCATTCTTTAATATACCACAAAAAAAAAGCTCACGATTTCTGTTCTCAAAATACAGTGAAACTTAAACGCATAGAAGTATGCAATTTAAAAATTGAAACAAATCACTATATCTACATGCAAAGCTATATGAAGCTGTAGTATTCGTCTGCATTGTACTCCAAAACATTTCGGTCATCTTAACAGCAGTAGGATTGCATAAACATTGCGAGATTGTAGATTTGTCTGTAGAAATTTTCATAGAATTTTTGTTTTGAAACTTATAAAATGTTTCTGCATGAGAAGCAGGCTATTGGCGAATGAAATGTATGCGCTCTGTGCTGTTGGCCAGACATATTTCCTTTAATTTGTCTGGCACCATTTATTGCTTGGGCAAATTTTATTTAGCTAAAGCCGGTCTTGAAACAAGACTCTTCCGAGAATTCTGAGTTGTAATGTACCATATAATTTTGGCAATGTTCAGACTTTGTCAGTTTTACCATTTTATTAACTAGATAACCAGAGAACTACATTCGAGAGGTTGATTTGAATATACGAACAGAAATTCCAGGTTGAGCTATGTCTGGTAGAATTTCCCATTCAATTTTATCTCTATCTAAATCCTCAATTTTGTTTGCATAAAATTTTTTATTTTCAAGGAACATAATTCAACAAGATTAGCATAGTCGGAGTTAATATAACCGGAAAATTCTGAGGGTGACGCATTATGTTTGTGTAAGCTTAACAATAAGGCAAAGAAAAGGGTGTGTACCGATTTTTCGTATGTCCACATCTAAGGTATTGCTAGTAACAATAGAAACAATTAGTATGAAAAAACGGCTGATTATATAATTTCGCAGTGAATAATTGAACAATTAAAATAAAACAATGCTATTACTTAAAAGATATAAAAAAATGAAAAAAACATATAATTTAAACTCACCGCTTAGACCCCTGTTAAGTATTTTACTATTCTGTAGACAAGTAATAATTTTCGTGCAATGAGCTCAGTATTAAAACATTTGTAAAAATAAGTTGCTTTTGACTAAAATATATATTAAATCGCGTAAATATTCGTCCGCAGATTCTCATTAAAAAGGATTTAAAAAAAAAAGATTTAAATCTCATTGGTACAAAGTCGATACTTTCATGGGTCCGCATCGGCACAAATTCTTTGCAATCTGTAAAAATGCTTCACCTTCGAAAATTTGCATTTTGAGAACAGTTTATATACAACACGACCCCTTAATTTATGGTCGTTAGAGAGATAACCGATTAAATTGTAGATTACGATATAGTAGAAAAAATATGCTACTTTTTCTTACAAAAGAAGTTACGCGAACTCAAAAAAATTTGAGTTCCGGCTCTGAGTTTTCGTTTTAAAAAGCTTTACGAAAAATAGAAAAATTAAAAAAAATAATTAAATTAAATATTAAACTGCTATGAATGAAAATGTTGAAAAAATTTTCTTGAAAGTCCAAAACAGCCAAAAAATCACTATTAGAAATCCATACATTTGTGGGCCACCCTAATGTTCATATAGTATATGGATCAAATTGAAAGAACCATTTCACTTGTAACATGAACCATTTCAGCTATCGTTATAAAGGACAAAGGGACCTCTTTGGAATCAGTGCTCAAGTTTGATGCGATATCTTAAATTTGAGAGGAAAGAGCAGTGAATTAAGGGCGACGAGTCTCAAGAAAAGTTTTATCTGGACACTCTAAGGAATATATTGGCATACTACATCCTCCTTATTTACCAAGCACACTGTATATAATCAGACAGCTCACCACACTACATCAATTCATGTTCACAGTTTTCTAAATTACATAAATATATATAAAAAATAAACTCCGTTCAAACTTTAAGCAGTTTCATTTTCTCCATTCTAGATGTTCACTAAAACCCATTAGGGTTTAAAATACAAAAAAATAAAAAATATTAGGATTGCACATTTTGAGATATTCAAGTATAACCGAAATATCCAAATTTTCAGAAAACCTCAAAGCTCCCCAAAATAAATAACGTTTATGGAGATGCGATGAGTACATTCTGAGATATAAATTTTTTAAGTAAAATCTACTAAGCAAAATTTGTCACATTTTTCAAATATCAAAGACCGTATCTTTGTCATAAATAGATCGCAATAAAAAATTACTATTTTCAAGATTGCCAAACTTCCTGTTAATGGAATTTAAAATGAAAGATAGTCCATCCACAAATTTACACAAAATTGGTCGGTTTTATGTGCAACGGTCTTATAGGATTATTTCCTTTTCATATACACAAATTTGCATACCTAGCAATATTCAGTTTTGTGTTCTTTATTCCATAACATTATTGGACCGAATTTTACTAACACGTCACATGATTAAATAATAGCTACTCACAATTATAAACAAATAGATTATAAAGAGAACTGCCAAAAAAATTTCTCACCTCCGAAGTAAACATAATAAATTACCAATGATAAAAATTAAAATACTCCGTGAAATCTACACACACATATGTACTTAGTGCAGAAAATGGTGGCATACACATTCTGAGCATGCAAGCACAGGCCACAGAGCTTACAAAACAAATAAATGCTTTCCATTCCATCTGACGGTGATGAAATGAATTCAAAACGCCAAATTGTATGCAAAATATATAAAAACAAGACCTGCTCGCCGCTACCGTGGTTAACATTATTGACTTTATTTCCTTTATCATTGCATTATGCAATTTAAGTTTTTCAAAATAAACAGAAAAAGTTTTGATATCTGTTACAAATTGAACTTTTTTTGCAATAATATCATAGTTTTGGTAGTTACTCGTCTCTGACAAACAAACAAAAATGCAGTAGTAACCAAAACTTTTTTTACTGGTTTTATTTCCGTCACTTATTCTTCCAACCCAAAATCTTCCATACTCAAGTACAAATCTATCTATATGATGTACCATTATTCAGTTATTATGTACCAAACTTTTCAAATTTCATGAATTCGAGAGTTTTCTAAAGCTAATTACATACATATAAAACCCCGAAATCTTTTTATTGAAACGTGATTACCTAAGTTTATCCTTTTTCTCAAACTATGTGCAATTTTGATCCAAATAATATGCACAGATTTGACGCAAAGTTGTACTAACTTTTCGTGTTTTTTAATATTTCGGTGGTAGCCCCCTTAATATACTTCTAACCACTTTGAATATCACGTTTAAAATGAGAAATACGTTGCTTCGTATAATAGCGGAAAAATCCATAATTTAGGTTCGTGGAAAATTAGATGAGATTGCCACTTCAGCACTTCAATCCGCTGGAGCTCATCAAATATTCTTCTATCAAGCTTTCAAGCGATGGCTCTAGAAGCACTCGAGTTACTGACTTGTGCTTTTGCTTATTTTTCTAGATAGATCTTTGAATAGATTGTGCTCCTTTCAGAAGCGCTCGTTTTTCGTCCCAATGGATTTATGTACAGATTATCTTATGTAGGAACTCAATTAGACATGCATCGAGTGTGTAAAACTATTCAGGTGGTTGGAAAACCAAACAAAATTCTACAAAACAGTCGTGAACTATAGAGTCTACCACAGTTTTCTGGAGTTGTGTGTGTTATCACAATTCGTGGAATTATATTTCATTTCTGATCGTATTGAAATCTCAAATATGGCCTCATATAAGACTGAGACAAATCGAGTAGTCGTTCTGGTCTTCTGATGACGGACAGAAAATTCAAAAATTCAGCAGATTGTACAGTTTTATATTGGTCCTTCAAGTAGCGGAAAAAACGACGGATTACAATATTTGTTTGCGAATTGAATGTCGGATTAACGAGATAGTACTTTACTAGCAGAGCACAAACTCGTAGTATTCTCATTAGTATTGATGTAAAATGTGTGGTGTAAATAAGATGTACCAGAAGATTTTCTGATAACAGAGTTCATGTGGTTATTTTCTCATATCACAAAACAACAGAAATTGATACATATAAATATTAGAGAGCAGCACAATGTACTCAAATACACAACTACTAGCCCATGTACAGAGTATCATTGGCGAACGATTTAAATTTAACCTACTATAATGTAATAGAGTTATCAAAGACAATAATAGTTTTATTAATAGTCACAGGTGAATATCTATCCGTGTCTAATTTTGTGTGATATATAATGATGCTCTTAGATTTAATTGGATTATTTTTCAATTTATTTGATATGATTGATTCAAAATCTTCATTAACACGAGATATGATATCCACAATGAAACCGATCTAATTTGAGATGTCGTACATTTGCACATCATTTACATAACACTACTTAGCTTGAAGAAATATGTCATTGATGATGAACATGGAAAATAATAAGGGACCAAATATTGATCCTTGAGGCACATCTGAAACTATCGGTAAAAAGTAAAAAAAAGGTTTGGTTCAGTAAACTGCTTGTGATCTTTAACTCAAGAAGTTGAAAATCCAATTTGCTGCCTGAGATGAAAATTTAAAATGTCTTCTGAGCTTTCTATAGAGATGCAAATGAAACAATGATCAATTGATCTCTGTCAATAGCCCGTGAAATATCAATTAAGTGCTACTATATCCAGTACGAAAAAAGGAAGAGATTCGCATGTATATTATTTTCTCCACTGACTCCCTTTACATCCTTATAAAAGGCTTTACGAAAATCTGCAGGCTTGTGTGGAAGAATATCATAGGACTTCGTATTTAGTATTTTAAAAATTACTGATACTGACGAAATAAATTTGAATTTTAACCTACACTGTAAATGGGCATAAATTGTTGCCACAAAGTTTATGGAAAAATCCCCAGAAATGTAGGGAATATTGCCTAAAATGTAGGGAATATTCCTTAAAATGTAGGGAATATGCCATAAAATGTGCGGAATATTCCCTACATTTACAGGAATTTTCCCTAAACTTTGTGGCAACAATTTGTGCCTTTTACAGTGTAGTCCCTGAGAGAAATTCAAATTGAACTTCTTAGCTGATGGGTAAGTTCCCTTGCTATTATTTTTAAAAATTAATTTTAATAACATTACATAAAGAAAATGGAGTTTCATCATTGCTCTGACAAAAACAAAAAAGTTTGATAAGTTTTTTGTAAGATTTTCTGCCGATGGAATATGATACATGTGGCGAAATCTTTTATAATTTTAGATAATTCGAACATTTTTTTATGTTCATTTTTCCTTTTGTCATCTATGTGAAGAACCAGTTCCTAAGGAGTTGGTAACTAACGTTTCAGTATTCGATATGCAGATTGAATTTTTGCCTAAATCACCATTACTCTTCAAAACATATCTGCGTGATGGGATCTAAAAATGCATAATGAAATCTTGCAGCGATAGCTGATCAAATCCGGGCCAAATATCATTATAGAATTGGATGAATCTGCTGAACGAAACCGTTGGCATCAGAGGTCTACAGCATGTATAGGCAGGGAAAATAGTCAAACACAAAGCAAGGATCACTTTCTTAGCGAATTAAATGCAATACAATATAGATTTTAGGAATTACATTTTTTGAATAACTTGGATCCGAGGGCTTAATCTTGCGTATAAATACATTTTATTTTATCTACACAAATACCCGTGCACAATGAAAACTTCAGTAATGCAAATCTGAAGTTGATAGATTTTGCCCATTTTTGAATTTATGTATGTATGTTCATCTAGCTTTATATAATTTGTATCTAAAACTTTTGAGCAAAAGCATAACTCTTTACCTACATGCTTTCTTAATCTATAACCATATACAGAGTGTCTAGTATGTGGTCTTGCACCCGAAGGCAATGGATAGGTGATGCATAGTCAAACAAAAAATTGTATGAAGGTTTTTTTTCTTTTTTTAACTACTACTCTCATAAAAAAACACGTCATCAACACCAAATTTTCATATTGGATTTATTCACTTTATAACTACCTATCACACTATGTACCGAAAATGTAACCCTTTCTTCGTTTCCTGCACTTTTTCATAAGCACATCGAGCAAAAATGGCTTAAAATGGCCACAACTCCTAAAGGACGGTTTCTAGAGGGGGGGGGGGGCGTCGTATGCGTGGTATATCGGAAGGTATCTTGATCTGAATCACCCTGTATATATAAAAATTTTAAGGGTTAAACCTCATTTCAAAGTGCTTAGTTCTCTTGTGATATTCTAGACTCCAAAACAAATCATTTTTCAGGAAAGGAATCCTGCAATAAAATTTTCGACAGTATCAAGCTTGGCTTGTAAAGTAACTACCACATATTTTCCGTTGGGAAGTCCAAGCAATAGGACCTCCGCCCAACAAAGAAAGCATTGTGAAACACCAAGTTTCTGTAATCAGGACCTCTGTAATTCGTAAAAGCAGGACTGGTATTCATCGATTTGAATTTATCTACATGACAAATACACAAACCGCATAGTGATGTCCGATTTGGTAACAGCCGCCATTATACTACCCAATGCCTCTTAAAACGGAAATTTTCCCTTTATTGGATGAAATAGATTTTTGCAATTGAGATTTATCTGAAAGCTCCACTGGGGTGCGTTGGTCATTCTTAGATTACAAATGAAAATTTGCAAGAGTTTTGAAATTGAAGTAAAAGAAAACAAACATTGTTTAATTCTTATTCCGTAATATTTGATTGAAATCGGCAGTGGAACATTAACTTCTGTTTATAAGCACACATCTCCAGTTGGACGGCAAGTTAATATCTATGTATTGGTATTATTAGCAATTAAGAAAGAGCGAATTTCATTTACGGTTTTGCTATCATACCAAAAACCATATCAAAAACAATATTTTGTGATTTTCTTAGTTAGTAGTTAGTGAACTGATTTTTCATGCTCACCTTTACTTGAGCTCATGTCATGTGGATATTTCGCGAGGACTCTTTCTTACCATTTTCTTATTCTCTAAGGGTACCTCCGCATAGAGCTGAATTTTGTGCACCTTTGTCTTCATCTTATTATCTGAACCCGCCGGTACCACTCGGTACCATCGATTTAGAAAATGGTGCTCATATTTTTACAAATTATTCATTGTAGGCAATAAATGCGAAATATATTTCTGGCAAAGGTTTATGGATTCTATACATAAGATTGTTGGTGAACAAAAAATTGGCATGCAAAAGAAAAATGCGTCTTTGTACTGTCCATTCATTTTTAATTGTAAAGCACATGGAAAACAATGCATTCTTTGTTTCAGAAATATTTAGCTACGTCACGCCCCATTGGAAAACGTTAAAATATTATGTATTGACTCAGATTTAAAGGAAAAATCTATTAAATTAGCGTTAAGAAAATTTGCAGGAATTCATGGCTAAGACAAGATTTCCTATCTTCCAGAAGGTATACGTACTGAATTTGATCTTGACTGTTCAAAAGTTCTAGCTGCAGTTACTTATATCAGGAGAAAGAAGGATCTGTTGCTGATTATACATTTCATAAATCGAAAACGTTAAATTTGACCGTTTTTTGATTAGTAATGTTACCGATCGATTCACAGACCGCAGATATTCAGTTGCCATCCCACTTTAGATGTTATGCCCACAAACTAAATTTATGTGCAATTACCGATACAAATCAAATTTTTCCGAATAGCAATACAACTATTTCCGAAATTCATGAGCAGGTAATTAGCAAATATACCAAGTCATGGAATTACGTCGGGAGTCCAAAATCATCGGAAATCATGCGTAGTGCCATCCGACACACTCTAAGTTCTCCGGAAGGCACGAGGTGGACTAGCCTATATGATTGTTTAAGACAGATTGCTGCAATTCGCTAAAAAGGTGTTCAGTTGCACAGAGCCTGATTAGGGTTAAAAACCCAATTTTTGAACTTATTTACAGCTACATTTCTATAATGCAGACTTGTAAGAAAAGATTCTAATGTAGTTGGACTAGGTCGCGGGTCAGCTCTCGGAAAAATGGGTATTCCAATGATGAGAAGACGAATCAGTCCCTAATCGGACACAAAAATATAATTTCAGAGTGAATGATTTGTCCAATATAAGTTATGAGATGTATATTTGTGTTAACTCCAATGGTTGTTTATTTGTGTCACTAAAGCCCGAATACAGTTGTGCTAGTTTTGACTGTTTTAACTAATACTTAACTAAAAATAATTCACTGTATTTCTAGTCTATGTCCTAGTCATTCAGTTCATTATTTATATATCTACGTTTAATTTTCAAATACAAACAAATCACTGATTCACTTCTATACTTATGGTTAATTATTCACTTCAAATAGATCACTGATTCATTTATAGCTCTGGCTGGTTGCCGAGTTCAATATTGGGAATATTATCCTGTAGATGTCCCCGTATTTACTATCTCAGGAGGAATTATGTATCCCTATCACGGGTCTACGCACGGGTGGTCTCGTATCTATGGGAACACATACTAACTAGAATACGGATAGTCTCGTATTCATAGAGATAGGCGTGGATATACCCACATCTCGGTAAATATAGAATACGCGGTCTCGTATTCCCTGGAACATATGCGGATAAATACACGTCTCGATGAATAGAATACGGATGGTCTCGTATTCGCTAGCGGAGATTTGGATGTACACAGACCTTAAAATACAGGGGTACTCTCGTGCTTCACTAGAGATAGACGTGGATATACATTCGCTTCGGTAGTTCGAATACGGATGGCATCGTATTTACTGGCGGTGATTTGGATTTTCACACAGCTCAATATATAGAACATATATAGAATCAGTCCTGTTAAATATATGATTTCACCTAACTAGACTGGCGGATGGTTGGGAGGATTGCCACTCTCAGCAAGCTTTGATCTCGCTTAGCAATCACACAGCGAGATCTTGTCGGGTTGACTGGTTAAGATCAACTGCCCGCTATGACCTGGCGGCTCGCCTTTTATAGCACTGTTTGCCGCCGGCAGGCGAACAACCAGTACTCATTGCCAACAGCAGCGGACGGTTATCAGTATAGTTGACTGTTATATGTCAGATATCACTGGGTGAGCGGATGATCACTAGTAACATATGTCTGCGCATCGCATAACTTTGTATATCATATGTTACTAGGTGTCGTTCAGACGTATGGGTTATGGATGGAGAGGTTTGTAATGAGGGCCACTTTCAGTGCACGCTGAAATGGATTTCGTTACAATATCTCAATTTTTTTTTCCTAAAATAGCCCTGTACAAAACTACAGCTCTCTAAATTAACACATTCTTAAGTTATAGCTCGAACGGACAGAAGGACATACTAAATATAATGATCATTATCTAATCGGAATCTGATATCCTTGACAAAGTTGGTTGATAAAAAACGAAAAAAAATCAACCAACAAACTCAATTGAAAAAATTTGAATCCAAGAAATGCTTTCCTGTGCGCTTAATAATATTGGTTGCACACTTAAATCACTATTACTACACTGCTAACCAATCATCATGAGCGCACTGATGAGCTCATGATGATTGGTTGGGTGAATGTAATTGTGAATTTTGTTCTAGCACCGGGACTAAACTCATATATATCCTTCGCATTCATTGCCCTTTTAAATCATGATTCTCATTGGTGAGTAATTCAAATAGCTCATCGCTGAGCATAATCATGATTATCAGGGGTGATATTGTTTAGAAATTCAGAAAACAACAAATCTGGGATTATCACGCATGTAATATGGCTGCACGAAACTACAACTGTACTGTTATACTTTCGTGCAAGGATACGACACGCAATCGCAAACATATAGAAATATTATTATTGAAATGCGGCTAAAATATATGCGCATTACAAATATCATCAACAATTTGATTATTATTTTTAACTTTTTTTCTAAATAGGAATATACTATCCATAAAAATATGAAAAATTATTTACCAATGAGCAAAAAATACTTAAACTTATCCGAAACTGGACGACTTCAATTACACTTCACTTTAAATTATATTTCACCTTCCTTGCTTCGCTTTTCACAAAGGAATCAAATAGAAGGATATAATTCTGTCCGCACTTCAAAGGCGCATAGCAAAAGACAAAGTAACATTTTTAGCGCAAAACCATTTATCTGCCTTTCAATCGTACATTAGATGTACTAGACATACATATCAGTATCCATACCAATTTATTGATGAGCTGATAGATGAGTTGGCGAAGAGCTCAAATTATGTGAACTGATGAGTGTTGTTTACCAGGGTATAGTTTGAACATAGAAAAAAAATGTTTAAACTATGCTCACTAGGAAGGCATAACGGCTTTGTAGTATAGCAGTTATCAGTTTATCATATAAGAACAGCGGAGAACAATTTGTCATATGTATCGATTTGATTTTCTTCGCTTTCAGTATTTCCATTACTACGCATTTACATTTATTCACGGCAAGAAATACTCACACTGCCAAACTTAGATGTTGTTGTGCAATTCTTGGACTTTTTATTCATTTATTGCTAAACCACCCTTAATTTTCCAACGAATGAATTGATTTATATTATAAATTCCCAGTTGAATAATTTCCATTTGAAATAATTTTCCCTACGTCTCTGACCATCCTCTCTGCCTTTTTACTTGACAGAATTATTCCAACTCCCCAGATTCAGTCGACTTGAAAATGGAATATATGTGTATATACAAACAAAGCTTTCCCAACCACAGGGGATGACCTTTAGCCTAATATAAATCGATACATAAATTTTTGAACATGATGAATTGAATTAATAATTGAGTAATTATGTTATAACAGCGGTTTTGAAGTTGGGGAATTTAAAATCAATACACCAGGGATTGGGAAAATAATTTTAATTACATACTCCTCATCTATTTTGCGTACGGATAAAATATGTTATAAATCATACTAATGATGAGATACCTATACTATGAAGAGATCACTCGTGTTTGGATTCATGCCTCGTTTTTCGATAATATATAAAATACCGGTGTTATCAAGACTGTTTTCATTCAATTTGCATCAAATTACCCATCAAAATTGCGTTATCTCTTCTGGGAATAGGGTTAATAGATACAATAATAAAAACATTCGGCATTAAATTTAATTGGAAGACATTTTAAAATAAAACGTAAATTTGATGTTGAAATTTTATTACGAAAAAATTATGTAAGTAATATCATCTTTCGTCAACACTATAATAATCTGTCCAGGGTATTGTACAGTTTGATAAGATTTATAGCTTTTATGAATGCGCTGTTATCATCGGTTTCTTTCGATTAATTTCACTTTAAGGACGGATTGTTAACTTCAGTCAATTAGTGGCGCTATACTCAGTGGTGCCCTTACAAAGAAAACTATAAAAATTTCATTTGTAATACAGACTTAACATTAATAATAACATTTCCATCTCAATAAAAAATAAATATCTCAGTGGTGGATAAACGTAAATTATTTGCACTTAGTTAAATGTTAGGAAATGAAGGACATGGTGAAAAATTTTACCAGGTGGTTGATAACAGAAAAGATTGCACGCTAACTTTAATTATTGCACAACGAGCAACTGATAGATAATATATCCGAGAGGATATTCCGCTGCGCACAAAAGTAGGATATGTAATTTTTTTTTCATCATACGCATATTACTTACACTCTCTAGAATTCTAGACAGACAAACAAGGAATTTGCATTTGGAAAAGCATGTTTTGACATTATAAACCATGCCTACTCAAGTTGTTTGACAGCCCAGAATTGATTGACATGACAAGCAATTTGGCAACATACATAATGTAAAATTCTGGAATGGCATTTTCTTGCTTCATTTCCATTGAAATTTTAAACCACTACCCTCCAAAGTATTTGTGATTTCAGTTTATATTTCAAGAAATGTATATTTGTATAGTTCAGCCTTTGTAAACTGTGCCAAAAACTGGAGGTAATGTGCAAGCATACCTTAAATGATAGGAAAAGTCGAGATATCGACAAATTTATTCAAAGCATATTGATTTGGAATTGCAATTTTAACAGTAACTCAGTAATTCAGGTAACGACAAATTTATTCAAAGCATATTGATTTGAAATTGCAATTTTAACAGTAACTCAGTAATTCAGGTAACGTGGTACACTCGCTTAAAAGTATCAACATTTTTAGAATTATTGAAATGGTACGACTCTTTTCACGCGTGTAATGAATTCAATTTCATATGATACATTTATGAGGATTTTTTTTTTTCTAATAAATCAGATTATATCGAAGTTTAAAATCGAATTGACTTTTCTATAATTGCAAGGATCGTATAACCGAAATAGAATTCGTTCTTGCGTAACATTTTCTTCGAGGAAATTTTCAATTGCAATACATAGAGCATTGGGGGAATAGCAAGAAAGTGGCGGTCGAAAAACGAAAACATTCCAAACGAGTTGAATTGATTCAAGTCCCATTTATTTTTTGCACAAATCAGTTTTATAATATGACCTCAAAGTACACTTTGATTATTTTTGCGAACTCATTTCAATGGAAGAATGAGATAAGAAATGGATTGTAAACTTATATAATTGTCCCACCGGTGGGATAGAAATATTATTTTGTTTGAAAAGTGTAGAAAATTATTTCACTTAGGTGAAGATCGGGTAGCCCCGGACGGCGGGTAACCGCGGACATTTAAATTTCGAAGAAACTAACCACGTTGCGTTGATAATGCTTCATCATTTTAAATGAGCGCCCTCTGGAGTGAAAATAAATCCAACTCAGTTGCAACCTGGGCGCCGAGTAAGTTACACGTGAGTGTGTGTTTTGTTCTTGGCAAACAATTTTCGTCGCTACTGTCAAACTTCATAGAAGGTTATCAAGTTCAGTAAGTAAGTGTGCATATTTGACTTCTTTTGCTTAATATTTTAGGAAATTTTATATATTTTAAGGTTGTAATAATATTTATAATATTTCTTGTACTATTTAAGAGCTAAGTTTAAAAATGTTGCCTGATAGCGATCGGGTACCCCCGGACACGATAATGTCGGGTAAATCTGGACGTGGTTTTAAGTTTTGTATTCCTCAACATTGTGTAACAAACTACAATTGTTTTGTCAGTTTGCTTATTTATGGACACTTATTTGAAATGTTTTTACTATTGTTGCAGAAAGATTAGAAATATGCCAAAATTTAAGAGAAGAATTAATGATAGAGGTAAATGGGACGTAATTAAAATGAAAAAAGCAGTTAAATGTGTAATGGATGGCAAGTTATCAGTAATGCAAGCGGCAGACTCACTACACGATCGTCTGAAAGTCACCCCGAAGTTGGGGCGATTTGAATCCACATTTTTCGAGAGCTTTTCTATGCAACTATATGAACACGTTAAAGAACTGGGCAATCGTCTAATGCCATTGAGTAGGAACAAGTTTTTTAAATTAGCATTTGATCTAACAGAAAGTCTCAAAATCCCTCATAGATTTAATAAAGAGAAGGGAATGGCAGGAAAAGACTTGTTTTACAGTTTTACCAAAAAAATATTCGAATATGGTTTTCAGAGCTCCCGAATCGACGAGCATTGCGCGGGCTGTTGGGTTTAATAAACCGCAAGTAAACCGTTTCTTTGATCAGCTTGATCACCTTCACGGGAAACAAAAATTCCCTCCTTCTCGAATTTACATCGCCGATGAAACAAATGTACATAAAAATGATAAAGTCATTTCGATAAAAGGTAAAAAGCAGGTTGGCAAATTAACGTCTGCAGAAAGAGGTCAAAATATCACATTAACTTTTGCCGTTTTATACCATCGCTTTTCATTTTTCCACGGAAGAAAATGGATAAGAACGGTCGCTTGATGATAGGTGCTCCACCAGATAATATTGCGATTCCACAAGATTGCGGATGGATAAACGGTGACGTGTTCTTGCAATGGTTGCAGCATATTAAACAGCATATTAAGCCTACAGAAACGAATTGTATCCTCTTAATCTTAGATGGCCATGCTCGCCATAAAGATCTGGCAGTTATAGAATATGCACGGAAATATCACATACATGTGCTTAGCAGACCTTCTCATACAACTCATAAATTACAACCGTTGGACAGGAAAATGTTTAAACATTTTTAAGGCCGCATTTGCAACTGCAAGATCAGCGTGGATCCGAAGAAATCCTGCGGGTAGAATTACTGACTCCACTAGTCGTATATTGCTTGCAACTGAACCAGTGCCTTCAACAAGCTCAATAGATTTATTACAAAAGCTGTCACCATTTTCTAATGCATAAAAAAAAGCTAGGAAACGCGGGCTCGAAAAACCAAAAGGAGCGAGATTATAACATATTCACTATATAAAAAAGATCTAGAGGAAAGACAGAAAAGTATCTGAACTGTAAAAAAGCGGTTTGAGTCAAACTCAATGGGCGAAAAGTATGCGCTTGCCCGTTGAATGTATACGGGCACAATTTATTCTTGTGAATTTACTTGCACACTTTTCATTAGAAATTGATGCACTATTGGTGAACTACAATGGTCTAAAAAAGCTGAATTAAGGTGCGTGCCTATGGGCTTTTAAAGGGGCTGAATTAATTCGTATGCCTAGGCCTACAAAAGAGCTGAATTAAGGCGTATGACTGCGCCTATAAAGTTGCTTAGAATTATTATCACTGACTTATAACAATGGACTGAGCGTATTGTCATTTTCCTATAGGAAAGCATGGCACAAGTTTATATAGTTCTCTCTTTCGCCCTATGGCAGAGTTGGAGCTACCAACACAAAATATTGTATTCTGGAACGTTTGCTTATGCCATTTGATATTTTTATGTTGGCTACAGATACAATCACCGCAGAAGGAATAAGATAAAGATAGTGTTTACCATACTCCGTCTCTCTTGCCCATAAGCAGGATTCAGTTAAGAATAACTCTTGAAAATTAAAGTCGGAATGAGTTTAATTCCTTATAAGCGATTAAAATATCACTTGGACACAAGAAAATATATTTTTTTATTAAATTCGATTTACGGGTGTCAAATTTCATCTGATTGGTTGAATTTTACATGTTTTTTATGTAATCGTTTTAAAGGGTGCTCTAACGGTGATATACAGAAACACAATATTTTTTGTGCCACATGAAATAGCAAATCGCTCAGTCCATTGTTATAAGTCAGTGATTATTATGGACAAGTCATTTATTTTTTCTTGGAAATTTATATGTGAGTTTTGCATACGAATGTTTGTGCTCTATTGTCGACCGCGCACTAGGCAGTCAAAAGCCTTGGGTAGTTTCAATTTTTTTTTTTATGAATTTACACGGTTTTCTTTAGAATTTTATGCCGTCTAAATGAATTAGATTGACTGACGTAAGTAGGTATTTGGTTTAAAATTAATATGCACGGTTCGCATGTGTGCCTTGGGGTTGCAACTTATACAGGGCACAGGCTTGTGGTGCTTTCAAATTAAGATATTGATATTGTAATTATGTCATATTGCAATAATAGAATTTCAGAGACACACTTGCGGTTTACGATACCGAGAATTAATTATAGAACTTATATTTGATTCGCATCTTATAATTTGCCATTTAATTTGTCATTTGACTTAAGAAAGCTCCACGCACGTACAAAATGCGAACAAATGTTATAACATTACTTGTTTATATAATGAAAATAAAAACGAAATAGATACTTCAATTTGGCAAGTGTCAAATATTAAATGTCAGAAAATATTTCAGCCAATATTGCAGTATAAAATTCAGTTCTAAAAGGTTCGTGTATTAAATGATTATCGTTTATAACTAAGGTCAAATTACAATAAACTCTCTATACCGCGAAATTTTTCGCAATTTCAATATTGAGTTCCAATATACTACATACTGAGTGTATACCGAGCGTATACCGAGCTCTTTCTTAGTATATAGGGACAGAATTGCGGTTTAGCGCAAATTGCAATATGGAAATTGCTAGTCTGCCTCCGGTATAAGATATCTCTTTCTAGAATTTATAGCTATCAACTCTTCCTGTTCTCTCTATATTCTAAGAGTCGCGACATCAAGGCTCCAGAGAAGAAAACTTCCTGACTAGAGCTTTAGTTGGGAGTTCGTTTTGTCATGGTTTCCTAAAATCAACACAGTTCTAAAAATATCGCCATCAGCAAGGGAAATTACGCCCAAAACTGTAGTCTAATACAAGTCTAAAGAATATTTTTTACTGTTATGAATTTCAATCACAATTCCTGGGAAAAATAAATCCACAAGTTATTTTTCCTATCATATTAAAACTCTTCAAGAAATATATTATATGCAAAAGCCTGCAGCACGTCTAAAAATAGTATTGTTATTGAATTAATCATATATAAGTAGGTACTCGTTCATATTATTATAATTTCTTATTTCCTTTTCTATCTAACATTACCGCTTATTTCAAGTGCTATTCAGTTACACATCCAACGAAAATGCCATCAGTAATAATCTGAAAATATATTTTTCAACGAACGCAAAAAGAATGTCAAGTCAAACCCAGAGCTAAAGCAAACATTTTGAATAATTCATTAAATGAAAAGCTAATATAATTGGCACAAAGTCAGAGCTTAAGTCAAATGTTGAAAATGTGCGCTCCTTAGTACCAAATGTAACAGCCCTTATGGAGCACTTGAGCTTGATTGCCCACTTGACATTTTTCCTTTGTGAAAATCTTGAGCTTTTCTAGGTAAGTGAGAATATTTGTGTTTATTCTTCGGGTCCCATAATAGTTAAAATGAATTTAAGGTTAATTTGACTAAGAGCTGACCCGAAGAAAATTAGGTCAAGGAAGCTATAGGACAGTTTCTCATTAACTGAATGACAAATTGTTTCCGGTCGGAAGGGTGGTTGCATTATTATATCTAATCTTAATTCGACAAAATTTGAAATTATGTCTGACAACTTTTTGGAAGTTTTATAACTAACGTGGAATGATTTGTTTCTAACTTTTATGTAAATACATTCACATCTACAAACGATATCCAATTAACATAATATCTACTAAGTAGAAGTAGGCTTTTATCTCGTATAAGTTTCTCTGTGTGGGTCCATCTGTAAAATTGGCGCAGATGTGCAGACATCTCTTATTCTCTAGGCAGCAGCTCCTCCTATCATATATCATTATTTTCCCTAGATATAATTTATCAAGTTGTCTATTCATTCTTGGTCTTTTTCTCAAAATCTTCAGCACTCTAACTCTTAGTCTGCTTTGTTTGGTGGTCCAGCCCTTATTAGGACGCAGTACAAAGGATTCCGACATTATCTTTGATTAATGAGAATTGCTTTTGTAATTAAAGTTTTACTCATCTGTTACTGTTTTAAAAGTGCTTTAAATCTTCTAGAGAATTTACCAAAACAAGGGACTATATAGAATGTTTGCCAGTTATTATCGCTTTGTTAAGACATTCATTAGATGGACATTAAGGAAATTTTGTCTAGATTTTCGTATTGTTCCTATATGAAATATGTAGATGCTGAAATCTTCTGTCAAGTAAGGTCATATTTCAGGCATGTCCTTGGGCATTTTCATATTTTAACTGTTATATGTACATATATTATAGATTGTATGCACGAATACTAATTACATACATTATCAGGTTGTTGTTGATTAAATATGCTGCAGGGTGCAGGGTGTACACATACACATATATGTATGTACGCACATATGTAAAACCCAAGGCGTTATTATACAATTCAATTCTTCTATGTTATGATATATGATTTAGTCCAGCATGCCATAATTTATTGGTATGTAACGAAGGAATAGCATTGGAATGTTTGCATATTGACTATATCCTTCACAAGGTGCTTTTTTTTAAGCTGCAACCAATTCTGTTAGACGTACGATAATTCTCGTATATGTACGCGAGTTTCTACTCAAGTACGATGTACGAGACAAAATGTATTCTCGTACTCCAAAGTACGAGAATTTTGGAGTCAAATATTTTCCAACTAGAATTTTCACACTATGGCAATACTACAAACAAAGAGCAATAAAAGATAAGTTTTAAGAAAAATAAGCAGAACCGTAACCATCTTGAATTTCGTTCAAACACTATAATTTCCATAAATTTGTTTTACCCCCAATGTTTTTTTTAACCCATTTAGAAAATTGCGTTGCAATTTGTTATAACTTGATTTTTCTGTGGGAGCGATAGTTTTACGCTCAAAACCTGATCTCATCATTTACTTCGGGGAAAAGTGCCGATAGCATCTAAAACAACTATACATAGAAATTAAAGCACGTTTTCCTTTTGAAGATGAATTACTGATGGCATTGGCAGATTTAAGTCCCGACAAAGCTTTATCGCCAAGACACCAAAACGATACTCCATCACTCATGTTTTTATGAAACCTTCGTCCTAAGGCAAAACCGTCAGACCCTAAGATACTGCTGCAAAATTTTATGATAAGTGGCGACTTCTTCTCTTGATCCAACTTCTTCCACACAGAAAAGAAAATTGACATCTTTTGGCACAAACTTTTCCGAATCCGCATTGCTGATGAAGACCACATCTGTTGGGCTATCAGTTTTAATTTTCCGAAATTCCAATGCTTTTATCGAGAAGATTTTTGGCAAGAACAACCCCAACAAAAACGGAATTAAGGAACAAGGTCTTAACAAATATCGTAAAGGGAATCGTCCTTTCAGCTCAATGTGTTAAAAAAACAATCGAAAAATGACTTCTTTGGGTTCAAACTTACCATCGAAATGATAAGTCGCGTAACGTTGTCTGTCATATTCCAAAATACACATGCTATTGCAATGCGACCTGATGATGAAAATGTCGCCAAAAATCGTCACCCTAGTATTGGTTTCTCGTAAACGCCAAAATGCACTTTTTGAGCCGCGCCCTGAAGTTGATTTGGGGGTTTCATGACTCGCTTTTTCTTTCTCTCTTATATGATTTCGACCAGCTCAATTGGTTCTCCTTTAATTCAATATGAATTTTGTCGTATTCTACATTAAAAACAGGATTTTTAGAGTGCTTTTGTTGTATCTGCAATTATGGTGGCATTTACGACAATTTATCCATACATTTTTGTCCTTCCCATTTTTAAAATATTGTTTTGTTAATGGAGTGTCGTAAACACCAATTTGCTTCGCAATGTCATATTCACGGTATACGGAAAACAATGTATGCCACATACTGATATAGCTTCCACCATATTGTAGCAAAAACGTATAGTACCTATTATTGGCATTTGGAAATTCTCCGTTGATTTCCGGTGGTCATATTTACTTGCGCGTGCTACGAAGAGCACAGAGAGGAAAATAATTTCACAAAAGTAGAGAGAACTTTTGATCGACAAAATAGAGACTCTTCAACTGCTATTATTTGCTACGATTTGCAAAATGTCTTTTCACAACCAAGAGGATACGCATCCAATTATTATAATAAGAGGATGGCGTTTGTTTTCAACATTACAGGTATTTGTTATCTTAACAAAATTACCTATTGCGCAATTAGCGGTCGCAGAGGGAACGATATAGCCAGTGCTGTAATAAAGATTTTGCAAGCCCTATTATCCGATATTTCAAGAGTAAAATAAATAATATTGTGGAGCGATTGGTGTGTTCTATAAAATAAAAACCAAATTACTTCAGTCGCCATTTTACAGTTTCTTCATGACAATCCAATCATTAATTCAGTTCAACAAAATATTTCAGAAACTAGCCATTCTCAAATTCAAGAGACGACTCAGTTGACAGCGCGATGGATAGATACTTGAAAGGTCTAGAGATTCATAGTCAACCCTATTTATTTCAGATATGAAAAGACATAAAATACGAAAACATTTCACTAAAGCTATTACAAATGCAAAATAAAGACTTCAAAGCTTATTCGGCTTAAGGCACTTTCACATCAAAAACAACAACCGAAAAGCCGAATTTATACCACTTTAAAATAAAATATTTGCTCCACTGATTAATAAAATAATGGGAAATAAGACAAACTAATAATTTTACTAATAAAATAGTTATATTTATCTCAGATTCTTAAGTGCAAAAAAATGATTGAACTTTTAGACCCAGCGATCAGAGAGGTCTCATCAGTATGGTTATCTATGATTGCCTATCATAGAAGTTCAATGATGGAGGTCACACCATTTGCCCATATAAATACTTTTTATAAAAGTTAGTTTGTTATTGCACCTTTCAAATTGGGTGATTGTTCCCCTACAATGGAGATTTCTTGTCTAACAGAATGAAATTTATTGAAAATCATTGCGATAAATTTACAAAATGTATTTTAAGTGCAAAAAAATGAGATTGAACTTTCAAACGCAGCGATCAGAGAAGTCTCATCTGTCCATCGTATAATTTCTAATCAGATTTATAAGAAAAACACAACTTTTATGTTTTATCGACCGAATTCTTTTATAATTTCAGATTTTTTAATGAAAATATTGTATCCAGTCCTTTATTTTGTGATATTATTCTTATACTGGATTAATAAAAAAAAATCGTTATGAAATTAATCCTCTTCTAATTTACTTTATATATTTTCTAACTCTAGGAATCAAACAATGATTAGGTAGTGATATTTTGATTTGAAAAAGCTACTGAGTCTTTACGTGTCGTATTAAAACTGGATTGGATTAATACATCGAAGCTATATGAAATTAATAGAATTTATTATAAGCTTGGATTGAATTCAATTTATATCTAATCTACTAAATTCTATTACGATCTGTGTGGTCCATAATAATCGAAAAACAAAACTTTGATAATACGAAATTAATCAGTATATTCATACAAAATTGGTCGGTCGTATGCTAAGAAAATTGTGTGGCAAGTACACTGGAAATGTTAATCTATACCCTTAACGCGCTTACTACAAAACCATATTCAATAAAAACGGTAATATTACGTATCATTTTACCCGAGAGCACAACAATACTCTACATTATATCCTTAGCTTACACTTCAAAGAAGACAAATGTCCAATCGGCTTATTTTGATTTTTTCACCAACAAAACCTTTTAAACGTGATCCCCCAAAACTGGGAAATTGGTCGATACAACAAACCAATACTGGGGTGATGAAATAATGACTCGGACCCAATCCTAGCCTGATCTAGATGGCTTTTATTTTCGAAACAAGACTTTACACAATGTTAATACAAAAAATGTTTTAAAAAATTTATCAAATAAAACTTTTATAAAAAACTGTTATCAAGAAAAACGTTACGAATTCCACATAGTTTGAGAAAATGCATAAACTTATGTGATGACGTGTCAAAAATAAAGATTTCGGGGTTATGTATGTAATTAGCTTTAGAAAACTCTCGAATTCATAAAATTTGCAAAGTTTGGTACATAATAACTTAATAATGGTACATCAAGCAGATAATTTTGTACTTGAGTATGGAAGATCTTGGGTTGGAAGAAGAAGTGACGGAAACAAAACAGTAAAAAAATGTTGGTTACTAATGCATTTTTGTTTGAATGTTGGTATTTTCAGAGACGAAAAACTAACACAATAATGATATTATTGCAAAGAAATTTCAATTTGTAACAGATATCAAAACTTTTTCTGTTTATTTTGAAAAACTTAAATTGCGTAATGCAATGATAAAGGAAATAAAGTCAATAATGTTAACCACGGTAGCGGCGAGCAGTTCTTGTTTTTATATATTTTGCATACAATTTGGCGTTTTGAATTCATTTCATTACCGTCAGATGGAATGATGTGCTTTCGGAAAGCATTAATTTGTTTTCAATGCTCTGTGGACTGTAGCGCATGCTCGGGAAGTGTATGCCGCCATTTTCTGCATTAAGTATATGTGTGTAGATTTCGCGGAATTTTTAAGCGTTATCATTGGTAATTTCTTATTTTTGCTACGAAGCTTAGAAATTGTTTGGCAGTTTTATTCTGGTTATAGGTAAAGAATTGTGAGGAACTATTATTTAATCATGAACTTGTTAGTAAAATTCGGTCCCATAATTACATATTGCTAGGTATGCAATTTTTTGTGGTGATCCATATATGCCCGTGATACGGTCTTTTGAAAAATGTGGGAAATTCTGCTTAGTAGATGTAACTTTATCATCGTATCTCCATGAAATAAACGTTATTTGTTTTGGGAAGCTTTGAGGTTTTCGAATATTTGCTTTCAAGGATAATGGATATTCCGGTTATCCTTGAATATCTCAAAATGTGCAGTCGCGATATTTTTTATGATATTGTATGGATCTTAATCCCTAATCGGTTTTAGTGAAGCTGTAGGAAGTAGAAAATGGTTGTTGGTAAAGTCAAATCTAACTCTTTAAAGTAGTTCTTTGGTTATCTAGTTAATAAAATGGTAAAACTCACATAGTGTGACATTGCCAAAATTATGTGAAACAGTACAATTCAGAGTTCTCGGAAGAGTTTTATTTGAAGAGCGGTTTCAGTGAAATAAAATTTGCCCAAGCAATAAATGATGCCAGACAAATTACAAGGAAAAGTGTCTGACCAACAGCACAGAGCGCATACATTTCGTTTGCCCCTTGGCTGCTCCTCACGCAAAACATTTTATAAGATCCAAAAAAAATCTATAAAAAATCCGACATCAAATCTAAAATCTCGGCATGCCTATGCGATCTTAATGCTGTGCAGATGCCCGAAATGCTTTGGAGTACAATGCAGACGAATAGTACAGTTTCAAATAGCTTTGCATGTAGATATGGTGATTTGTTTAAATTTTCAAATTGCATGCTTTTATGCGTTTATATTCCACTGTTCGAAATCGTGAGCTTTTTTTTTATGGTAACCCCCCTTAACTCCGTAAACGGTGTTTTACCGATAATTTCATATAACTTGTGCCTAGTTCGTGTAACAAAACCAACTATCGTACGATTTTAGTTCATTCTAAGTCAGGTTTACATGGTTTTCCAATATGATAAGTCCCAACAAATGATTTCCGTTTGATCTAAGTGATTGTTTACTTATCTAAACTCAGAGAAAATATTTTCCACTCCCACATGTTGATAGATGAACAACTTTATGAGAACCACTGAATTTCCCTTCTACCAATCTTTAGTTTTAACTTTTCAATTCAAATTAAAGCTGCATTTTTATAGTTCCAAAACATTTCAGATCAAAAGTTTCTAGACCAATGTAAAATACCTTACAGAGAGAAAACTTGAACTAAATCAAGGAACATAAGTTAGTAACATACAAGAAAAAAATTAATAGGACCCCTACTCTTTGCAAAGTTCTCCTAATAAACTGGATTCCTTAGAACATGGGGTTAGCTACGTTGGACTTCAAAAGAAACGTCAGAAGTTATTCTGCAGACATACAGAGGTGAAGGAGACGATTACCGTCACAGAAGAATAGAATGGACTACATCAGATTTTTTTAAGATGATAAACTAATAAGTGGAACATAAACCTGTAAATTAGCGGATAAAGATGATATCCTCATCGTAGTCCGACGAAAATGACTCCAAGAAGGACTTTTTTCTTTTTTTAAATTTTAATCAACAATTCTAAATGAAATTTTTCATGGTGATTATATACCCCCAAAAACATGGAAAAAGGCCACCACTCAGATAAACTTAAATCGT
Organism: Dioctria linearis; assembly: GCA_963930735.1. Lineage (NCBI taxonomy): Eukaryota > Metazoa > Arthropoda > Insecta > Diptera > Asilidae > Dioctria > Dioctria linearis. The sequence goes on along the minus strand of OZ005741.1, from coordinate 53,078,816 downwards.
TCCATTATCCTAACTTCATTTGTTCTAAGAGTTATGAGAAAAAATTATTCGTCAGAGAGGAGCACCTTAAGATTATCTATTAAACAGAGAATAATTTTGCCTACAAATTAGCAATAGTAACAGAAATACCTTTCCTAACCTGAATGCATGGTACCTGTAGAAAAGATAATCAGAACAATATCCTCGCTTAGGGCAAAGCGAATCGCGTCGAATTCAATGCGTCTAAGTCCCAAAACTGTCTCATCTCATTCAAAGGAGCTCATCGTTTATCTAATGCAGTTTCTTTGGATGGAGCACTGATCTACGATGAACCATCTTCACGCATTCTTGGCATTAATATTTCCCGTAAGTTAAGCTGGTCAGAGCACATCCTCTCAGCTGCCAAAGAAGCATCAAAATGTCTTGGTTTTCTGAAAAGGTGTAAGAAATATTTCAGCCTGTCAAATCTAGCGCTCCTCTGCAAGTCTTGTATCAGATCTAGAATGGAATACAATTCACATATCTGGGCTAGGGCTAGTCGCAAAGCCTTAGCTTCATTGGATATTATACAAAAGAGAGCCTTCAAGCTCATTGGCGATTGGGCAATAACTTGTCATATCGCCTTTCATAAAAAAAATCGCCCTATGCTCCTTGTAGAACATTGTAAGTTAATAACAGAACACTGCTTAAAGGTAACAAATGCCTGTAATCGTCAAACATGTTGTAGGTTATATTTGCAACAGGTGAATTTTAGTAATACTTTTCAATACATAGGTTAACATATTTTTTTCGTGAGACACTGCTTGGTACAACAAAGGATGTCTTCATCAAGCAGAAATTTTATCTCTATTGCTACGATAGATACTATTCAATGACCTATTAGTTCAATGCTGATGAACTTGTATAATTATTATTATTCGAAAGAAAATTCGGTCGCTTGTTTTCTACACATGAACTCTCAAGAAGCCTTATATATAAGAACAAGAACTAGATGTCGCATGGCATACTAGAGCAAAGTCTACAGATTGTGAAATGGGAAATGGTGCATTCTGGAATGGACTATAACATGTTTTAGAGCGTTCCGAAAGCAAATCGTTTTATAATATCAGTTTTGTGTACATTTGATCGACTTCCTCCACATTTCAAATACGAAAAAATATGAATCACTCGACGTATACATCATTTCAAATTTTGTGGTCCATTCCGTAATGGCTGGATGCCATATAAATTTTGTATACTTTCTTGGTACTGCATGCAACATATAGTTCTTGTACCATGCATGATAAGACTCAAGTCAGAATAAAAGTATTTGTCTTTACAAATCATGATCCTCAATTTTTGTAGTTTTCCCAAGTGCATACAAAAGACAATCCAAACCATCTTTCATGGAGTTCAACGGACTCAGTATGTTCGATAATCTGGTGCCAATAATAGTCTTCATCTGTTTAGATGATCCTTACAAAGTTATTGTATAATTTAGAATGGATAACATAACAACTGTAGCAATTGCTACTGTTTATTTACTGCTTTTTAGTAACACTTTCTAGTAAGTGGCCTTAATATTATTCACAACAAATTTTTTAACTCGCAACTTACAAGTACCTACCGAGAAATTTTTCCTCAAGCACAATTAATTTGACTACAACTTCAGGTGAGGACCACTCCTCGAGATAATCTTTTAAAAGTACACGATTCGAATTTCGATTCCTGAAATATTCCTTCGTTCGATGTCTTCGATGAAACTTAATATCTTGTTTTATTTTTTAAGCTGTCGTATACGTGGGGCCCTCAGTTGGGATAAAGATAAGAGGAATTTGAAATTGGGGATGAATTTTTCTGTGGAAAAAAACCATCTAGTATGTACATGGAAATTTATTCTTTCGAGTAATAAATAAAAAGCGACAAGTATGTAAGCGAAAGTGTGACACAAAGAAATTTATCTGCAGAAAATTAATCTCCATGAAATTTTTATTGTTATTATATTCTCATAAATATCTATATCTATTTACCAAGGTAAATTAAAAAAAAAAATCTACATGGACAGAATTGTTTTTCAACCTTGGGAAATATTATTGAGGTATTTGTTATAATATAATAATTTATATAAATATAATGGAAATGTTTTAATGTTATTTTTTGATTTAATATTTTTTAAGAATGAATTTCATGATTTAAAAACCAAACAAATAGCTACGTTAATTTTTAGCTAGTTTCCAAGCAATATGATGGTGCCAACAGGTGTCTTCTTTTTAGAAGATTATATAGAAAAAACATAGGCTTTGAGGAAGAAAAACTTAAGCATTTTTCTTCGTCCTAAACTACAATATTTTCTGAGCGGGTACATAATTTAGTGGTTGAAACTTTATAAAGCATCTATTTTTTTCACCGGTCTTTCGAATAATTTTTAAGTTTATAATTTTCTTACAACTTTTTATATTTTTACGAATTTTTCTAGTGTTTCATTTATTTTCCGATAATATTTTTTGGCGTTGGCTTTGTATGGCTAACATTATACGGGCACTCTATGATAACTCAATTTTAAGCAAACAAACCGGCGTTGGAAAATGTTAAATATTTTTACCACGGCTGTTTATTTTTATCACTACTATTTCAATTCTATTTTATTTAAAACACTATAACTTGTTATTGAAATAATTAAATTTGCCTGAAAGACGACTTCCTAAGGCAACAACTTCGGTTGTTTCTACTGCACAGTATAGCGTACTTCATCATCATGATTTTAGAGTCTCGATTATACATACACAAAACAATATTATACTACAAGTTTTCACTATTGTAAAAGTATAAATCACTTTTAATCACATTTTAATTTATAAAATCACTAAAATCACACCTTTTCGTAAATTCAAATAAATTCAGAAATGTCAGACATATCGAACTGACAAAACGTAAACACCCAGCAATCTTGAATATTCCCTCCCGTGTCAAAAAACAAAAAATGTTTATCACACGTACACGAATTTTAGACAGAATGGCAAAGAGCAGGGGGTAGAAATATGAGATATTGTAGGGGTTTTGGTCTCCCTACGCTACTGATATCTAAAGCGGAGCTAGGCTAGCATTGCTGTTATTTCTGCGAAGGTTTTGAAACAGCCGGCGGACATTTCGTTATAAGGCTTGACGCGTGCTGAACGTTTACAGTTAGGGCATAAATGAAAAGTTTTCTTTTACATGTTTTGCTTTCTATTTTATATCTGTATATTTTCCTAGTTTCGAACAATAATACGGTAAGTTACATTATATTTACTATAGTTTTAGAATATAATTAAATATTACAAAAAAGCTTGAGTTTTTCTCACTAAATTAATAATTTTACTGAAAAATCCAATTGGTTGCAATATGAGGTACTTGGTTGGTAATAATATCAGACTATCTCATATTTCTACCAACTATTAAAGTGGTATTCTAGATGATGATGATGACTGTTGTAGGCCTATATTAGAGTTATGCAGTATATTTAAAATCTTTTATAATACTAACGAGTTAGTATCACTGATACTGTACATCTGTTGCCACAATTTTTCGTTTGTTTTTGATATTCTAACACAGTCTCATATTACTACCCTAATTTGGAAAATTCCAATTTTGATATTTTTTGTTTAAATAAATAAATTTTGAGCGTGTTGTAGTCTACATTATTTATGTTAATATCACTGATAAGTAAACAAAATTTCCTATCTTTATACAATTTCTTTTTGGATATGTCTATTTTGGGACCTTTTATCATTAAAACTATAATAGGTATCCCATATTTGTACCCCCTCCTCTATATAATCTAAGAAATTAACAAAACAAAACGTCATAACAACGCCAAATATACAAACAAGCAAGCAACTATCGTTGTCAAATTAATAAATACGAAAAAAGACACACCTGTTGGCACCATCAGATATCCACATGCTCCTGGTGGCCTCGTTGCCTCTACTCCTAACCTATCCTATCTTACAGAAAAATATAACAACACATAAAAAACATAAAAAAATAGTTGGATTGGAAGACATTTTATCAAAAAATTCTCAGCTTAGTGAGCTTAACTGTCGAAAAATTATTCCCTTTTATACCCTTGACTAGATGACGAAATCATAGGGTGTCACGCAAAATCGACTGGACACCCACGTATAATATCAAAAGTTATTTTGATTGATTGATTGTCCGTCCGTTCGTCTGTCGGGCTTTTTTAACAAAAAAAAATGTAAATTTAAGTTTGAAAATTGGACAAATCGGGTAACCCCTGCGTAGGGTTGCCACACCCAAATTTTCATTTTTTGAATATACATTTGGACACTGCCTGAGAACACGTCAACGTAAAGAGCTGAAATTTGGTATCCAGTCTTTTCATAGAAATAGTAAATATAAATTCTAAAAATGGGATAAATCGGGGAAACCCCTTTTTAGTGTCGCCATATAAAAATTTAGGATTATTACTTATACTGTGAAAACTATCTTCTTTAGAATATGAAATTCTATGAAATTGCCTATAATAGTTTTTTTCCGTCCGTTCTAGAAACATATGCGAAAAATCACTGCAAAAATCAAACTTGCACAGAGAGGTGACCATACCAAATTATATACGGGCATTCATGTAGGGGTATTTCAAAGAATTGGTCTTAGATCTATGTCTATTCTCTTTGGAACTCCTTTCGACAACATTTCCTTATTCTGTCACATTTTTGTTTTTAATTAAAATAGAAACAATGAATCTGTGCATTTTAATTATTTCGTAGAACAAGACCGGGTGCAGTGCTATAAAAACAAAAATCGCTCATAAAATGTAATTCATGAAAATATCTTTTTTTTTCATTTTCATTTTCATCCCTTTTACAGCAATCAACTTCTTTTATCGATGTATAGGTGGAATGTGCAAAGTTAAGGCAAAGGCAAAATACTTGTCTGTGGCTTGTGTTATATATACTTGACAAAAACAAGAAACTCATCTACAACTAAAATAATAAAAACAAAATAACCGGAACAACAAAAGACCTAGAAATTTATATTCTCTTTACTTCGTCCTTCCAGGGGGTACACACCGTTATATATACAATACACAAGGCTCTATAATATACATACATTTCTATATACATATATTTTGCTCTTATTTCTGCTTTGTATTCCCTGACACGATTTTCATAAACAAAAGTAAGCATGGAAAAATTCTCCTGTTAGACAGAAATAATAAAAAATATCTTGAAGGAAAGAAAAATGAATGTAATTCACAGCGGATATTTTACAATAAAAAAACAAAAAACAGGACGTAGTAGAATCATCACTAGAATCACCAAACTCATTATTAAAAATGGATTCTGGATTCCTTTTTTATTCTTCACCCTTCTTTGTTTTTTTTTTATTACTATAGAATCTCGTCTTCATGCAATTACTGAGGTCGTGCAATTCTCTTATCTGAGTTGTATCCGCAAGTAATGGAAAGAGAGACTTTTATGTCTCACAGGACTGCGGTACCTATAGTCACTACATTTTAAAGATTTAAATGAACTGTTGAGCATAAAAATGTTGCTGTAAAAACCTTTTAACTACCTAAGTTCTAAAGATTTTTTTTGTTATATTATTAAGCCAAGCTCAGGGGATAGGTACCCTATGATTCAAACCACAGCATGGCAGGAAGAAGATCGTGAAAGTATAAGGGGATATGAGGAGAAAGGCAGAGGTGCCGATGTATGTCGCCCTTACACTTCCGCAGATTATATGCCGGGGAAAAACAGAATATGGTAAACTGTTCCACATTCGCACTGGTCGTGATTAAAAAGCATCACGGAAGGGTTAAAGGATGTATGCTGTCTGCAGTTCGAGCATTGCGTGCAGGAATAATTCTATATATGGGAATTGTATTCCATTCTAGATATAATGTAGGACTTGTAGGGGAGCACTAGATTTGACGGGCTGAAATATTTCTTACACCTTTTTAGAAACCCAAGACGTACGTATACTGTGTACGCTGATTGAGGACGAATAAATGGTAATTCCATATTAGTTTATGTTATTCAACAAATTATCTTATCTTTATTCCAGTAAGTTTTTATGGGTTATGAAATATTTTTGTTCTCTACCACTACTTTTCGTGGTGGATGAAAAAGATTAATTTCATCCCCTTTGAACCATTTTTGGTGTAATAAAATTATCAACTGCGGCGGAAAAGCATCTGTTCTGCTCAATTCAGTGCACACTAATTGTACTGTGTACAGGATTACGCAATGCCCTAGGTAACAATTTAAATTCATTTTTCACGACTCTTGGGATATTCTCAGCAAAAAAAAAATGATTTAATTTTCTCAATTATACATATTTACTCTGTGTAAGGTGTGTATGTGTGTGTGTGTGTATATATATACACAAATTCTTAATAAAAAAAAACTCGAATGTTATATAGCCTCATTTTTCGGAATGGAAAATTCTTTTTTATGAAAATGTTGATTTTCCATCTGAACTTTCTCTGAAATAACATTTTTCCGCTATCTCATTTTTATATTTTTTTCCTTTAACCGTACACTGGACCAGGTTAACCCTCAAAAACGAATCAATAACAGTTAAATAAAGGGAGAGAAAAAAACTAAAAGTACCTTATAAATATTACGTTACATAATATTTGCATATTATTTTCATTAAATCAACGTGTATACCTACACTCATCTTTCACCGAATTTTGGATGTCCGTCCTCATTAAGACCTTGTGTTCTACTTTATACATTTTGTAATAAATAATTCGTGTCCCGTTGCAAAGGAGAAATGAACTCAATTAATTCGACGAATATTAAAATTTTAATTTACTCCGTTCCACTTGGCTTGCGATTAATTTGATGGAAGATTATTTTTTGTAATTATTATTACATACATAATCACAGATGAACTGTAGATCAAGGCGAATTTTTAATTGGTTTTAAATATTAAGGATTTAGCATAATTTAATATGATCCAAAAAAAATATGATATGCTGCCATTCTTGGTCGCACTGTCAATTTAAAAGTATTACTTGAAATACAAAAACACTTTTGAGATGGACGATTCAAGGAAAACTTTTGATGAAAAATTAAAAATTGTTAATGTCTTAATTTTGAATAACTTCTATAAAAGAAAAATAAAAACGTTTTGGTGTTTTTGTATAAATTTTTTTAATTGAAACTACACGGAAAGAAAAATCAATCCAATGTGGATTAAAGCAATCAAATTTACAAGTGGTTTGGCGCCAATCCAAATTTGGATTAATATCTACCAAAGATATGATGAAATCAGTTTTGTTCCAATAAACAGTATTGAGCAACAAATAAGTGGAAACATCAAAGTTACTAAATTATAGAAAGTTAATACAGAAGTTCAGTAAATTTTTTTCTAATAAACAGTAAATTTTGCATTATTATTAGTAAATACTTTCTGAATTTTGGCATCGTTTCACTGAATTTAGAAAAAGATAAGATCAATCATAGAAATTTGTCTGCTACTTTTCAGTAAGTATTTGGATACATATTAGCTAATTCATTACTATTAATAATCAAACTGATGTATAATTTCCACCTTCATAAACTTACTATACCAAACAGACGTGATATTTATACACCTATAAAATAAAAAAGTAAAAACAACGGCTGCAGATTTGTTGTAAAATGGTTTTATTTAATTAAAAACATATATGTAAGTATTCGTACTAAAACAATTAATATTCAATCAATATTGAAAAGAAAATAATAATCTAAAGATAAATTCAAATTTATAAGGCTTACAGACATCTTTTCTTAATGAATTTTCTACCATCTGGCAACGTATGTACTTGAACAGGCTTATCAGGAAAGTCTTGAATATTTTGAATCATTATTTCATTGCACGTTCCTTTCAGGAAAAAACATTGCTGTGCGTCTGAAATGCTGAACTTCCATCGCTTTTTAGTTGTTTTGCTTACAGCAACTCTACTTGGGGAAAGGATGGTGTGCAATAAAAGGATTGCCCATATATCACGAATATCTGGGAAGAAATTATATATATTTATTGCTCTTGAAATAATTGCATATTATATTACCAGTATTACTAGAATTACCCAAGTTCTTAAGGAATTTTTTATTTAATTTATCCTTCATGCGATCTTGTATTATAGGTGTAATTTTTCCAATAAAATTTTCCCATTTCTTAAATAAAAGGTTTCCTTTGCCTGTGGGCAGAAGTTCAAAGTCAATGTCGATCTAGAATTTATTAAATTTTTATAAAGTAATAATAATAGTTTTAATTGAAAATATTTATACTTACTAATTCCCGTCCATATTCTCGGGTATAAGCAGGCCATCCTTCAATGATTTTACTAATTTTCTTATCCTTAATATTCAATAATTGGTCTTTGCGTTGCTGTGCGCTTTCTTTCCACTTAGATTCAACAACTCCCCAAGGGCTTGTATGGTGCTTTAACCAAACTTGGGTTTCACTTGGTGAAACAATTGTATCTACCAACAATGGAAAAATAAACTACAAGGTAGCTATATGATATTCACTGAGGTTTTTATACCGTTATAAAATTCTGGTTCAGCTGTGGATTGAATTTTTCTCTTCTTTTCCAGTGGGAATAGGCCTCCTTTTCTGAGCTTGGCTATTGCATTTTCTAACTCGTGTATAGCCTGCCTGTAGGATATCGCTCTGTAGAATGATAGTACGTTTCCTGTAATATATTTATATACAGTCAATGTCTGATAGAGCTCGTCGTGTTGTAGAATGGACTGACTTTGGTCCATTTGTCCCTGACCCAAGTAAGAGAGGGATATATCAAGATCAGAAACAGTAGATAAAGTTGTAATGTTTGGCTTTCCATAATGTGTGAATGACACGAATAAATGTATATTTTTTTGAAAAATATAAAATTCTAACATGATATAAAAAAAACACGGATCGTTTACAAATAGCTGTCCTCTTTTAAATACCCTTCTTGTAGTTTTCACCAATTCTATAACTTTTATCACTTTGTCTTGAAAATTCTCAACACAATAACCGTAAATGCATCAATTTCGAAAAACTAATTAAATGCACTTTAGGTAATATTTCTACAAAAGCAAAACATTTTTAAATGAAGCACCACTATAAAATTAAAACTCTGTACGACCTTTCTGCTCAAATATCAAAAACTAAATGATACAAGTGTAACTGTTCTGAAGTATTCTACGAGACTTTAATTTCAATTCTTGAAATACTGATCTTCGGCAAAATTTTACTGGATTTCAATAAATACCTTCTGACTTGGTCAATCAAAGCCAGCGTTTACTGGAATACAGTAAAAATTTAATTCCTCACTGATTATTTGCTAATATTCAGTGAAACTAAGACTAAGTATTAAGTACATGGAGGATCAAGACAATCTTCTTTGCCTGATAATTTTCCACAAAATTATTATGAAATATCAGTATATTACATTTAAATTAGTCGAAATCTATTACAATTCAATCAATAAAAATTGAGTTTTAGTAATTTTTCGATTACTGAAATTAATAAAATATGCACTGTTTTTAAATTTTGAGCTTTTACTGATTATTAGTATTATTTTCTTAAAGTAATGTATTGCTGATTATTTGAATATTTTCGATACTGTTATTCAGTAAATTAAGCGAAAAGTAGAAACAATAAAATGAAAAGATTAATTTCAGCAAATCTTTTCTTTCCGTGTAGAAAATTAAACGTAGAAAACTATCACTTTTTCTTTTTATAAATAAATCTTAAAGGCTGAGTTACAATGTGACGCTGTCGCGACTCGCGGGCGCTGTCGCTAAGCCTGTCAAAAGTTAAAATGTATGAAACTACTCAAGCGCAGGTACAGTGTGTCGTTAAGAGTGTTGCTGAGGCTGGTCGCGTTGCTTAAAGTGGTTGTCACACTGGGAGCGGCGCGACGCGGCGCGGCATTTTTCAATTGCCGCTGCAAAATTAAATGTATAAGTCACACCGGGAGCGGCGCGGCGATTTTGTAGATTACTCAAAAACACAATATTGTCGCTGACGGCAAAATTCCTTTTCATTCGAAATAAGTCCGCACAATTCGTTAAATGAGGCTTTTTGCATCATTAAGTATATTTGTAATCGAACCTCATCACTTTTCTCTGCTTTTTTTTCAAGCAGAGCTACTAATAATAGAATTTCTTCCTCGGAATTGGAGTACATTTGGATAAAATCTGCCGCTCTCAGTGTGAACACTCTATTTTGCCGCGTGTCACCGGGCAGTGCCATGCCGTGCCGTGCCGCGCCGCGCCGCGCCGCTCCTGGTGTGACCATGGCTTAAAGCTGAAAATATTTCAACTTGAGACGCGCAACATCTTGACAGCTGCAGTTCAGGCAATTTATTTTTGCAGAACATTTAAATTGTGAGTGAAAATCGTAAGTTTTAAGTAATGCCACAGTATTTAATAACTAGTTAATTTATTTATTTACGATTTAAGGATTTTATTGAAAATAGCAACGAAACTTCAACACATGGTAGAGCGTCATCATTGGAACAGCATATGCAACAGGCACTGCGTCCGCGTCAGCATCAGCGAAGAAGATCTACGAGGTTTCCATGCTCAGAAAACACCGAGGGAAATACCAGAAAAGAACCAAGTGACAAAATCCAGGAATCGAATTTTGTACGAAAATTTGCAAACGAAACCAGGAATCGAATTTTGTACGAAAATTTCCAAACGAAACCAGGAATCGAATTTTGTACGAAAATTTCCAAACGAAATTTGGCAGTATAAAAGAGCATCCAATACGTTCGATACTATCTGTACAAAATTTAAGGAAGAACGTAGAGCAAAAAGTTCACTAATTTTATAGTACGTAGTAATTAGATCATGTCTGCTGTGAATAATGTAGATAATTAAGCAATAGTTCAATAAATATTATTTAATAGGAAAAAAAAGGTTTCTCTGGTTGCTTTCATTATTCATAGGTGGTCTTTTTTTTTAAACAGTCCTTAAATTGTTCAGTATTTCAAGTTTATTTCGTTTATTTCTGCCAGCTGTCATCACAATTGACTCCGAAATAAATTTGTGTCTGTACTGTAGACATTTTATACTATAACCTTAAAAGGCTCGCTTTTTTTTTAATTACAAGAGTTCTCTATTAATATAAGGAAATATCGCTGAAACTACATAGAGCAAACCAAGATTTTGGCAAAATTGATTTTTATTTAGTCTACGTGGCGACGTTCTTAGCCACATGGAGCAATCCAATTTTAACAACAATATTAAAAAAAATATTTCAAAGTATTTAGTGTAATTCATGAGCCAAGTGTGAATACACCGTAAAACATTTGCAAAGACTCAATAGCGTACTTAGCTGGTTAGGTATTTGAGTTTAGAAAATACGAATCATTTCTACCCACTCTACCCTTTGTCAATATTGTTAACTTTTAACATATTGAGCCTGCTATGAAAAGCTTTTACTTTGAATGTCAATAGCGTTTCCTGTGACTATTAGTAATAGAAAAAAAACGGAAATAAATCTGTTGCATTTCGATTTTTCCAAATTTAAATTACTAGTTGCAGTCATACATACACACACACACAGGACTTGGCTGCCATAGAAAAAAAAAACAAATCCTTTCCGTTGAATGAAAATTTATCGTGAAGTATTTTCTATGTTTGTTTTTTGTCCTGAATTCCCTTTGTGGTGCTGCCGTGGGAAATATACTTCAGCGCACCAGCACGCAACGATAGTTAATTTAGTTTTAGTATTGCATGTCAACCGGGGTGAATATTTTCAGCTCATTGTATGATTTGTATATATGAAGTGATTCAGAGCGCTTATTGTCCTAACATTTACACTCAAAGCTGGTTAGCACATCGTAACGACAAGGAACTTCAAAGGAGAGAATTTGTAGATAAGGAAGGACTCAATGTTTGATTTATGTATATACATTTAGGGAAGACGGAACTGTGGCGCTATCGAGATATCCGTTCTGATAAATTCAAAAGAAAACTCAAAAAACAAAAAACAACAATCGTGATGGGTGGTTTTTATATAAGGATCCTTTTGCTTTAGTTCGCCGAAAACAAATTTTATTGTTGTGAACTTTTACTAAGTTAGTTACTAAAGTTTTCTAAAAAAAAAAAAAAAAAAATTACAACATTCATTAAAAGTTTAACATATATAGCTTAGCTGGCTCACATTTCCAAGATCATGATTTTGTTATTTTCGGTTCGAATCTTTATTTTTAGCTTTCTGTGCCTCTTCAGACAACTCGACAGTAAATGATGAAGTACCAAATTTTTTTCGGGCCTTCAAACTTTGTGAATTTGATATTGTTTTAAATTTGTGGATAATATTTATGTCCACTCTAGCTTATTTAAAGCTTAAATCGTAACTGAAATTAGGTTGGGTTAAGATTAGGTTAAGAATAGAGAAAACAAAGGCACTAAGATCCTACATACACCGCAACCAGAGTTTATTTATTGTGACCACTCCTGGCGTAGTTAGACAAAATCTAGTTTTTCTACGAAATCAATTATTGCCCTTGTAGTTGGTGATTGGCAACCTTACAGCAGCAAGCGCACGACACTAACACATGTAGGATATGATTCGAGGTTTCATTTTCCTCTTTGCACAGTCGAAACAGTTCGCTGCTGCATTTTCATATTGTTCAGTCCTCACATAAGTATGTTGATGAATTTCCTGCTGTCAGTTTTAATGCAGCAAGCATAATAATAGTCCCCCGATGTACTTACAGCTCCACGCTTAATCTACCTAAAAAACAAAAGATATAAACACAAAGTATCGTATTCCTAAGGAAAAGTCAACACAATACTTATCTAATCAAATCCTCCAGCACATCAGCTCTTACATATTTGAAATTTCCATCTGGGATGATTATTCATTGAATAAAAAGCTGCTGCTCATCCTCTACTATTTATCTAAAAAATATATATATAAAAAATCATTAATAAAACAACACAATTCCATAAAATATACCACAGTATACTTATCTCCGAATATTTACAAATTTGTGATGACTACCAGTGACATTACGTCAGTCAGCTGTTTTCGCCTCAAAAAAAAATTGAAGTAAACGTCCCTAGGGCAACACCAAGAAGCGAAATAGACATAACTGGTTACATTGGCAATATAAGGCCGACGAAATTCAGTAGATGGTACCATTCTTTTAACAGAGTTGATCTGTAGCAGAGCTAATCTGAGTTATAAAAGAATCGTGTTTCCTACCATTTTCACAGAAGATAATTCTGGTCAGGGATAACCTGAGTTTCCTATCACACAGAAGATAATTCTGGTCAGGGATAATCTGAGCTTCCTATCCTTCCATACAGAGGATAATTCTGGTCAGAGATAATCTGAGTGTCCCAGCCTTTCCACCGAGCCTTTTGCTACCCTTGTGCTGTCACGACCTAGCACCGAGCATTTTACTCCCTTTGTGCTGTCACGCACTAGCACCGAGCATTTTGCTACCCTTGTGCTATCATGCACTGGTAAAGCGCATTTTCATTTTTGTTTTGTTCATTTTGTTGACAGATCCTTAATTCTGTTCCTCTTTTTCTTTTGCAGGACTAAAGGAAGCAAGACGGCGCAGCTTTACGTAATATTTAATTAGAATTTTTAATTTGTTTTTTTATTATTTTTATTCTCTTTCTATTTCTCTGGTTCCCCTTAAAATAGCTTTTTCGTATGTCAAGTATTCGGTAGGGGTCAATATATGGACTGTCGACCCCGATTTTAAACATATCGTTCGCAAAGAACCAAAAGCAAGGTTATTTCGTTGTCCCTAACTGCAGAAGTTGAAGTTCTTCTAGGCCCTGTTTAGACTGTACTGACCTCCAACCTTTATAGCGTAGGTTTTCTTCTGAAAAATAAAAGACTACAAGCGAAATGGACAGTTCGACTTCTGAACACACCGGAGAACAAACTGATATTAACAATCTTCTCAATTTCAAACAAACTTCCTTGTCTTCTTTGAATAATTTTATTATAATTTGCTGAAAACTCATGATATCTCTTTTCTGATTTATTTTGAGTCAAATTTATGTTTTAAAAGTCCTATATAAGTCCAAAAATAAGGACAATAATTCGTCTGGACTGAATTTCCGAAGCTGGCCTTTTGGGGTTTGGATTTACTTGGTAATTGTAATTAAAAGTTTCGATAACCTTTACCTGGTACAATAGTAATCAAAATCAAAATAAAGAGTATCTCAATAAAGGAAATTAAATGAATAATTAATTTTTGATCATTACACAATTAATTTTGAAGTATCTTAGATATTTGTATTTGTTTTCAGTATTTTTAATGCATTTCAAGTACTTTGAGTATTTTTCTATATACATATATATATATTTATACCCTAGATGAAATCTAAAGTGTATACTGCGTTTTTCATTCCATTTATAATACCTAAGACCTGGAAATAATACTAGTAGAGAAAAATGCTTTGAATATCCACCTCGAAATTTTTCGTCTTTATTAGACTGAAACTCATTGAAAAAATTTCAATGAATTTACAAAATGCATTTAGATGTAGTAAAATATTAAATAAAAATATTAAAAGTTATTTTGATTTTAGCATGTCCGTCTGTCCATCTGTCCATCTGTCCATCTGTCTGACTTCATGATTTCTCATAAATTTCGAAAATGGGACAAGTCGGTTAACTCCTTCGTAGGGTTGTCATAGAATTTTTTTTTTTTACGTATACTATAAAAACGATCAGTCGTAGCACAATCCTCGAGAATACTTCACAAGCCATGAAACAGACTCCCTCACTACATACTACACGAGGGCCCCAATGGAGTCCTAACATTCTAAAATATTTGCAGGGTTCTTATGTAAAACTGACAAAAGTTTGATTTGAATAGCTCCTCCGCCCTAATCTACTGTTCATACAGAAAAATTGTTTTTCTGATAATCTTAACCTTGCTTTCTTATCGTCTTAACTGAAACAAAATGTTTATAATCATTGTATGCCGCTGTGCCGTCATGTCATACCGAGGGCTGATTATGTCGAATGTAGCTGCCTACAGATTCGGAATCCGGCTGCACATCACACATACACTCAGCTGAGAGTTAGTGAGCGTAAAATGGTACGGTAGTCAAAACTATTTTATTGTTTTCTTAAGTAAGGTATATAGCAATTATAGCCCTTAGGAAGGTAAGGAACCAAGCTTTAAATTACTACAAGACTATTTTCCTGTATGGATAGTAGTTAAGGCTCTATAAAAAATGTGGATGGATTGAAAGAAGTTTGAGTCACCCGGGGGTGGGGGAGAGCCCTAGAACATGGGCCACTACAACGCCCATTCCTCACCCTTACGATCCCTGAATTAGTTCATCGGTCCCAGCCAAACGCTCTCACAACCCATAAGATTGGCTCCCGATTCTCCTTACCTGCTTCATGCAATTCATCCTGGAGCTGTGAGCCAAGGAATCTATAACGTCTTCCGCAGAGCCGGTCAGTGACAAGAAAATGAGTCACCGTTTCGGACTCCTCTCCGCATCTTGTGACTCTACAGTCACAAGTTATCAACCATTCCCATCCTATGTAGCTCACCCCCGAGAGAGCAGTGTCCAGTGAGAATAGACACCAGAATTCTCATGGTAGGTTTGCTCAGCCATAGCAGCTTTTTTGTGAAACTCGGGTTAGGTTTACCCCACAGCTCCTTTGTTGTTCTACCCTCCCGAAGGGTCGTCTAAGCAAAGACAACTGTGTTGGCAGTCGCAATTGTAGAGACCAAGCGTCCCGGTGCGATCCCAATTGTGGAGGGAGTTTCCTCCGAGGCTGCCCCAAGACGCGCAAGCTCGTCCGCCTTTTTATTTCCACTAACAACTCTGTGACCAGGCACCGAAAGTACGAGTACCCTGTTACACTAAGAGAGGGAGTTCAGGGTGGTATTAGACTCCAGTAATAGGCTGGAGGTAATGAAGGGTTTTGACAAGGCCTTGACGGCAGCTGGTTGTCCGAGCAGATGGAAATCTCATTATTCTCAGTGTCTGCGCCAAGGAGGTACCTTCCCACTTCAAGAATAACCTTGACCTCCGCCTGGAAGACCGTTACATGGCTTTCCAGGTATATGGCAAGCTCCAAATGTGGCTCCTCACAGAAGACGCCCGCTCCGGCTATAGCATATATAAAGTCAATGTTTGGCACTTTGCCATCAGTATCAGTATAGAATATTTTAGAAAACGGACTCCCAACGCACACATATGAATTTCTTTTTCATGGCTTGGGAAGTATTCTCGAGGGCTTTAGTCCTACACGTTTTTATTCTATTGAAAAGTTCTTCAGAATATGAAGTCTTATGAAATTGGCTATAATCATTTTTACTGTCCGACGAACGGTTCTAGAAATTTATGGGAAAAACCACTCCAAGAACCAAACTTGCATACATAGAGGGGTGACCATACGAAATGGCATACAAATATTCATCTAGAGTCTTAGACCAATTCTAGCTTTGTTTTTATTTTCCCTACGTGTATAAATTTAAGAATTCTCTAAGAGACTGTAGTAAATGGTGTGTATACTGTCTGTGTCTGTTCGTCTATTCATTGTGTTTTTCTTGCTTTGAATATGTAAGGCCTCAAGAGTAAGACGTTTACTATAATTGCGTTCAGCGCATAAAAGTTTAATATTATTATAATCGGGTTGATGGTCGTTGGACAAGCAGTGGTTTGACAAAGCTGTATTTCCTTTGTTTTGTGACTTTATGTCCGATTTATGATTCATGATTCGATTTTTAAGATACTGTCCTGTTGTTCCTACATAAGATATGTATTGTCCCCACAGGGAATGAATTTTATATACCACATCAGAAACACATCAAAGCAATTTTTTACTGTCTTGAAGCATTTTAATGCTATTTCTGTTTGTGGATTATTAGATTGAACAATCCTATTAAGTTTCTCTGAGAGGACCGGAATGTTTGTTGATGACCTGTAAGTTGTAAGTAGTTGGACTCTTATTTGAGCATTAACGTGTCTAGAATTTTAGGGTGAGGGGGGGCTAGTATGGGCCAGCATGAGACTAAATTGAAAAAGAATATTCTTTAAGCAAGTATTGTTTTTCAAAAATGTGTAAAAGGTTTTATAACGTTAATCGGTGTTAGTGCTAACATCAAACAAATTATTTTATTGATTGTCGTTGTCTGATTTTGAGCACGAGGAAATGGTACGTTCTCAAATCGGCGTTTTAGATTAGCTATGAGATTATCAATTACAATACTCTTCTGGTTGTGTATCACCTGGCGAATCTTATGTAATGCTTTCGCCCACTGTCGACTCTGTACAGAAGTTCTTCTGATGACGCCTCGTGCTTTGCAGAAACTACTCGATGTTTGTCCAAATTGTGAACTGATTCCTACATTCACTATAGCGAGAACTGCCTTAAGGAAACGTCGAATTCTGGTTTCGTGATAATCTTTAGCAATCCAAGTCCTTCCACTATCTGCATGTCGCGGTTCTCAGTGATCTCTTTTTCCAAAGCTAATTTAATTGCATCATAATTTGTTAGTACTGCTTTGCAGTTTTCGTAGCGACAACTCCTTGTGGCAGTACTTAGACCTCCCATTTCATGGCTGGTATGGATTTCGAGAGTGCGTTGTAATTTTTGTAGGCTCGAACTACCAGGTTGTGAGAAGTGAATATACAAAGCATCGAGGCCGTTAAAAAATATATTTGCTAGAGATTTAGTTTGTGCGCTAAACAATGGATGAATACTGGAGAAGGGTGAGTCTCTTTTATAATAGCCAGGACTGTGTTTTTACTAGACATGACGCTATCGCCATCATAAGAATGTGCAAGAATTGGAACATCACACAAATGGCGTTAATTCAATGTATCCAAAATTAATTTATCCGTCCTTGCACATCTCTGGAGGTGGAACAATTTATAAAACCCAGGAAACTTTCGACTATGTCGAGATCGTTCGCACATCTTATGGTTATTGACAATTGCTTCTCCTGAAAGTATCTGGCCACGTCCAAACTAAAAGAAAAAAAAGCCACATGCTTTAGTTTCTTCAACAATCCAGAGTGAGGTTCGATATCACTTCAATTATTTCATTCTGGATATCTGGGATGCAGTAGTTGTAGTGTTTTTCAAAGTGGAATGAAAAATTGTCATCATATTTACCAAAAAAATTTTCAAGAAATTATCTCCTATTTTTAGAAAATGAGACCTCTCAGTGCCCTATCAAAGGCAAATCCTGTCGGATATTACTAAGCTTAGGTAAGGATTCTCCGTTTTGAGCAATTTCATCCACTTGTTGTTTCGTAAGTTGCAAATGTAAAAGATTGACGATATGACACATACATTTGGCTGCATTCAGAGTGAGGCGATGATTCTGAATTTTGTTTTAAGCCTTCCGCTAATTTTTTCAGTTGTTAAAACCACTTTTCACAAATTTGGAACCAACTCCAGACGGAGCAATGCAGCTCACTATTAAATAATTTCGTTATGCTTTCAAGGTATGTCCTCACGCTTGCTTGGTTGAAACTGAAATATAATTGATCGTTTGTTTGGATTTAATAATTTTGGATCGTATTTTTGTCGGTGGGGGGGGGGGGGGGGGGCAGCTGGCTGCCGCACATATCCACATAATTTTTTCCAATAATCCGGGTTTCTTTCAGCTTTATTTAAAGTATTATTGAGTAGTGCCTCCATAACTATATGTGCTAATATCGGTGATAGTGGGCTTCCCATGGGCAAATCAGAAATCCTTTTGTAAATATTGAACACGAAATAGTTGGCTTCATGGATGCAAAATTTTAATATTTCAACGAACTTTTTCTTTGTTAAATTTGTGAATAGCTTAACGGTGTTCTATTTTTGTTTTATTATTTTGAAACAGAGTATCGCTGGAATGTTAGTAAAAAAATATGATAATATTCCCAACGAGCACAATTCTTCAACACAGCGTAGCGCAGTATAAAATCACACAAAACATAGTTTCAGTTTTTCACTATTACTAAATATAAATCACTTTTAGTTACTATTTGTTATAAAAAATCACAAAAAGAACTCACTTGACTTATTTTTGAAGAATCTGGAATGTTCAGAAATGTCAAAGTGATACATAGCAAGTCAAGGATCCCTTGATATCCCCCCCCCCCGCGTTGACAAAAAATCACACATATAGACGAATTTCACACAGTATAGCCTACTATATAATCCAAATAAAAACTCTGACCATAATGTGCAAGTTTTAATATAATTGGAATTTGGAGAGTACTTTGAACCAACAATATTTTAGAATAACTCTAAGGAATTAATTTAATAATTACATGAAGGTAGTCATTAATTGTAATATATAAAAAAAGGTATTTTACGCATATTCTGTATTACAATTAGATCAGTTTTGAATTCTATAACCACTCACACTTCGATTTCATTATAGTGACCCTGCCAAATCAATAAAGCCATCTACAGCAACAAATTTTCATATTTAATTGAAATAGATGAAAAGAAAGAAAATACAAGTGAAAATTAACTTTTTCCTTTTTTTTATTTCTCTTTTCAGGGAAAGTGAACAATGAATTGCAAATCAATCGCCTGTGTAAGATAAAAATAAGAAGGGAAATAATTCCCAAAAGCAATTGAAACAAAAAAGAAAAGAATATCGAAGAAAAAACTTGTAGCGAAAATAAAAGCAAACAAATTCACCATAACCACACCATCATCCGATGGAGCTCATCCTCAGAATGAATGGAACGCAAAAATCTGCTCTTCCCTCGGAATTTAAAATGAGGTGAAGAGCCATCTATCCCATCCCGAATTTTATTTTGTATAAAAAAAATAAAGTGGAAAAAGAAAGAAAATTGAAACCAACCGTAAAAGCAGTCCATCGCATATAAATTCTGGAAGTAAAGTGAAAACCATTTTCACCAAAATTCGAAATAAACCAAACAAATTGAAGGGGCGAATTTACAGCGCTATCATCCGCTTCATTTTCATTGGTGGAGGCTGTGAAAAGATAATATTTTAATAGAAGATATGGCGTCATCGGAGTTCCGCAAAGAAAAATCCTGCAAATGATCGTTTTCATAGCGATATCAACAAATGCTGGTGAGTATTGCTCGCTATTTATTTTTTTATTATTATAATATTTTTTCAAATTACTTTTATTTCATTTTTATTTTGCACTCACTTTTTGGAAGGGGTCGTTAATGTAAATTTTTTTTTTTACCATTTATGTTTCTACCATTGAGACTATTTAAGTTTCAACTCTAATGGGTTTTTCTAGTAATATGTTTAGGAGGGTGGGAGGTGGGGCGCCGGACTCCTCCAGGCATTCTTATTCCCAAATATTTTTTTTACACTATTATTTTATTATCAATTATTTATTATTTTAGACGTTTATTTTATTATGCTAGTATGTACAACTTTTACACGCATTGAAATCAAAGCTACTTTTCTAAAAATAATGTTCATTAAAAGCAGAAACTTTTTCGAAAAACTTACATTTCCTTTCAAATCGGTGCTGAATTTATTTTAAGAATGTCCATGGGGTCACATTTATTTTCTGTAAAAAAGAAAAGAAAACACGTCATCATAGAAAATAACTAAAAACTAAAAGTAATATTTAACAATATTTCAATAGTATAAATGTAGATTTTAGTTTGGGGAAAAAGTAACAAAGTTTCATATCAGTCATTCCTGCGCCAACTCAAAACAAACAAACACCAAGAAATTCCGAAATGATGAATTATTTCTATTCATATATGGATACTACCAAAAAATATAGATATAACCATAAAAAACTTGCTTCTTACTAAACTTTTTTACTTGTCCCTTTTCAAAATTTGTGCACTTAATGATTGAAAAATTGAAAAGAATTGGATATATTTGGGTGCCCTGGCCGCTAATGATGTATAAGAGAGAAGAATAGCATTAATTTTTATCATAGAAAGGTTTTTTTAACAACTTTTGTGTAGTAAGGGTGCCGAAAAAACAAAGGTCCAAAGGCGGTTGGCCGCTAAAAATGAGATAAAGTAAGAATTCATTTTATTCGAAGTAATTCACTTGGCTATGTCAAAACATCGTAGAAAAGTCAGACGCGCTAGTTTATTGAGGAGTTTACTCAAAATTATATATTAACAATTTTTATGTACCTTTGCACTACTAAAGGCATCTTGCGTATTTGGATGATGTTGGGTAAATACAGTGCCTGCCTATAAACGTCATTGAGCAAGAAGGCAAATAAATCCTGAGGTGTAATTTTTAAAGTGCAAGAAGCGTTTCGTATCAACAAGAACTTAATATTCTTCAGTACGGCTCGTTCTTTCTTGTCGTATACACCTAGAAAAATGTTTAGTTGAGCTCATCTATATTCACTCAGTTAAAATTCTGAGTATGAATTATATGAGTAGAAATACGAAGTATTTACTTTGTACTTAGCAATTTAGCCCTAAGTGGGACTAGACAAATTCACATAGAAAAATCAAGAGGAATTTTCGTATAAAACTTTTATCAATTTAAAAAATTGATAATAAAAAAGATTATTGCTGAAACTGCAACTACAACTGATGAAAGTACAAAAGGCGTTTCGTATCAGCAAGAACTTATTACTCTTTAGTGAGATCGTCCTTGCTTGCCGTATTTCTATGAAAAGTCATCATGATTTTATTCTAATCTCATGTAGGATGACAATAAAATTTGAGCCGAGTATTAATACTGCTAGGGTTGTTTCTTATCAATTTAATACTTCAACACAACATGAAAGAAATGTTTTATAACCGTTTATCAACAGAAACATTAAAGATTCTATTTTCAGGCTTATTCATATTTTGTGAAGGACTTTCTTCTACAAAGCTTGATCAAATTTTCATTACTAAAAAGTATTTTACTCTCAATCCATTAAAAGGATATTGATTGATGAGTATGATTTAACTCAAAATTGCTTAAGAATATCTCCATAACCATAATTTCTCTATTTGTTTACTTTTCGAAAAAAAAAAAATCAAATTCAATCAAAATGAAATTTTCCTCAAACAACAAACGGAACTGCCCCTTTGGTAATTTTCCTTAATTGATTTCCTATTCGATTCAATATCTTTTCCAAACAACATTCAATTTTCAACAAAACGAAGGATACCATTTATGGGTCTGGCACAACAATACAGGATGCTTAGCC
Organism: Dioctria linearis; assembly: GCA_963930735.1. Taxonomy (NCBI): domain Eukaryota; kingdom Metazoa; phylum Arthropoda; class Insecta; order Diptera; family Asilidae; genus Dioctria; species Dioctria linearis. The sequence goes on along the minus strand of OZ005741.1, from coordinate 53,056,742 downwards.
AAACGGCATCCATAGCCTCTGAGAATCTAATAATGACAAATTACGGGGAAAAATTTCAACGTAAATATTAGCCATGGGCCACCAAGTAGTAATAAGCTAATAATTAATTTCGGATAGGGACCCGGATGGGAAAATAAGTTTTCTTGTGAAATACGCTGATGAAAGGAAAGCCAACAACGTCCTTTTGTTTACCGTCATAGTCAGTTTAACCCCTTTCTCTCTTCTGGTATGCCAGAATGAAGTACATCTAATCAACGAAAAAGGTAATCGAAGGCCCAAAGGGAAAACTGGGTCGAAAAAGAGTAAATGGTAACGGTTGGAGATAAGGACACACACAACAGTAGATGAAGAGGAAAGAAATCAATTGTCCATTTCAATTTTGTTTTTAGCTGTTTGTCCTGTCAACAAAATGAGCTAAAACAAGAGCTGGAAAAGCACACAAAGCGCATGAAAAATAACAACAACGGCTCGATCAAGGAAAAAGTCTACTCTTTTTTTTTCCAATTTTCGCATTTATAGAGAAAGTAAATGGGTGGGCGGGATAATAGTTGAAGTCGACGAATGATTTGATAACGGCAAGGACTATAGCATTGGTATAACCCTTTGGTAGTGTTGTCTTTCGCTATTTCACTGAAAAATCGTGAAGTTAATCAATAACTAAACGACAAACGTCCTTTCACCACCATTCACCCCTTTAAAATCGTGAACTAAGCAAACATAATATATACATACATATACAATATATGTATATAGGGCAAGGTAAATAGTGTGCGCGTTTGTGTGAGAGAAGGAGTGAGAGATAGTTTCCTTCTAGCCGGAATGATTGTGGAAAACACACAAGGTAATTTACCAGCACATAACATTTTGTTGAAAACTTCTCTTCTCAAAGTATAACCATCCCTGAAGCCTTTGCACAAAGGTTTCAAACTACCACAACTAATACATTCACGGATTAACAGGAATCAGAATTGATTGTTAGGCACGGCACGTTCAATTGAAAAGTTTCCGAAGGCAGGAGGAATGGTAAATCTGATCGGAAAGTTAGTTCGTTTCAGGAGGTGAGTGTTGACGGTATGAGAAAAACTAAAGGGTCATTCGAACTCGTATTTCAGGCCACTAATACTGGCATAATTACAAGAAAGATAAGAACAAAACAGGATAAACCGTAACGAGAATAGAGAACTTTTAATTAAAATAATTTTGATATGTGAGAAGAACTATAATTTTTTTTATTTTCCTTCTTAGGTAAGTTAATTTCAAATTATAAATGTTTTTTTTGTAAAGGATATTTAGTAAATTAACGTGAAACGAACTATAGGCAGTGATGGTGTCAACCAATGTTCTGCATTGTCTTGTTGTGAGTCCCAAAAGAAAATCAATGAATTGCTAATTAGACCGTCAAGAGAAAGTTTTTTATACCTACAAATCTTTAGCTTCGTCCATCAGTGATGATGCTTCATGCGAACATCCGCTTTGATCAGAGACTAATCACCGAGGTGGCAAAGCTTAGAGAAAATTCTGGTCCCAGTAGGGTAGAACGAGATCACCTATCTATCAGGTCCACCCTCTTCTTTCCCATGATCCCCATGTGCCCAGGTCCGAACTGTAGAGACACCGTATTATGGATACACGGTTTATCCAAAGACATCCTGCACTCCTAGAAACTTAAATCTTATCTGAGCGCTAGTCAGGTCATCAAAGCTGTCTAACTATCTGAAAGGATAGCAATGTCCTTTGCCTTGATTTCCATATTAAATACTAACGTCATTACCATAGCAATGACGAATACCTTGGCCTGGAAGACAGTAGTTTGCCATCTATGTGAATATCCCAATCCAATGCCAGGCTTAAGAAAGTAAATACAGGCGCCGGTTTTCCCTTTAGTGAAGGAGCCACAGGTGACAAGTTTTAGAGCAGTAACGCTCGATAAGGCTCTCCCCGCACTCCACGAGCCCCTATCAGGATAAAACCCAAAGAGAATCGACGGACAGAACGAAATTCCAGTACCATCGCATCAAATTTCTTGCTGGGCAGAGGGTTTTCTGTTGCAGTTCACACACCCATGAGCAATTAGAAGAACTACTCCAGCTGTCCTCCCAACATTCCATTACTGCAAATCAAATACAGCCCTCCTAGTATCTTCGTGAATGGCAGATTAATATAACACCTCAAGGTTGGCTATTACCGTGGATCGCATGAAGCCTGCAATTGGTCCTCGGACATCCTATGCATGAGGTATACGGGAGCAATCGTCTTACATTCGGTTTCATACCCCATGCTAAGCTAAAGGTACAATTATTACTAACATTCATAAAGAATGTTTTCGGCTTTTAGGTGCTATTTAACTCTGCGTGCTTCATACCAATACTATTAACTTCAAGGCCTTAGAATGAAATATATATATATATATATATATATATATATATATCGTAACTTCAACTAATTGAGAAATGGGATTGAAGTCGAGTGAAAGTCTCACGGAACCCATAATATAATTATATTATGGGTTCCGTGAGACTTTCTAGACTAATTAGTCGTCCGTACTTCTTACATTAATTTTAGAGAAAATAATAGGAGAAAAACACGAATTTTCAAGGACTTTTAATTTTTTTTTTTTTAATGTTCTAATGATTCAATGGAAAAGCATTATTTTTACATCAGAAGAGATTATTTTGTAAACCAAAGCAATCTCAGATATCTTTAATTTCGGGAAGAACTTCTGAATCATTTCCATAGAATAAAATTCAAGAATTCAAAAGAAAATGGAATATCATTAATAAATAACCTGAAAATAGTAGGACCATGGTGGCAAATCTGATAAATTTCCTTCAGCGGGATAAATTTTTTATTTTTGGGTGTGATTTGTGAGAAAAAAGGTAAATCCATTAAAATTATCGAGTCACCGAACACAAGTTTGTAACTCTTATCTTAGGTTGGACCCTGTACAATGCTTTGAAAAAGTCCATATAGATAAAATCTGCTTTGAAAGTATCTTCAGTGCTATTCATAACAACATTTTTATTCGATTTTAGGGTATATTTTAAAATACTTATGTATATGATTTTATAAAGCTATACCTAACAGTAAATAAGCAAATTAGAAATTTAATTACATACAAGAAGATCAACTAATTAACTTCTTTCTGATGATATTGAGAAATAGAACGGATAAAGGAGAAAAATAAAAACATTATAAATACATGCATAGCCCAGCATATATGTAAAAAAATGAGACAAAGAATAATACTAAGATAGTACGTAATAAAAAATACTCGTATTAAGCGCCTACTAAAACCAATTAACATTAGAAATGGATCCACCCACTGTATGTGAGGATTGAGGGTCTTCCACAGTCAAACTGTCAAAACAAAGCAAAATTAAACAAAAACACTGTTATAGTAGCTTCGGACCCATAGAAAAATTAATAGAAATCCACATATCCCGATTGGATCTAATTCAGCTTATCGAGAGCGTTTTGGCATACCCACAAGAGAATTGATTTCACTACGATAGATGAGATAGCTCTAATTTCTGCCTAACTATCAGAGAAGAAAAAAATACTTCTATTGCTCTATTTTCATAAACCTCGGACTGGAATACAGTAGGACGGCTCCACATGCGCACTGATGTCTTAAGCGAAAAGACAGTTTTTTCGCATTCCGGTCCCGTCACCCATATCAAATCGGAGCCGATTAATATACCAGACATTGTCCTATACTTTGCATAGCTGGAGAATTCCAGGCCTTTCCTTCAATACTTAAGCTGTGGTCTTTTGGTTCTGTGCAGTGTTCTGCAGAGCAAAGTAGATTGCGAACGAAATTGATTTGCAGGGTGCATAGAAGTAGAACAGGTTCCGAAAGTATAGAGAAAATAATCAAATTGCCATTTACTTGAATCCTTGCAAAATGTTTAAAACAGGACTAAATAAAATTCAGGGCAAAGTTTTGACAGGTTTAGTGTTTTATAAGAATTAAAGCCATTATTTTTTCAATACTTAAAAAACTTTTTATCAGTACTTCTATTCACTCTACAAATCAATTAAATTCACAATCTTCTGTGTTCTGCTCAGAACGAAAAGAACACAGCTTTTTTATTGGGTGATTGAAACCAAGAGTGTCGCCGGCATATGATCCGATTTCATCTAGTTTTTCTAAGATAGTGTTGTGCCCTTTGCCAAAAGACTTTCCCAAGTTAGCCTGTCACATCCATCCTTTACCCAATACTACAGTAGATATTAAATTAAGAGGATTAAAAACAGTAATATTATAAAAATAAGGAAAGTTTTTAAAAAAATAAAATATACAAAAATAGTACCATGTCGTGAACAATTTATTGAATAACTTCCTAATTTGAGATGCACCCCAATATATTAGTTGTGCACTGGACACTGGTCAATATACTGTGTGGCAAAAACAAAACAAGGAAAAATGGTGGAGGAACGATTACATTCAATGGGTTCGACTAAAAAAAAATACATGCAGACATTTCCTCGGCACATACACCCTATCCTCCATATATGTGTATTGGACGACATTCGATTTTTTAGAACAATATACGCCTCCAAATATTCGATTGGGACACCATTCGTCCTTTTGAGGAACATGCAACCTATGTACATCAAAAAGGGACAATTCACGCTCCATTAGCCAACATACGTTCCACTATACAATTCAATACTGAATAACAAGGAAAATGGACTGGGCATATAATAAGCTAGCCAAAATTCAATACTAAAAACATGGAGATACATATGTATATATGTAAAAACTATCTTAATAATCCGATTTAATTTAACCTAATAATACGTAATCATTAAACACAACAAGCACCCACCACTTATCACTTCTATATACACCCAAACTCCATTGTACTTACATAATACATACATCCGCCTTCAGAGCATCAGAATAGAGTACCTAACCAAATTCTGCCCAAGCTTTTCAGGTAACCACGTAGGCTGGTTACCTCACATTTCACATGTGGCACCTTTTTGAGGAATTTATAGCTTTGGCACTTTAGAGACATTCACTAAATTCGATTCTTTTGTTTTTATTGCCACCAGTGGCTCCAGCAGGCTCATGGTATTTTTTCCTTTGAAGATCACAGGTCATCAGTTGCTCACCTTTACTTTTTAATCTATGTAGTTGGCGTATACAAAACTACATACATTCATATGTAACTATACCTTCAACTACATTTTAAATAGCAATTAAGGCTAAGACACATAAAATAAACTCATTAGCAGGATCTACTAGTCTATCCCTCCGCAATTTGTGAATTGAGAATAACTAGATGAAAAGCACAGAATTTAATAAAATTTTAGAAGTCGCTTATTGCTTATAATTTTTTTCTCGAGAAAATTTTCAATTGAAATAAAACAGAGGGAGAATAACAAGGCGGGCAAGGAGAATTCACAGTCAACAACAGTTCGACAATTTGGGGATTGTGCTCTAACGAATATCGCCATAGATTGATTTTCCATTGAAGTTTTCTTGAGCATAATTCTTATACCGTATTACAAACTAGCCGGACCGACAACAGTTCCGGAACAGCGTTAGAGAATTATGAGTTTTTTTACAGGAATTTATTTTCATAAATTTTCTTTACAAGTTTTAAGCGGAGCTGCCAGCATTCAACATTTTGCGACACATTTTTGTTTCTTTAGTTGTGAACTCTTGCAGATAACACAAACAGGTTTTGATGACCATCTTCTCGATAATCAAATTCAAATTGTTTATTCACTATTTAATACATATAAGGTATCCTATCTGGTTTACATGTACAAGAAACACATAATGTATTTGGAAAAAAAAACGGATAGAGAAAGAGAAAAGAAAGTCTAATCTTAATTACGTATTGTACGGAAATAGAAAACGCTCGAATTTCCTAGCATTCGATGCAGTTAAAACCAGGAGCAGTAATTTATATATTTTTATAGTGGTCGAAAAGTTCACCATTGCAGGCGACCAGATTTTTTATGCATTTGGATTCCAAGAGGCAAGGAGCTCCAGAGATTAATCGCGTGAACATAGAATGATCTTCGGCTCTGCAGGACAGTATGTCTGGGTACGATTAACGATCTTGACCTGGACGATGTGGCAAAATTAAGTTTTTCAAAAAGATACCGAGGCTGCTTGTTGTATATTAAGCAGAAAAGAAAGAGTACTATGCGGTATTTAAGATATTGATTCAAACAGCAGCAAAAGATATGGTTGGTAAAGGGTGATACCTGATCACACGAAGATTGCAAACGTAGCGAACACACGAGTTAAACGCAACATTAATTTTGTGCGAGCATACTGCATTCATACAGCCATACACTACCACTCCATACATAATTAAGGGTAAGGTAAGCTTCAGTCGAACCTGTTGTGGCGTGAATGCAGCACATAGCCGCAGGCTTCGTAAGCCGCCATAGATTTTATCCACCACTGCATTTAAATATTCATCCCAAGTGAGTGCTTTCTTTATAGATAATCCCAAATTTTCAATGACATCACAGCATAGAACAATCATATTATTAAGAATAACAGGCGAGAAATCGCAAGTGTCCAGTCTACATTTGTAAATAATAATATACTGAGATTTCACTGGATTAAGAAGCAGGCCTTTCTAAATTTCCCAAGATGACACGGCTTCCAGATCTTCATCAACTCTGCAAATACCATCCTCTACTAGCTTAAGGGATCGCAACAGGTATAACTGTACATCATCTGCGTACAGGAGTTTGTTTGAATGCTGGAGTACTAATGCAATATCATTTATAAACAGTGCGAAAAGAGATGGCGCGAGAGTAGATCCTTGTGGTACCCCACACCTAATCCTGATCGGTCTAGAAAGAAGCCCATTAACTCGGACCCTTTGATCTCTATTAGATAGATAACTGCAGATGAGTTTAGTACTCAGTAAGGAACACTTGAAACTATTGCAAAGTTTATAACATAATTTTGCATGATCAACCAAATCAAAGACCTTGGAGAAATCAAGAACCACTACAATGGAAGCCCAGTCAGAGTCCATAGCAATTCTTATATCATCAGTAACTTTGGGGAGAGCTGTTGTGCAACTATGTACCGAAAGCCGGACTGTCAAGGGATCAAAAGATTTTCAGCAGCTACGTAGTTCATCATTTGCCAGTTTAGAAGCTTTTCAAATATTTTGGAAGTGAATGAGAGGAGGCCTATTGGTCGAAAATCCTCAGGAGACAGAGCACTCCTAGTTTTAGGAACGGGGACTACTAAGGAATATTTCCACAGAGAGGGATAGGTGGAGGTATTAATACAAGTGTTAAGTATATGAGTAACATAAGGGAGTTTGTGAGGCAGATTACGTAGTGTAATCGCATCCATACCCCTAGCATTAAAACTGATCGAGTATGCAGCCTGTAGCACCTCATCATATGCGACACATCTAAAGTTAAATACAACTGTACTATCTTCTACACTAGAGGAGGGTACCGGTGCTGGTACTGATTGTGAAGTGCTTGAAAAAGTAGAACTTAGATTTATAACAAAGCTATCCATTGTTAGGATCCAGTTGGCATTCATTGTTATAAGATTTTCCAAGCCCAACTTCGTGAAGGTTTTTCCATAACTCTTTAGGTGGGAGTCTTGTATTGAGCTTAGATTTATAATAGTTTACTTTGGAGGTAGGAACAGCCATTGTGGTAATGTTCCTTAACATACGAAAACGATCCCAGTTTTCCTCGTTTTCGTTTTCGTCTCCAAAGGTAACATAAATAATCTCGTAACCACGGAGCAGATCGATGGCAAGGCCGCGTCTGAAGAGTAACATGCTTCTCGTAATGAAATTTCACCAAGGTGTTGAAGTGCGCGACATGATCGTCACGACTGATGAGAGAGATAACTGTGTCCCATAGGAGAGATGAAATGTCATTGATGAGCCCATTTTAGATTAATACGGTTGTAATCTGTATAACTAATTTAAGTAATTTCATTCAAGGGTGGAGACTGAAGTTCGTAAGTTAAGACGATAAGATCATGGAGTGAATTTCCAGGTACAGGGAACTGATTGAACAATAACGTTGTCACGATCAGAAGTCAGGAAAACATCAATAACAGAAGGTGTCTCACCAGCAAAATGAGTGGGTTCATTTTGATTAACAATTTGAAGATCGATACTACTGACATCCCCCAAGAAATTTAGTAGAGATTTTATCTGATCCTAGGACATTCTTATTAAGATCACCAGCAAAGATAACATTATTATATTGGCTGCTTAGTCTCTTCAGAGTGTTTAATAGTTGTTCGATATCATTATTCCTGTGGGTATTATAAGCACAAACATAGCATGAGTTTTGTGCTTGACCCAAAGTAATTTCAATCGCGATATATTCACACATCCTAGCAGTTGACTTCTCTATAACAAGATCATTAAGTGAAGATTTAGCAAGAATAGCAAAACAACCACCACGGCCAGTCATGCGATGTTGTCTAAATGTTTTGTAGGCTTTAATTGTTACTAACTTATTAGGCGTATGTGGTGACAGCCATGTTTCACATCAACAGATGAGATCTACCTGAGCAGCTCCGATCATAAACTCAATTTGATCAATTTTCCTAAGAATACTTTGGCAATTCATATGTGCCACTCTAAATCCGATCGAATATTTGCAAAAAAAATTTTTGGGGATACGATTATTGACACGATTATCTATAGAACCCATTATTGCTATAATATTTTTAAGACTATACATAGGCCAACCGGGAAAGGGGAATGCTCTTCAAGGTTATTAGTGGTACGGAGGGACCATTGATAAGATTAACGTTCTCTTTTATGACGGCAGTGAAGCACTCGATATCATCAAAATCTTCAAACAAAAGCATCTTTCTTTACGTTCAGTTGTTTACTTAGGTTGTCGATATTACTCTGCAATGCAGCCAGATATGACTGTACTAGCCCCATAATGTCATGGAATAATTTTAATTGCTTTTGAATCAAGCACTGGCGAATTATATCACTTACCATTGATCGCGTGGAAGGGCCCGTGCTAAAGGTTGATGTGTTTTTTACTCATTTCCCTCTGATTATTTAAAAGTTCCTAAGCAAAACTAGAAGTAAATTCACTGCCCGCAACTCGAAAAGCGATTATTTAATTTTAAAATGAAACTTTAATAGAAAAATTAATATAAAGAACGGAGATGACGTGTATCTACTCCGGTCCAGTTCATTGTACTCATATATATTCCACAGGATATGAGAACATGTTCTCTGACTACATGAATTAATATCAAAATACATATTCTTTCCATATGCTTTTTATAAGACTTATGTCCGTCCTGCCGAGCGAAATCTTCGGACGTCGGTCAAAAATGATCGTGTCATAATCGTAAATTAATAACGAAAATTAACAAATAACAAAGCTCTGGGTCGCACTGGCATTTATAAAGTGGGGTCCAGATGTAACGCTATATCTAATACTACCCGTATTAGATGACGAGACTAGAAACTTTCAATGTGCAATAGAAGAGGAAAGGATCACAAACCAAGTCCTTTGCGTTTAGCAATAAGTGTAGAATGATGGACTCTATCAAAAGCCTTCTCGAAGCGATTTTTGACTGACCAAAGTTGTGTTGATTACGGCTACAACGTTCTGCAAAGAGAAGTCAGCGAATCTCGAGATGAGCGTCCAGATCGCAAGCAATATTGGCGATCGTTAACAATGACAAAATATACAAATTTTGTAGTTAGGTAATATACATAAATTCTTTTGTCTTGTTCCATGCGGGACTCGAACTCACAGCTTTTAGAATCGGTCGAATGGAATAGATGAATTTTTAGAAAAACTTTTTATTCTTGCAATACGCAATGAAATAATTAAATACAGGAGAAAAAACCAACCGCCTTATCTGGGTTTTTGAAGCCGAAACCTGCCGCTTTCCGATCGACTGCTCTTACCTCTGAGCTAAGGAAACAAGATGTCTGTACCTCGTGTATTTATTAATTTGTCAAGCCCGGAAAGCAGCAGGCCCTGGCTTCCAAAACCGGACAAGGCGGCTGTTTTTCTCTTGTATTCAATAATTTGATTTGGAATCGTAAAAATAAACATACATACATATATGTATGTTTAGTTAGTCAAGTCCTCTTTCGATATAGCCATTCCCTTTCTCAAATATACCACTACCATATAGCGCAATATTATTAAGTTTGTGAAAATTAATTTCCTACCAATCGATCGAATGAAAATACCTCATTACTGCAAAGTTCATAGGCCACTTTATTCTCATTATTTGTCTGTCAGGAAATTTCCTAACAGCAGACAGTGCTTGCATAGAAAACCGGAAGTAATTTTATCTTTCATCTGATTTCATTTAGATTTCGAAACGAAAAAAAGAAAAAAAAATAACAAAACACCAAAGAAGTTTCTCTCTCCCTATAAGATTCCTGAATTTTACTTATGTTTTCTGGTTTAAGGACAACCATGGCGGCAAGCATAAAACGGAGAATAAAAGATGCTTACGATGCTGTGATGCTCCCTTTTAACCAGAAGACGAAAAATTATTCCTCCCCGGAGATGTTTACTCAGATATTGCAATTACTTGTCCTGCAATAAACATTGTTGTACAATTTGACTCAAAATGGTGCCAAGAAATGAGGTTAGAATTGCAATCTTTGCACATTTCTTGTTTAGGTGGTACATCCTGGACGTCTTCGGACCACTTTTCTTACTTAGTTATCTTTTGCGGTTGAATGAGTTTCCTGGTTTCATTTCGGTATCGTCATAATTCTTTCCTTCTCATTTTCTGTTTGTTAATTTATTATTTCATTGTATTGCAGTGTACAACTTGAGCTTGCTATTTGCAATTTTGTACACAAAATTTCCTATTTGAAGATAAATTCTTAGATGCGTACATATCTGTGTATGTAATATGTATTAAGGTAGTCAATAAATTGCGTAAAAATGTAAATACTTGGATTAAATTGCAACATGTCTTCATATAAGTAAACTTTATGTTCTATCGGGTGGTCCAAAATTCTGAATCCTCGACACAATCAGAAAGGATAATAGATTTTGATTACTTTTTCTATTTTGTCATATCCTTTTATTTTGCCATTTCTTCTTTCCCAAATACCAAAGCTTTTAACTAATTTGAAGATAAATTTAAGTAAAATTATGAACCGCAGCTTACTAGTAAGATATCCTGTGTTTCTATGGAGCACAGTTTTTTAAAATTTATAGCTTTTAATTCTTTTATTTCTCAGATAAATTTCAATACGTATCTTAAAGAAACATGCACTCAAATCGTATGGAGAGATTATTTTTTTCTTTTTTTTTTCGAATTGTTGCAGGTTCGAACAAAATTCTTCCCGAATGTTCATGCCAACGTGTGTTATCAATATTTTTTCTAGCACTTAGTCGATTCTTTTCGATGAGGGCAAACTACATATACAGGGTGTTTTATAATTGGTGCACCTCGCTTAAGCGTTTGATAGCTGAGGTGGAGACAAGCAAAAAATTATAAGGTGAAGAGGGGATAAGACGCGTCGATTCGGTCGTAGGAGGGTTTAAGATTTTTAGTACTTCTTCGACTTTACAGACTGTAACTATCTTGATATACACCCTATCAAGGTGGGATTTAACTCAGATGATAGCAAACCGTCTAAGCTTTTCAATGAATGCTTTCAGCCTTTCTCTCACCTTCCGTCGGAAGTAGTAGGACATCAAAGTCAAAAAAATTGGAAAAAAATTCCTAATTTTTTCAAATTTTAACGATTTTCCCGCCAAAATGGATGATAACTATACAGTTTTATTACAAGATTTGGAGACCCCGGAGTATTACCTTTAATTTGACTAAGCACATGTACCTGCCTAAATGCAACCGTTTTTGAGATATTCACGTTTCTAGGATTCATAATTTGTTCGACCAACCTACAAAGAAAACAATCAGATTAATGTAAAAAACAAAAAATCTTACCAGCATCTCGGCGTGTCAACAGATGCAAAGGTCCCACGACGACCTGAAATAAACAAATGATTAAAATATGAACTTCAAGGATAAATATACTATAAAAATAAATGAATTTTTTTATACAAAAAAAGGTGTGTTTACATACATAGTACCTCACCATGCATGCAAACAACAAGAACAAAAATGCACTAAACTTTATGTTCAGCAACATAGAATATAAAGATAACTCAAGTACCCACGTACGAGCACATAATAAACCCATTTTCAATAGATTCGTGAATACCTGAGATGAGAATTTTACAAAACAAAAACTCACCTTGACAGGTAATCACGGTATTTGAAAATGTTGATATTTTACACAAAACCTACATAAAGTAAAGAAATTTATACACTCACCTGTAGTTCAATGGATAATTCCCGCGATGAATAACTGAAATATACACAAATACTGAATTTTAACACTTAATTTTATCAAACGAATATGAATTCGCGCGCGACTGACACTTGCGAATATAAACACCGACGTGAACTTCATAGTTTCGCGACGTTCAAAATGTCATACCGGGGTGAAAAGAGACGCAGAATCGAATGGGCGCGTTCGCGTCGCGTAATTTTTCACGGTTTACGGAATATTCGCGAATTTTCGAATTTTCCCTTTGCACCAATAGTGCGAAAGAGACACAAAGGTGTGAAAGGGACACGAATAAAGATGAACGAAAATGAATTATGAGAGGCATTTTGTAAATCGAACTAAAAGATGGCGTATCGATAAGTTATAGCACAGATTCGGAAAACTTATCATAATTACGTGAAATTAAAAGGGATTTCTATGGGAAAGATGTCAAAAAATGCAATTTGTAATTTGACATCAAATGACTACAACAAATTTACACATTATAGTCAAATTAAGCCTAAAATTCGCATAATTCATTTTTTATGGATATGAAATCGGAACGAAATTCTCTATAAAAAGGGGGTTTCATTCTTCATTCTGCCTTCTTATTTTCAAAAGTTGTCAAAGTGCGAGCACATGCAGTAGCATTCCTCCACAATTTGCAAATAGTTCAAACAGTTCAAATAGTTCAAATCGTCATCAGGAAAAAGGAAATAGAAAGTTCAGCAAAAATTTAGTAATTTTTGTTTTCAACAATCGAATTGTCAAAGTTTTGTTCAAGGAAAAGCAGCAGCAGCAAGAGTTCAAGTGAATTTATTGGTTTAAATTTTAATAGTGACAAATCTAAATTAAATTAAAGGTAAATTTGCATATTAGTTATTATTTTCAATTTGGGTTTAAATTTCATTGTGTTTGCATGCCAGGTGTTGGTTATACACACATGTATGAGTTTAACAAGAACGATTGAAATTTTTATTCTTAATCTTGTCCTTTCAGCCATTTTAACTAATTCACTCAAAGTAAATCGACATTTCTAACAATTATTTATCGTGTGAAACATATGCCATTTAGTCAGTTTTTGCACAACATAATAATTCAGAAATTGGATCTACCTTGAGTTCTATATAATTATTTTCTTTCAGCTACTAGTAAATTAGTTAAGAATCAGAAAGAAAAATTTATTTAGATATGCAATTGTGAAGTAGCATAATTTTTTTTTGAGTTATTATTATTGAAAAGAAAGAGATAGATTCGAGTAAAAATATAATTTCTTTGTACATTTGAATTTTCTTTAATTACTAAATACATAAAAACATACAGTGAATCAGTGAATTTTAAGTGAAGTTTCCAAGCTTGTACGTCTAAGTTGAGGGAAGTAATTTGTCATAGTGATAGAATTTTGCACGTAATTAATTTCTCATAAACTTAACATTTGTTAAGTTATTAATATTATTTGTGGCAATAAACATATTAATTGAATAATAGAGTGACAAATTATCCTTTTTTATTTAACCGCTACACTCCACCGGAATATTTTCTTTCAGCATACGTGGATTCTCGTTTGCAGTTGCAGTTTTCTTTCGAAAGTCAATTATAGGAATTGACAGATTTCATTAAACTGTATTTTGCGAACGCAGTCTATTTGTATTTGTCAATCAGTCGAATTGACATTAGCTGTGGGAGAACATAATTGCATTAATTTTGTGCATTTTGCGTAGGTATTGCATAAAATTAGGCGTGATTTCTATTGTGCAAAACTAATGAAATTATGCATCATAAAAACGGTAATATCTCAAAAAACGGTTGCATTTAGGCAGGTACATGTGCTTAGTCAAATTAAAAGGTAACATTCCAGGGTTTCTAAATTTTTGTAATAAAACTGTATAGTTATCATCAATTTTGGAGGGAAGATCGTTAAAATTTGAAAAAATTAGTAATTTTTTTCCAATTTTTTGACTTTGACCTCTGTACTAACTTCCGACAGGAGTGTAAAGTGGAAGAAGTATTAAAAATCTTAAACTCCCCCTACCGTCCGAAACGACGCGTGTTATATCCCCCTTCACCTTATAAATTTTTGCTTGTCTCCACCTCAGCTATCAACCTCTTGAGCTACGTGCACCAATTATGAAACACCCTGTATATGTAGGATACAGTTGATGATATTAAATACTGTTTTTTCTCAAGGTTAATTAACACGTATTGAAAATATACAGATCAGCTCTGGTTGCCGTCTGGAAAGGAACTCTCTACTTTTGCAATAGTATGACAGCGTAACAATGACAGCGTAACAATTCATTTTGCCATTGTAGGTGGTGTTACCGCATCTTTTGAATTCGAATTGTGTTTGTGGATTGCATTCAAATGCGGAACCCACATACATATATATATATGACTTACATTTTAGGGTACATTCGGTAATAAAGTTAAGGTTAAAGCTAGGATCGACTAGCCCACTACGACCCTGCGGACACCGCGACCATAGCTGATCTAATGTGTCTTCCGTTAAGTGGTTAGGCTCTAAATGTAGCCTCCTTACGAGTTCGATTATTGTCTTAGAGGTTGGCTTGCAAACCTTATTTGGAGTGATCTTCTGGTAATACAATGTAAATGAATTACTCGCTGTCGTTAATTGAGGCATAATTGGTCAATTCCAAATCGTTTTTGAGGGTGCATTACACTAGTGCTTGTCTTAAAAAATTCTTTGCATCAAATACTGCCGGGTCATCTAAAGGAGTTCACACCACTTCAGGAATTTATTTGTGCCAGTGCATCGTTTGTTTCAGCGTCTGAAGAATAGACTGTAAAACTTAAAACAGTTTTTTCTCAAAACTAAGTTATTCAATCTGGTGGGCATTACTGAAAATGTAAAAAATCGCGATAATTATTTCACGTTTACTGTTGCTCTATAATGTATAATCCCCACAAATCATGAGAAATATTCCAAGAAGAGGAATGCTTCACGATTTTGATGGCAGAAACTTTCTCAGTAGATTCCACTTAACATTTAATTTTGAATTTGCCAGAAATTTCATATTACAGGGTGTTTGACGCAGATGGTCCATAGAGCAGGAGGTGATAGTAAGTAGGTACTCCCCTAACCAAACAAAAAATTGTATGGCATGGGGGGTCCATATTAACCATTTCGGAGTTACAGGGTGATTAAGAAAAATCAGTAGTTTTCACAAAACACCCTGTATCTTAAAAGTACATGGTGTACGGTCACCGATTAAAGGTTGAGAGCTAATAACTCTTTAACGGGTACAGATTTCACATAGGGTGTAACAGGTCAAATTAAAGAGAAGAGTGTAGGGTTTTTATAAAAGCAAGTTATGTTTACGACCCTTTTCCAAAAAAGTTGAGGTGAAAGTAAAAAAAGGTAAGAAAATCCGGAATTTTTAGTTCAGATCATCCGAGAAGAGAGGAGTAGGAGACTGGTTGAGTAGTCGTTACAAAGTTGGTTGAAAGTTGTGCCTACAACCAACTTTAGACGGTAACCGTACACCCTGTACTTTTTACGATACGGGATATTTTGTGAAAACTAGATTTTTTTCGTAATCACCCTGTAACTTCGAAATTATTGATATGGACGCCCCCCACCCTGCCATAACGTCTTTTGTTTGAGAAGGTGAGTAGTATCACTTCCTGCTTTATGGACCAGCTAGGTGGAAACACCCTGTATACGTCAATTTTTTACTGCATTATTGACTTCATCGATAGTTTCTTCATCTCTTCCAACACCACAGAATGTGATGAATTTTATAGAGCATCAGAAACACAATTTGCAAACACATGAAAATGTTTCTTGTCATCATTTTCTTCAATTAAAAACGTCTATGTCAGCCATCTTAGATTAATTTTTTATTTGCCAATATGTAGGTGTCAGTGGTAGAATTTTGATTTCGGTTTTTAGAATTCTTTTGTTCCAGAACAAAAATATTTGATTATTTTTTTCGTCTTCTCAAGAAAACATGTCTTCTTCAAAATAAAAGAGCAAAATCTCGACTAGGAATTTGTTTTTTATTCCTGGAAAGTGTGAAAGTAGATGGTGTTGATGATATTATTTCTACCGTTAACTTATGATATTTCTTGAGGTTCCGTACACAAAGTGTAAAAACGGAAACCCTATTACTAAGCCTCCGATGCTCGTCCGTTTGTCTGTCACCGGGCTGTATCTCATGAACAGTTGAAATTTTTACAGGGTGTGTATTTCTTTGCCGCTATAATACAAATTAAATTAAATTAAAAATTAAAGGGGGCATTTTCTGCCTCGTTTTATTCTCACTAATTATTATTATCATAAGTAGACATAATTTTTTCAAACGACAGCCTTAGTTTTTCAAAGGACGCCTACTCTCATTCGAAAAAAATAAATAAAAAATAAATAGTGTAAAATTTTGTACTATGGTACGGAGCCCTTCGCGAGTCCAACTCGCCGACCGTTTACTTGCACCCACTAAGTTTGTCCCTTGCCTGGATTTTTCATTTATTTTTACTCGTTTTCGTGCACAAAAATAAATCTGAATAAAAGACGCATTTTCACTATATAGATAAAATAATCGAATCAACACCAACAGTTCAGTGTTCAGTTTTTCTGCGACACATATGCATGATGTACGTGTGACTTACATAGCCTCGTAAAATTGCGTACCTGCACTAAGGATAGGCAGCTAATCGCTATGTAAATTGGATAATTTGTCAACAAAATGCATTTTACTTTGCACAGAAATGCATATTCATGTGATCCATAGTTACTAAGATGAGCTTTTTGGAGAATTTACATACATTTTGTTTAAATTTTGAGAGAAATACTACTGATTGAGGAAATTTTTTGCCGGACAAACAAAGCCAACACGTTTTGCCAATTTTACAGACTTGCTTATTAGAATGAGTTCGCACCCACAAGCGCTTCTCCCTTAAAAGTTCATAACATGATAATTGACATAAGGCATCTTACGTAGTGGTTGGTTGCTTCAGGGGCATTGAAATTTCAAACTTTCTACCCCCCAATCTAAATACATCTTTCTGATCAATTTTCATTATGAAATGTGTTGGTATGTTTTGCAGAAATTTTTTCTTCTTTCTTTCCTTTTCAAGCTGTTAACTGAATGGAAAACAGTCGAAAATCTCTTCCTGATTCCTAACTTGTCCTTAAGTTAACTTTGCGTTCTAACTGCTACATATATGTACATACATATATAGCTACAACTCTATTTAAAATTCAAAAAGCTATCTCGCGCAGCATTTCTTAAAAATTGCTTGTCATCACATTCACACCATTTTGTAATTTCGCCTTTAGCTTTTCGACGGTGCATTTTCTATTCAAGTGTCATTAGAGTCGTTGGAAATTACTCGGCTTAAGAGGGAAGCTTTTTTTTTACAAATTATTAACATTATTTTAAGGTATATTTTTGCGTAGCTCTGATTGGTGTTCTCTTATGTAGATAAAATGGAGCCAACCATTAAAAAGAAAGTTACCGGATTAACTGTCAACCAAAAAATAGAAATTTTAGACGCATTAGGTAAAGGAACCAACAGGAAAACATTAGCACAGCGTTTCAAGTGTAATCTCACCACAATAATGCGTCTTTCTAAATAGGGGCAAAAATATAGGAAAATAGTCTTAGAAAATGGAAACGTAAATCGAAAGCGCTTCAGAAAAGGACTCCATGAAAAAATTGATCGAGCGATAACGACTTGGTTTTGCCAGATGAGAGCTAAGAATGCTGTAGTGAGTGGTCTGATGGTCGTAGAACAAGCTAAAAAGCATGACTTTGACTCTGCTGATCAAGCATCTGCTTCGGAATGAATATAAAGCCAATTGTCAGAATTGATGAGGCACTACGAGCCATCCAATATTTTCAATGCTGACGAGAGTAGTCTCTTCTATATGGCATTGCCAACTGGAATATTTGCTAAAAAAGGGGAAAAAGTTCTAGGGGGCAAAACTCAGAAGGAACGTTTGAGTCTTTTATTTATGTGTAACATAGATGGAACGGAAAAAGATATAATTGCTATAGGAAAATCAAAGAATCCTCATTGTTTTCGTGGCAAGCAAATTCCTATCCCTTATTACTCCCAAAATAATTCCTGGATGACTAATAAAATTCTGTTGAGTATATTAAGGGATATTTACAATAAAATGTTGAAACAAAAAAGAAAAGTTCTTCTGCTGTTTGATAATGCAGCATGCCACAAATTGGACGAATCCGTTAAACTGGATAATGCTATCATTCAAGTTTTGCCTCCAAATACAAGTTCAATTATTCAGCCATTAGATCAAGGAATCATTCGTTGCTTTAAAGACTACTACAGGCAAAATATAGTACGAAGATTTCATTAGAAAGAGGTTATTCTTTGAAGGATTTCTCTAAGTCTCTGAATATCTTGAAGGCTTTAAAGATTGCTCAGCATTCTTGGTGGCTTGTAAGACCAAGCACCATCAAAAACTGTTTTAGGAAAGCTCGTTTTTCTCAAGTTATTGAAGATGATGTTGAAGAACCTTTGAGCCTACCAATTGTATAGGCAGAGTTTGAGGGATACGTTGCTTGTGATTCTTTTATGCAATGTTATGGGGAACTAAGTGAGGAGGATATTTTACAAGAAATTTCTATTTAGGACGACAGTGAGTTAGTAGATACCGAAGATGAAACCCTCCATATTACAAATGCCAATGCGCCACAGCCAAGTCATTCGGACGCTCTTCTAGCTTTAAACGTACTGCGAACTTACCGCGAAAGTAAGGACTTGCCCTTTGACAACATTGAATTGTTAGAAGAACAACTCACTGAAAAAGGTGCACATAATTTTGTCCAGAAGAAGATATCAGATTATTTTAAATAATTTGTTGTGCCATTCTAGAAGCTCGATATTATCTTTTGAATAACTTTTTCGTTTTTGTTACTAGAGAATTGTGTATTTATTTCACTTTATTCACATTCGAATATTTATTTGTACCTATAAATAAAAATATTCATACAATTGGTTTTCATTGTTGAGTATAAGTCAAAACATCGGATACGTGCATTTTTATGTGCCCTCGGTGACCGGATATGAACATTCTTTGGCGCACTTATGCGGGCAGCATAATTGGCACGGATGTTCAAATAAATAAATGTTTATGTTATATGACAATATTTCATTAAAACCAACTCATAAAACTCTAAAAGAAATTCCATAGAAACAAAATAAATTTCTTTTACGGCTACGGTGTTTGGGTGCTTTACAATTCTTTCTAAATTGATACGCAAACAAACGTAAAAGTTTTATTTCTGAGCCACGAATGCAAATGTGCAAATATGGTATTCATGCATTTTTGTACCAGTCAAAATTTGACGCGGATTTCATTCCGGTAAAATCTCACAAGCCAGTTAGTTTGTTGATTTGGACAACTGGGCTACTGATACAATTTATAATTTTTGCTTTTAATTTTTTAATATTTCTAATTTCGAAAAAGACTCAAATTGGGATCTTATTTCACCTGCGTCTACCACACAGTAGCGCAAGCATACTTACAGTTTTAACCCCAGAAATATAGTGTCGAAAGATCAAACTTTATTTAAAGGTGTTAAAACACTAAGATTGCAGTTTATCTCACATAAAAAAATGTACCAAGTTTGTGAGGCACAAATGCAATAGTGATAAAAAACGGGTTAACGAAATGGTGGAATCTTACTTAACTAGGAAAAGATCGATAACAGAAAAGCCATTGTAAGCTAAGTTTAAGCTGTGACGTTGTTTCCTCAGTCTGTCGGGATTGCTAGGGCGCCAATAGTTCGGTCGGTAGCAAAACGTCGAAATTTGACTCTGGGTAGTTTCAGAGGAGTGAGGGGTCCAAATTACAATAGTTGGGTTTAGTTCAAATTAATTCTTTATTCTCTTGCGTCCCTATTACAAATGTAAAATGATCTATGTTAGTAAAATTCTTGTCTATATTTCCTAAATCTAATTTGAGAGTGTGATAGGAGAGATCTCCATTCTACACGTAATAACTAATGGTTTCCGTTGTTCACGTACTACCACTAGTCCTCCGTTGTTCACGTACTGGTGACAGGATAGCTTTTCCGTTGTACACGTACTGACTATTGGGTTCCGTTTATTCATGTACTACCAATAGCTCTCCGTTCTTCACCTACTGGTTCACAGGCAGGGTTTGGAGGTGGGGAAGGATTTTCTAGGTCTACCGGACAAGCCAGTTCAATTGCTAGAAATGTTGTGCAGGAAATTCTCGTAGGCGGATGAAGGTGTCTAGTGAATCTATACTAGTGGTGTCTAGTGAATCTATACTGCTACTACTTATAACATCAATTCAAAAAGCTATTGTGAATTACATTAAGGAAAATTTTCTATATAAAATTTCACTCATACGTTTCTAAATATCTATCTATGTACACGTTCGTTACAAAGCTAACGTATGTAAATATGTGAGCGGGAGATATGGAGTGCCAAGGCTAACATTTTTATTACTGCAGCATTAACGTACAAAAAAAAGTATATGCTCAAACTTTACAACGTTTTATAATTTCCTAAAAGCTGGTCTTTTTGCTGCGCTTTTTACAATAGTCTCGACATATAACTGTCCTCTCAACAAAAATGTCTATGTCAGAAAAGTATATTTGATTGTCTATCCACATACAACAATTATTCATTACAAAAATAAGCACGATATACTACATTCTTTCAATATTCCAAAAAGTCAAATTTCTTTCACTGTTTTCCTTTGTCCCAAATGAGCAACCCAAAGAACACATTTACAACTCTTAAGCCCCATAAACCAGCTTGATTAGTCCCATAATAAAGACTAATCCCCTCTGTTCTGAGAATTTATTTGTCGAGGTTTATTCACTAATTCATCAAAATTTTTTCTGTTACAGTACATGCTGCTCAAAGGGAATCAGGAAAACCAAAGGACACAAATGTCAGCACTTCGAGTGGATCAAGTAAAAACAACATTGAAGTAGAGGAGGCGCGCAATGGGCCCTATTTCGACAAGGCAGCCTCTAAGAATGTAACAGCCCTCCTAGGAAAAACGGCTTACCTCAACTGCCGAGTGAAAAATTTAGGAAATAAGACCGTAAGTATAGAGAGTATATTTTTGGAAAAAAAATCATAGGGTAAAATAAAAAAAAAAGTACAAGCAAAAGTAGAGCGGATTATTGGTGTTTGGTACTGTTGATGTTATATGGTTGCAGCCGTACTTTAAGCGTTCCTTTTCATCCAACGAAAATTTCTCTTGGGTCTATATTCGTGTACACTTCCATTTCTTTGCCTCACAAGTTATGAATTTTTCTGAAACATTTACATTCAGATGGGCACTTGGAAAGGCTTTGATTACACGAAAGGCAAATTTGCGTGCTGGTTGGGCCTATATAGGTTGTTTTCTGTACATAGCAAGTAACCCGTGCTCACATCTCCCTACCCGATTCATCCCCCAACTCTTCTCTGCTTGCTAAATCTGATACGAAAAATTTGTGCTCACGTTTTTCTCCCACACAGTCTTGTGCATTTCTTAAGATTTCTTTGGTTTTTTACGGGGGTGTCTTATAAATTTTTGTTTTGTCGTTATATAGTCAGTTCATGTTTCCCGCAAGTTGTTTTTTTCGAATGTTTTTCTCCCTTTTTGCCTTAATTTGTAGACTCCGTCGATATTTCAGCGTTTTAATTTTTCATGATTTTTCTCTATAAAACATTCATAAGTCATCATGGAATAAAAAAAAACAAAAAAAAATGCGACTCGTTAATTTTTTAAGAGAAAATTCATAAGCTTGGCTATTTGGGTTTACCCTATCAGATAATGTAAAACTTACTAATTTACATGCGTTTACACGCGCTCACATTAAATTTAACTTTTCTACAAAATAATAATTAAGACTTTTTCCATCAAATGCGAATGAAACGAAGCAAAACGATTTAATATGAATTAAATTTTTGCGGGATCGACAACCTTCGGGTGCTACCAAATTCAAATTAATTGCCCTCAAATTGAGAACACGGGCTCCCATTTGATTCGTTATGAGACTGCTGCAAGTGATCCCTTTCAGAGGGTACTTTATAATTATTTCTATGTGTTGGTAACTATGGCTGTTCTACACAAAGTTCATTATATCAAACGCTCTATGTACCTCCGACCATTTTTGCTGTACGACATAACACGGAAAGGAATTTTTGGTCTAATAACAAATTTAGCGGAAGGAAAATTACTAAATTAATCGAAATGAAATTGAAACAAGGCAAAAGCCAAGGGTCGGTCGGAGAGGACGTGGTATGATAAGTGGTAATCAAAGTTTTAGGTTAAGTGGGCTTAAAAGTAGCTTACAGCACGCATCGTTTTATGTATAATTCACCTGAAATCGTTTCCCTTGGGTTAATTGTCTAAGCATGGGTATATTATATTGATTTCTTAAGGTTAACATAAGTTATTGTGTGATGTCGTGTTACTTCACGGGAATTTTCCTAAAGTAAATAGGTTGTAGGTTGACGTTGTCGCTATAATCGCCTTTGTAAGTTTATATTCCTCCGTACTTGTGTGTAAATATATGACCTGCACATCGATAATGATTGATTTCTATTACATTACCTATGTGTGTGTATACACGAGCATCGATATACATAATTCAGTAGATTTTATCGATTTTAATAAACATTATTGAAGTCCCGTTTTTTGTTTGTTTTTTTTTTAATTTCATACCCACCCCAGCAATTTAGAGAATGTTGAATTTCATATAACTGGGAGTATTTCGACAAGTGTTTGCCTATAATTTGGAGGAGGTGAGTAAGCAGAATAATTTGTAAAGATATAATGATGGCACACAATTCATCCATATCACTATCCTGAGTGACCTATTTCTTTGCAGACTAAGCAATTAGTATAGAATTCTCTTTACTCTGACCACACGATACGGAAGCCCTGAATACCTCACTCAATATATTATTTTCAAATTCATTTGTATATTACACACAAAAAAAAACCAAAAAAATAGAAGGAACTGCTAAATATTCAAATATCCCTCTCCACAGCATACGAAAATTTAATACTTGACTTCTAGTGTTTTCCGAATCCAGTGAGCATAATGTTCAGGGTCCCCATTTATCCTTCATTCACTCATACCTTATCTACTACCGCATAATATGCCTGTAATAAACCTAAAACGATCATACTTAAACCGAAAACATTCCTCGAACGTAAAACACTTGTTCCTAAAATTGAAACGCGATACTAAATTTAGCCTTGATCGATATGCTCTAATGATATTTACCATATGTGTATGCTACACTTGCCCTTGTTTTCCTTAGTGTATGTAACGTTATAGTGTTGGTGGACTTATCAAATCTTACCCAAAGATTGTCATTTCAAATGTCTTTTATAACGTACCTCGTCCATTTTTCATTCTTGTAAACTTCCTTTTTTAACAGAGTCAGCGTAACTAACATTTCTAAGATATAAGCTGGACTTCATTGGCATTTCCATGTATGTGTTTTAATATTCATTGGACATAGTATATACCTGGTGATAAAACTATATATTGAATACCAAGTCTAATACCATGTTGAAGAAAATAACAGACAGGATATTAACCTTTGACGACTTGGAGCTTCTCAGAGTCTAGCGTTAATGTAGATCTTTATTGTACATCTATATTATAGGTGATTCGTACACAACCCACCTTATATAAAAATTCAAGGCATCCAAATTACAGAACTTTCACATTCATCAAAAATATCCCTTAGTTGCTAATTGTAGAATACATCCCTGTACTTACTAGAAGCTATAGAAGACTCCATCAACTCATTTACGGCTGGGATGGATGATTATTGAAGATTTCTTTAAATACATTGAAAGCTCTGATTTTTTTGTAATAAATTTCCGTCTCATTTCTGAAAATTTTAGAATCTAAAGCTTTCTTCCGATTGAAAAAAAAAACTACCGTTATTTAAATAGCAACTTTCTTCAATTTTCCCCGCTTAATCTATCAAAATTTTTCATTTTTGTATTGATGAAAAGATACTCCAATTTGTGGTAGGTTGGAAAATATTTTATAATGACATTTTCCTCTTGTATTGCTACAAGCCGTAAACTAACCGTCAAACAAGGTGTTACTAATTCTTTAATGCCCCGTGCACAATAGTCTACGGAAGAGTCTCTAGTATTGCAAGTTTGATACTATTTTAACATCTTATATGTATATAAACTCAATATTTCATTGGTAAGCTATTAATTACTTCCAATCTTTCAAACTCGAAAGGAGACTGCCCATTTTATACCCGACATGAACAGACATCAGAGATGTCTTAAACGATTCATTATGATACTCTGAACATATTTTATTAACAATGTTTATTTCAATTAAGCGGGGAAAGGCTGGGGAGGGGGGGGGGGGGGTTAATTTGATTTAGTACATTTTGGAAAATGTAGCACAGAATCAAATTCCTTACGTCCTCAGAAGAAATTTGAGTACCCACACTTCTATACTCGGAATCTCCCCCTTTTTTCTGTTCGAACTGTGGTACTAGATTTTTCCAATCTTAGTTCTGCTCTACCTCGGTAGCGTAATAGTATGAACCACTGGCGGGGGTGGGGGTGGGGGAGTAGTTCCAATACGGAATGTTGTATATCAAATTAAAGGTCCCGCCGAGTACTATCGGGTGGTCTACTTTTTCTCGATTCAGAAAACTTTCGGAACGTTTTTGTTGCCGGACAACCCATTTTCACGCACTTGGGTCACAGTTACTAAATGTCGCATTATTTTTGCAATTTTTTCTTCCACGGTCGTTAGTGCTCTGTTTGTGAAAATTTTTCTCACAGCAAGTCATTTTCCTCATTACACCAATTTCGCACAATCACGAGAAGTAGAAAAGTCAACTTGTTCACTCGAGCTACATTCGACGGTGAAACACGCCTTCCCACGCTTAATTGAAATAAACATTGGAAATAAAATATGTTCACAGTATTATATGTAATGCATCAACTTAGACAACTCTAATGTCTGTTCATGTCGGGCTTAAAGTTGAATGAAAAGAGGATATTCCCCTTTGGAAGTATACAAAAAAAAAAAAGAAGTAAAGTGCCATTGGAAGTTGAATTGGTATTATCAGGACGTTCTCCATTCACCTTGAAAACCACTCCACGGATTTCAAGGCAGTAGGCAAGGCCATCCTTGAAGCGGGAAGACACATCCTTAACTCAGACACTGAGAATAAGGAGATAGCCATCTGCTCGGACAGCCAAGCAGCTGTCAAAGCTTTGTCTAAACCCTTTATAACCTCCAAATTATTAATGGAGTGCAAAACCACCCTGAATTCCCTTTCTCGGAATAACAGGGTGATGGAGCAGTGGGTGCCGGGGCACAGCAACATCAGCGGGAATGAAAGGGCAGACGAACTTGCTCGTCTTGGAGCAGCCTGATACGAATAAGCTCCTAAAACTCAACAAGCCAACCCTGAAAACTCTGGTGTCCATTCTCACTGGTCATTCCTCTCTCAGGGGCCACCTTCACAGGATGAGACTTGCTGACGATCCTATATGCAGGGGTTGCGGAGAGGAGTCCGAAACAGTGACCCATTTTCTATGTTATTGCCCGGCACTCTCAGGAATACGCTACAGAATTCTTGGTTCACACCTCCTGGAAGAGTTGCATGATGCTGGCAAGGAGGGCTGGGAGCCAATACTGAAATCTATAAGAGCGTCCGGTTGGGACCTATGAGCGATCGCTCATGGGTCTGGAGAGTGAACAATGGGCCTTGACTTGGCCTTCGTTCGGGGGACCTGAAAGGGGTCCCAAACCTCATAAATCAATCAATCAATCAATTAATCAGGACATTCTATGAATTGCAGTCGGCTCTTCTAAGAAACTTCACATCCGTGATATTTGGTTATATTTGAAAAATTTTGTTAGTCAATCAATGCAATTTAAGTATCAATTACGGTAACTAATCAGAGGTGGTGCAAAGGTTTAGTGAAGTGCAGAGCTGCCAGGAGAGAATAACAGGATGTCAAAAGCCATATATGTGCACCGTGCTGGCTGTGCTGACAGGACGCTGACATCTCATTACTGATGATAGTACGTGTACCTAGTGAAGCCTAACGCGTATATGATCTAGTATGCAGCTTGGTATTTGTACCTTGGTATACTATAAGACTACTGGCTGTATTCTCAAGCCTCTTCTAGCGTAAAGGGCGGATCATAACCTTCTCGTGGTCCACTTCTGTCACTTATATCAGTGCTAATATGATTAAGCCCGAACGGAGGTACCAATAACGTTTAGCGATCTGCAGGAACGTCCACTGGGAGCACTCATGATCATTTGGTCATATTATACGAAGCCGTACCAATTGGGTAGCCGACATTGCTAACTTGGTACTACGGGGTTTAGTAGCCCCGAATAGAGCTGCACTTAGTAGCAATATTCGCCTCAGCTTGGGATGGCCACCTTGGGGAGCATCGTAGTGGTTGTGGTTGCCCATATGCCGGCAGAGAGAGATTGTCTGAGTCTGCATGACTTAGGCAAACATTCTTCTCTAAACAGAGTAGTTTGTTCTTTTGACAAAATTGCATACTGCGTCCGTGAATTTGTGGGATGGTCGCTTATTAATGTATGCTTAGAAATCTCGGCGTGGAGTTGCGCTAAATCAACCGGGTACCGTGACCCAAAGATCGGAAGAGGTTTTAGGTAGTTCTCGCTTCGATCAGTAAGTCCAATGTTAAGCATTCACTGACATAAACTGGTACTTCCGAGACAGAATATAAATATATTCTGCCTTTCGAGTGCGTTGATTGTCGCTTGTCTTCTAATCCGTGCATTAAGACTGCCGTGAGCTTAAGCCTTAATGGCAGGTGCTCACGTAAGACCCGGACAGCTTTCTGTAACTAATCAGAAAGATGGAAATCTGAAGTTCAGGATGTGTTTGAAAAGAAAAGTAGGAGCTTATTGATTTTATGATTATCCTTGTAGTGACAGTGGAAGCTTTATGTATTTATTAAAAATTGAGAACATAATTCTATCTGGTTGGAAAGATTCCGGGTATATAATTGAAACCTTATTATTGTTTGTTATTGTTTGATGTGCTTCGTACAGGCTCATATCCACATTTGATGAGTTTTCTTCTTCGAACAATTTGTTGACTAGCAAATCATATATTTTATTTTACATTATGTTTCGTTACAGAAATACCGTAAAAAAACACTCCAATACCTCCCAGCAGTTCGGATGAAACTTAGATTCTATCTGATTGGATAGTAATATTATTGAAATCGCTATTCATCTTAAGCTTTTTATTACAACTGTAGTAAACTTTATAATAACGAAAACATTAGTCTGGAAAAAGTAGTAAGAACTATCTCATTTGTGTCGGCTTCCTGAACATCTAATGAATACCATGTCCACATCCATTGGCATTCGCGTTTGTTTCACCTTTTCGCTTTAGAATCGGTAGTTTTCGTGTGGAACCTTGCATACTACCATATGAAGGTAGTACAAAGTAAATTTTATGCATACCAAAATTGATAGGTTTTTTGTACTTTTTATGTTATAGAAAGTTGTTAAACTTCCTCAAAATTTTCAGTCCTGGGAGATTCTACCAGTGCACGTACTCAAAATTTTATACTTTTCTCATTATGTTCCCTGATTATTACCATTTTTCTTGTGGCATAAGCTCTTTTTTGTTAAGCAGTGAGCAATGTCATTACCTATATTTTCCTTATGCCTGGCTTATGCCTGGCTGTTTATCTATGTAAAAGTTGCATGGTATGGTATCACTTTGTAGAGACGAGTTGCTTCTACACTTGTGAAATAGTTGTATAGAGTTTCAGAATCTTCCATAAAGTTTTTCACTGCATTCCTTCCTAAGAATAAACTTTCGCCGACTTTTTACCCAGCCTCGCCAATTTTCGAGACCACCTTCAAAATGACGGTCAAATTTTAATGTATTCAACATTGATAGAATTCTGCAAAGTATACCTAAAAAACAAAATGTAGGTGGACAATTACTTGTCTCTATAGACTGAAATTCACTGAAAATAATTTCAATGAATTTCTATAATGCAATCGAACTTTTCGACCTAGCGATCATAAAGGTCTCATCAGTATGGTTATCTCTGATCGCCTATCATAGAAGTTCGATAATAATATGTTTATGGGCAATTCGGTGATCATATTATCGAACTTCTGTGGTAGTCAATCAGAGATATCCATACTGATGAGACCTCTGTGATCTCTGGATCGAAAAGTTCGGTTATTTTTCTGCATTTTCAATGCATTATAGAAATTCATTGAAATTATTTTCAGTGAATTTCAGTCTATAGACACGAGAACTGGTCTACCTATAAGTTTTACTTGGTTTATCTAGTGCCTTATGGTGACAAGGGATTTCCTGCCAGTTTGAAAATTGCAAAGAGAAATCTTGATACCATACGAAAAACAGTGGATGGTCATAGAAGCCCAACTTCTGTTAAAGAACTTATTATCATTTCATGTCAGATACACCAACCTTCCAAATGAGACCAAACATAAACAAAGTTCAAGTTTCGGCAATAAATCCTTAAGCATATCCCCGAAATTGGCTACATATAGGTATATCCTCGCTTAGCTTAAAGAGCATTATAAACGATTAGGGTTGAAATCTCACATTTTACCTTATTGCCGTTATCCAGTTTGGCAAAAATGGACCGCTGACTGGTAATAATGTGGAATCGTTAATCGGCTTCAAGGATGTTTGAATTCTGTTTGAAGGCTGTAATCTGTTGCAGGCCTACTAATCAGAGTCGATAGAGTATGTTGAATAGTAATATTTATGGAATTCATTTTACAAATGCTAACAAAATCTTTTCTTATTCCGGAATTAAGGACAGACTGAAAAGAGAAGAAAATGACACTTTTCATAAAACACTAATTGTAATCCAGACTAAACCATGGATTAAGGTAAAAATTTGCAAACCAATGAAATTATATTAATTTTCATCCAAATCGTTTAGTTAATTTCCCCTTTGATTTTCAGGCTAACCTTTTACGTAAGTAAGCAAATTATCACTAACTACTTTGTATAATTAATTCTGTTCTTAATCACGTGATAACATGTATGTCCTATGTATATCCATATATTTGCATGTTTTATGTAATAAAATGAATAAGTCGATCACGGCAAAAGTATCTATTGATTCGGTATTGTGAAAAACACATTTTGCGCAATCAATTTGGTCGAATAATGCCAAACAAAGTGGTGAAAATCGTCCTGATTTCGATTTCAGGTATTTTACAACCACAACAGCTGTAGCAGCAGTATCAGCAGTACAGTTATTGATTTCTGACCATTCATTAAATTGTTTGCATGATTTTTTGTTGAAAATTGGTTTACTCCATTTACTCGCCATAAGCAAAGCATAAGCAAACAAAAAAGTTTGAATGAGAATTTGGGAGAACAAAAAAAAAGTCTCACAAACTAAATTTGATTAAAATCTGATTGTTTCTGGGCTATTGATATTCATTTTAATCGCCGAGTGCTTGCTTTCCTGTATACAGGAGTAAAAGAAATTAAGAGGATAATTAAATTAAATTCGAGGCTATGATTAATTAGTTGTTCATTACGAAACAGCAACGAATAAATTAATTGTGTAAATTTCTTTCTAAATTTACGCCTTTCCATATTATGGAGCGTAATGAAGTCAAAACGAGTTACACTACAGTTCCAATTGACTTACTCAATGATCCTTGACATAGTTTTTAAGAAAGGAAATCTCGTTCACTTTGTTTCAGTCAAATGCGAAAATGTTCGTTGCATATGAACGAAATAAGTGTTAGTTTTCCCTCAACATCAGATTGTACAAATTTAAGTTACCTTGTGTGATAAATTCACTCCACTAAGGACATACTTCTGATAGGATTTGTTATTCATTATTATTGGTATTGATATTCGCGCAAAATAAGACCTCTCTCGTTGTTATTAATATCAAACTTTTTATTACTGATAAACTCGAACCAATATGTTCTATTGCCGGCAAGGTCATGTTTTTAATAATGAAAATTTAATTGGGATAACTTCAACATTTATCTTCCCCAACTATATACAATAGTGGTTTATCCTTTTGTTGAATTTTACCTTCTTCTATACTTCTCAGATTCACCTAACTGGCTAAGAAAAACATAACATTACATTTATATAAATTAGTGAAAAAGCAATGGCCTTGGATAGCTGCTCTGAGGAATACAAGAAATTAAATTTACTTACTTAGTATGGAAAAGTTTCACGAAATATAATTCCTTGCATACTACTAGATAAATAAGAACAAATCGAATTGATAAAAACAGAAGAGGTACTAAAAGCAACCTGATCAAGAATTATTCTGTTGGAAGCTCTATTGATATTCTTAAAGACGCAATCATGAATTTAATTTGCTCATGTGTATCACGTGTATCATTCGAAAGCACCGATCTCAGTGATAATTTTTCAAAAGATTTTTGTTCTAAGGAATCACCTTCTAATAAAGTTGTAAGAAGCTTCGGTACCTTTGAATCAGGATATGCAAATTCTTAAAGTCTATTGCTCAGAAATATTAAATGGGTAGAACAACGCTAATATAACTAGCTTCTCCGAATATCAGTGTTGACAAATATGAGTTACAGCTGTCTCCGGAAACGATGAACCAATAAAAATCATTGTCTCATAATTTTCCCTGATATTAATATCAAGTTCACCTTCAGTTCTGCTTTTAGTGTCATTAGAAAAGACTTTAAAGTTAGAAAGCAAATTTAAAGCGGACGTTATAAGGGGTCCTGTACTCAAGTTTCATTTATTTTCACAACCAGAAATAGTCTGTAAATATCATCATTTTGGGCTCATAGATATCATTGAGTATCTCTAAGTACGAAATAATATTTAAACTATTATTTTTACTCCGATCAAGGCTACAAGATTCACTAGGAATTACAGGTAAATCTTTGTCAGTTATCTCCGATATGGTTATCGACCTCCAATACAATGACAGGAGTGCAGGAAAAGCCAAAGTAGGACACTAAATTTCTAATATTAGACCAGTTCCCTTAATTTAAAGAATTATTCCGAATTTTTCCTTGGTGAGGTAGTGGAGATGGAGTGCCATCTTTAAATGGGTGTCACACCGGGAGCGGTGCGGCGATTATGGACACAATTCAAAACCACAAGTTTGCTGCTGCTGCTGGCGGCAAAATTCCTTTTTGTTTCGAAATAAGTCCGCATAATTCGTTAAATGAGGCTTTTTACATTCTTAATTATTTGTAATCGAACCTCTCTCACTTTTCTCTGTTTTTCTTCAACCAGAATTACTAATAAAGAATTTCTTCCTCGGAACTAGAGTACAATGGGACAAAATCTGCCGCTCTCGGTGTGAACACTCTATTTTGTCGCGTGCTACAGGGCCGTACCGTGTTGCGCAACT
The DNA here is from genome assembly GCA_963930735.1 of Dioctria linearis. NCBI lineage: Eukaryota > Metazoa > Arthropoda > Insecta > Diptera > Asilidae > Dioctria > Dioctria linearis. The sequence goes on along the minus strand of OZ005741.1, from coordinate 53,025,019 downwards.
CCCGGTGTGACCAGGGCTATATGCACGACATGGCCGCGCCATCTATGGGGCCCCCAAACCCCTGGGATTGTAGACCAACTGATAACCAATTGTTCAGCCCGTAAAACAAGATATTACAACACAAGTTAGTTTAGATGGTAGAGTTTCGGTCAGGGACAGTGTATGTAATTGTTATAAAATCTACCTATAATAAAATTTGTACTTTAATAGTTTTCTTTCGCTATTTTCTTTTCTTTTTTTGTTAACCTTTAACCATTATTATTTCACAATATCTTCATTTTAGTTATGAGCAAAAAGGCTGTTGATATTCTTCTCAATAATATGAGCTAGGAGAATATGTATAATGGACTCGTTTTTAATATTCAAAAATTAATAACAATCTCCTAATAGAATCTAGACGACAGAAATTGTGTCGACCAGTGTAATTCTTGTGGATCACACAAATTCAAATCGAGGGAATGAATACAATAAAAAACGAAAATTATTATTGACAAGAATTACAAAACTCGTATTTATAATAAAAAACTATTTAAAAAAATCAAGAAATAAAATAAAAATAAAAAAATAAAATAAAAAAAAAAACATAAAAAAAATGTTCAATTGCCAGGTATGTGCCATCTGTATCCAAGAAACGTTCTTTTGAGCAGGATGACGAAGCGTTGTACAACAAGCGGTGCACCATTATCCACCGTTATAAGTCTGTTAATTTAGACACCGTGCACTATAAATGAATATTCCCTACATTTTTGGGAATATTCCCAACATTTTAACGAATATTCCCTACATTTTAGGGACAGATACCTTAGCTTTGTGGCAGCAATTGTGTAGATATTTTACAGTGTGGTACTTTAGTACGGTACGTTAAGCGATGTGGATTCTGTGTTTCGTGTCTTTATGTGTTGTGTTTTCATGCATTTTCCATCTTGTTTAGTTTATCAATTTGTTACGGTCTTCTCATCCTTATGGCGGGCTACTGTCCTGCATAACAGGACAGACCATCAGGTCTTGATTACTATTTTATATATTATAATATGGTTAAACAAAAAATAAAAATATATGTTGTATAGGTTTATTAAGAGAAAGTAGGCCTCTATTTGGTTTTACTTGACCAGTTTTGTCCTAGCCACTGGGCTCATTAGAAGTTTTCAAAATCTAGCAAACGTTCAATCTGCTTCACTGATGTACACAGTGTACATTATTTATACTATTATGTTGCACTTGTTCAGATTTTTATTTTACTAGATACATCCTATCTCAAGGATATTTTCAGGTTTCCCGAACATATGATAATACATTACCCTGTTCAATGCAATTCTTGTTATTGCACATGATTTTGAACACGCACATATGTGGTTACTTGACACTCTTGGCGAGACTGTCTTCCTCGTTGTGTCGTTCAAGGATTCATCTAAACTATTTCTTACTCAAAGGGTCATTCATAAAATTCACTATAAAATAGAAACATCTATGCATAAAAATAAAAATAAATCAATAAAATAAAATAAAATTATAAAATAAAAAGATAAAATAAATATAAATATATGAAAAATCTAAAAATACATGTATTCTACGCAAAAATATATCTTTCTAATTTATCCTATCCTCCCTGTTTTCACTTTTAATTCCTATTTTTAATTTTTCCCTCGTTCTCTCTTTTCTTCTATGTTCACTACTTTGCTTTGCAGTATTTATTTCAATTTGAATTCAAAATAGGGTTCAAAACTTGTTTCGAAACATTACGTCTTGCTTGTTCGGCGCGCGATTCACGACTGTTGGTTTTCGTCAACGTGCTCTTCTAATTATGCTATCTTCGGTGGTATTTGCTTTGACTTCGTTTCGTATTCTGTTATAAGGCTGAACTACAATAAACAACTTTACGAAATTAAACGAGACTGAGTTTTACTTACAAAAAATTGATACTTTTAGCCTTAATATATATCACATCCCGTAAGAGTTATTATCTTGATATTTAATGTTTTCAATTTTAAAAAGTTGTAAAAGTGAAAAAATTGACAAATGGAAATGCTTTCTATTAATTCGCAGTATCATTTTTATTCCATTTTAATTTTTACATTGCACTTTTAATCATTTACTAATAATTTAATTGTTTGACACATCCGGTTCCTATGAGCGATTCTTAGCGCAATATACTTACGGAAAATTGGATATTTAAACTTAACGAATGTTCCCCTCACACGAGTTAAAATTAATTTGTGTACGCCTCCTGTTAAATTAAAGGGCGCGTTCGCTTTACGTAAGCAAATGTACTTACGTTTACTTCTTCTATTGTAGTTCAGCCTATATCCCCGTATCCCCAATTTTTATGGAGTATCTACTGATTAGATGTATGTGTTGGTCCACCCTTCTTAAGAGTCGCTCCCTTCGGAGATCAGCCTTGATTATGGGTTCAACTGCTACATCCATGTAGTGTCACTACTCACCGGGACCGTTCAATGTTTACAACTCGGTCGTTTAATGTTTTGGCTGGTCCGGTGTGGCATGTCACCATTCCGTATAGGTCTCTCTGTGTCTGTTATTGTTTTGAGTGCTGCGTGAGGGTGTTTATTTGTTTTTGGTGTTTTGTGTTTGTTTCTGTATATTAAATTTAATATGTGTGCTTCCCACATTTACATTACTTCTCTTCTGTCTTCCCATTGCTGACACCCACTGTGCTTGGTGTTGACTAGAATGTTACGTGTTTACCCTCCCGAAAATGGAAATCGTAGGTAATTTTATAATCTACAAGTTTCATAATTAATTTGAATGACGCATTTGCTATAGAAAACTAGATAACTGAAAAAAAGCCGATTTTGCGACCTTTGACCTTGAAAGTCTGATGATGCAGGCACGAGATTATATGAGACTTTTTTCCAGTCCTTAGAATGCCCAAACAAAGGTTTATACCAATTTAGAGAGTGCTCGCTAAACTAAAATAAATAAATTGTGAAATAATGGTTATAGGATAACCAATAAAAATAAGTCAAACAGTAACCAATGCATTGCAATTTTTATTTATACTTTCTCAAATTACGCCAAAAAGTTAAAGTTGATGATAAAATTGGTCCTATTCAATTAAAGCTCCGATTATAATTTCTATGTGTTTTTTTTTGTTTGAAACATATAAAATAATAGTTATTTTTGGTCCCTGGTTTGGATACTGAAAGTACTGAAAGTAGTTTATTCGAAATTTTATACATGGCAACAAATTTTCATATAATATAGGTATATAAACAAAAAAATTGTATTGCCATTCCATAGTGTCAGTGCTTACGGACCAGTAGTTTTTAAATGGTCTACTTTCAGTAGCCATGCTCTATTTGCTAATCAGCGAAGATATTTATACAGTTGCTGTATTGCTGTTGATAACCCAAAGATGTTAAGAAAATAATTTGTGATAGAGAGCTCCCATATCATAATGTATTCTGGACTCCCACTTCGGTAAAAACGATCATGGGAAGTGGGGATATAATTGTCAAAGGTATTGGAACAACATTTTAAACACTGAAACAGTAAGCTTAGAGGCATTCGGAGTGATAATAAAATAAGCTGTTAATACATTTTGTTAGTAAAGAAAACATAAGGGAATTCAGAGTTACTGCAAAATTCTAAATTTTTCCTTAAGAAAAAATTGCTATTTGAATGAGTGGAGGAACAGGATTCTTAAATTTTGTAAGAATGTTAATATAATTCCATAAGTAAAGGAGAATGATTATTCTCTCTACGCTTTAGATCTAAACATTTGAAAAACGAAATTTTCTACAGATAAATGAAAATATAATCTATAGAAAATACGTCTATTTAAAAACCCTATCCCGTGACGTAGTAAGCTTACGATTCGACAAATATGAAATTCAGTTTCAAATGAATACACACAAAAAGAAGCAAACCAAGATACGATGTTATTATGATTTGGTTGCTTACCTGTCTGCAGAATTTGATAACTTGGTATTGACAGATGACTTAAATCCATAATTTTGTTTGGCATGGAATCATATTTGATGAATACAAGCCCCATATGAAAAAAGGTTCAATAATTTTCATTAATGCTAGACTAGATCGGCATATCGGCACAAGAATGAATTTTTGATTTTAGTTGTGAAAACGCAACCATGTAGGACGAATAATTACAACTGCTAAACTATTCATCAAATTTTGTGATATGCAATCCCGTTGATAATAATTAATCGCTTATTTAACATTTATAATAAACTACTCTTCAAGACGTTGGAAAAAATACTCGGCAAGAGTGCCTGATGATGAATTGTACTTTTGTTTTATTATGAAATCGCACATTATGTAATAATCCGGGTAGAGGTAAAAAATTTCATCTCTCTCGCATACAAGAAATGTCGCAAATTGTAACGATGTTGGGAAAATAAAAGCTTTGATCGGACTTACAGTGACTAACCGACCTGACATTTTGATATTGTTATAATGACTAAATTGTGAAATAATTTTAGGATTGCCCGACGTTGAAAGAATAATAATAACACTGACCCTACCTCAACTTCGATCCTATTTTAAAATGATTTGTCAAAAAGTTGGTTATTGGTTCTTTATATAACTGTTAAGTTTTTTTGTAACAAAGTAGTTATTATTTAATTTAAATTTTCTTTTTTTTTTACAATTTTACAAAAATAGGTTTCTAATACATTTATATTACTCGAATTTGTTCTATTTTATAAATAATAATGATTTAGGACACAAAAAATTTTATATTGGTAACTATTATTTTCCCTTGGTTTTAGTAAATAATTCCAAGAGAATGACCATCATTTTAAAAATTTTTGTAATTGCTTATTGACTTTTAACCACAAAGTTGTCAAAATAACTTCATGAAGAAGAGTTAATACCAAGGGGATTTCCAAAAATTAAATACGTATTTTTGATGAAGTTCCAAAATTTGCAATTTACTGTTGAATTCTATGCCCTGCAAGATATATTACGATTAAATATTTTGTATAATGTTATCTATTCTAAATATTGAACTGTGACATCTCTTACTTAATAAATAACTCTTTACGCACTCTTTCTTTTAAGTACCTATGCTAGCTCGGAGTATTGGAGTTAGTGGTTTTCCTAGTAGCAATCAATTATATATATTCCACAGAATGTTGTCCACTATTACGCCTTGCGCAGCATTTTGCACTATATTGATGCAGTAAAGTAGTCCCATAGTACCTACTTGCACATCTAATTGATACTGCGATAAATTTCTGCTCGGAAAAATTGAGAGAAAAAAAAGGTAGTCTTAGAAAGTTTGTGCACTTTTCTTCATGTACAAAGAAAAAAGAAATAGATCATTGCAATTTCCACCCTCCGGGATGCTCAGTATCTCTGCATTTTGGGGAGCTTCAGACGACCACCACCATGCTGAATGCATTGCAGTAAAATAACTAAAAGCAGACAAAATTTATAGGTATCAACAAAACAACTATAAACAGCTGCGTTGTATCTTTCTATCCCTTCATCCTCATCTAATTAAAACTTTATTTCTGGGCAAATTTATTTTAGCCTTTTTACAAGCTTCCTTCTAGTTTTGTTCACACAATTTTCGAAATTTGTTTCATCTGATTATGTTGAGCTGTATAAAGTTTCCTATCACAGTACCAAATAGATAAAGACATTTGCTAGTTTCTACGTTTCTTATCGACTATTGTTGCAGCAAGGATGCTGATTTAATTCATTCTTGGAATTTTTCAGATGCTACTCCAAGTATCATGGGTAAGGCATCGAGATATACATCTGCTTACAGTGGGACGTTATACCTATACATCTGATCAACGGTTTCGAGCAATACACCACCCTCACACAGATGATTGGATTCTGCAAATAAAATATCCTCAGCATAGGGATTCAGGGATTTATGAATGTCAAGTGTCAACAACACCCCATATGAGCCACTACATTCATCTTAATGTCATTGGTAAGTTATTTTCGTTATTGTTTGTCATTTCAATATAAAGGTGATGTTTGGTGTTGACGGTTTTTTTAAGGTCTAAATTTATCCACAGCCTTGGAATATAACGCGTTTTATTTCTGTTTTCGACCTTTTGATATTCCATTATTTTTATTTAGATAATATTTTTTTTAGAAATTCTACGCAGATAGTCCAGCTGTGAGCTTTTGAATATAAAAAATTATATATTATATCGGCAGATAATAAGACGATGGAAATAGAAAGATTCTTTTATAAGAGCTATTATTGCGCCTAAAATTGCTGGTTTATTCGAGATATATATAGCTATAACTTTTTCAACACAGTAGGACGGATATATTTATAAGCTCATATTTTAGCTCAAATTCAAAGTTGGTTTTCGTTCGATAATAACTTTTTTTTGTTCATATTTAAGAAACTCAAATTGTGGGATGACATTCATTGCAATTATTGTTATAATTTTTATACATAATTATAATTTTCAGCAATTATTTTTCAAGTTATCAAAACCATTGTGATTCGCTAGAAAGTTGTAATTTGCTCTCGTCATAGATTTAATTTTTTTCTTACTAAATTACTTTGTGTTGCAATTTACCATTACTATAATACAATTAAAATTACAGTCGCTCTCATCCCCAATGAGAAATGAAATGAAAATAATTGAAAATAATGAAAAATAATAAGTAAGAGTAAAATAATATTCGAATTAACCTCAAAAATCTAAAATACATAAACAATTAAATTTAGAGCATTTCAAATTTTAAATTAATTCAAAATTTTAACACAATCCAATATTTTACAGAAATTCAGTTTTTTAGTAATACAAATCCTTGTTTATGCCTGAAAATCTATAGTTTCTAAAATATTTAGGAAAGCATCTCTGCCTTGACCAAATAAATGTTAAGACGACGATACTTAACTGTGGAGGTTTGCGACCACACAACTCTCAGTGTGATGGTGGAAAGAGGCTAGGGCAGGCTATAGTGTTTTCCCCAGTACTCTGGTATATGTTGTTTGGCTCACTTATCACGGTGCTGAAAAACGTGGGATTCTTATGGGAGGCGGTTTACATCCCTCTGAACATTTTCAGGAATAGCATGATTGCAGTGAGTATTACACATAGAGGAAACATTCGATGCGGTTATGAGTGTCTTCGCTCAATACAGGAGATCCTTTGCCTGCACATGGGGCATAAGACCGAGGGTTGTGCACTGGATGTACGTTAGGCCCATGCTCACGTATGCCTCCCGTGACTGGTGGCCGAGAACGCTTGTGGGAACTGCGATTCAGAAGCTGGCGGGCCTGCAAAGGCCTGCCTGCTCCATTCGATGTACGGCTGCTGCTGTTCTTGTGGTCCTAATTAATCTGCCACCTCTGGATCTCCCCATTCAGGCAAATGCCAGGAACGTCGTGTGCAGATTGTGCACATGCGGATGTGGGGAGGATAGCTGGATTGGCTCTTCTCATTGATCTTTGGCATATGGGCTGGATTTGGACAACTCTTTGTCTTGTATGCCACGTGATTCGATGGTACCAATCCCTCGTTTTAGGTGTCACTTCTCTGTTACTTTTCCTGTAAGAGAACCGTAAACTGATGGAAGGGCCTTATCGAGCCTTCCCCGGTCCGCTCTAAAAATTTTTACCGCCAGCTCTCTCACGAATAAGGGAGCCGGAGAGGGTGTCTACTTTACTGAACCTGACATTGGCATGAAGTACTCACTTGGAAGACACACCACTGTCTTGCAGGCTGAAATCTTTCCCTTCGCAATTCAAGGGGAAGGACATTGCTATCCTTTCAGATAGTCAGACAGCCTTGTTGTCTCTGAGTGGCCCTCGGGTAACATCTAAGTTACTGGGGGATTGTAGGTCGTCTGTGGATAGCTTTTGCTCCACAACAAAGTGTCCCTTCAGTTTTTGGATCTTGGGGAATGAAACTGCTGACTTTTGGTTAGGGGTGGATCAGATTCTTTGTTTCTCGGACCGGAAATTGCCGTAGGCCTTGCCGCCTTGAGGGTTTCCTATCAAAGCGGATATTCATAGCGAGCATCAGCAGAGACGGGCTAACCTGAGTACTTGCATGTGCGTGCACAAAACTCTTTCTTGATGGGCTTTATAGGAATATTTTGGCGTCTCTGGCCTCCCTGCTTGGGAGGGGGTTTCATGTCCCTCTGTTTAGAAAAAAAAATATCTGCCTTGATAATATTCCAATGCTCTTCTAAGTTTGAAATTAAAACAAAAATTTTAGGTAATAGCCCTAAAAACTAAAAATCCTTCAAAAAATCTTATTACCTAGATTAACGATAACCCAACTTGATACATATTGCCAGAAATTCGGTTGATGCCCTTCATGCATATATATATGATTGGTTTTTGGATTTTAGAGTTAAACTACAAACTTGACCCAACATTTAAATAGATTTCGAGATATTTTTAACACAGACAAATTTTGGAATGTTATACAATGATCTCTATATAATAACAAATGAAAGCCAAGTGTCTTAACGTGATCCTTACGTGTCTGTCAGTGTGAATACTTTCTAAAATATTGTGTCTGACAAGACGCATATCTGCCACGATACGTGGCTGTAGATAAAAACGGGCCTTCATGTATTGTGAGCGTTCTCTGAGTATAACTCCCAATATCACCCAATATCGTTCTATCAATGCTACAAGACAAGCCAAATTCCTAGTGTATAATGGATTTTCAGTGCCATTAGTATAATTGCTAATTAGAATCAGTTTGTAGTGTCTCTTTACTCGCAACCAAAATCGGACTATTCTTTAACGCGTACTATTGAAATAATCAAATTTGTTTGCTTAATGGAGCTTTCGATATTTGTCAGTACCGCCCAATATTCTCTAACGGTTTTTTTTTACATCATGACTATTAATAACCGACTGTGTGGGTAGGAGGAATTATAATTTTGTATTTCATATTCCGATTTTATATTTGAAATTTTATTTTATTTTGTCGAATATTTTGTGTAACAATAAAGAGATTACATTTTATTCCTGATTTGTAAATTAATTCAAAGCAAGTAAAAATGCTAGAATTGGTCTAAAACCAGTTTTTATGATACGCTGGATGAATGCCCGTATGTAACTTCGTATGGTCACACATCTGTGCAAGTTAGATTTTTGAATTGGCTTTTCGAATATATTTCAATAATGATTCGTCGGACAGAAAAAATTATTAAAATCAATTTTATAGGATTTCATATTCTAAAGATCTTTTCAGTACCATAAAAACGTCTAGAACTGATCGTTTTCTAAGTATACGTACAAATCCTGAAATCTTATAGGGTAACACCAAGAATCAATTTTTGAAATTCCATTTGCAATTTTTATGAAAACTGTGTAGCTCTTTACGCCAACGCGTTATCAGGCAGTGTCCAAATATATGCATTAGTGAAACACGAAATTTTAATATCGCAATCCTGCGAAGGAGTAACCCGATTTGTCTAATTTTTGAACTTAAACGAAATGATAGACAGACAAACGAACATGCAAAAATCAAAATTATGCGTGGGTGTCAAATCCATTTTGGTCTGCCATCATTCTTTCTATGCGATAAAAATGGAATGACAACCTTAGTATAACCTATCGATTTCATCTAGGGAATAAAAATCCTTTTGGGGAGGACCCAGCAGTTTTCGTGTAAGTCACGATTATTCATTTCCGTTCGTTGATTTTGATATTTTGTGGGGGATTAAGGGTAAGGAAGGGTAGATGTATTTCGTAAAATTCCAATTACTTAGTTTTGAACCTCACCGCTATGTGGAAAATTTTTTTTCGAATTCAATAATCCTATTTCAGACGAAAACTACACTAATTTACATAATACATATATGTAGATTTAGAAATAAATTTTAAGTTATGATAATGGACCACCCGGTCATCCGTTTAAAGGGCAGAAACTGTGAGGCACATGAATGAAGTGTTCAATATAAGGGTTGAACTGGACGATACCACCCTGGCAAGAATTTTTACAAAAAATATATATGTATTTCTCATATATTCTAGAAATTTTCTTTCATTAACCATATTAATCTCTCTTTGGTTAAAAAAAAAAATTAATTATCAAAAACCCAAAAAATTTACTTTCTAAAATCAGCAAATTCCATTCGCTGAAAAGAAGTCCGAACAATTGCGTTTTATTAGAAAACACGAAAGCTCCAAGTCACGTATATGATCAAAACCTGTACTCTTAAGTAATAGTATTGAAGACGCAAGGACTATATATCAAATGGTATTCCAGAGCAGCGTATACAGGTTGTGAAATAGGTGGCGAAATCCTGAATGGACCACAACCTGTTTTAGAGCGTGTCGAGAGCAAACAAGGTAGATGCCAGAAAATATGAATCACTCGTCGAATCCGTCAATTCTAATGTTGTCGTTCAATCCAGAATGTACATACATGCTCTGATATTGCAGCATATGAAGCTCTTTGCCAATAATAGTTAAGACAAAAAAGTTTTTTTAACGCTTTTTTGTATTAGTACTTGACTACTAAGAAATCCTGAAAAAATCGTATTAGGGGGGACTCCCTACATGGTTTGGCAAAATAACTTAAAATTACGTAGTTAGGCTTGACCAGAATTGCCGTAAAGAAATTTAAGATTTTAACGAGACTAAGGTTTTCTTGCGAAAAATTTATATTTTTAGCCTAAATAGATATCACATTCTGTAAGGGTTATCTTAATATTTAATGTGTTCCATTTTAAAAAGTGTTAAAAACAAAACAAACAAAAAATAACAAATGGAAGTTGATTTAACCCTTTCGGGACATATTTATTTATTTCTATGAAAAAATTATAATTTCTGTAAAAATGCTTTAATTGCTATCAGTTTAAGATTATACAAAAAAAATTTGTGAAAGGATGTAAAGGAAAGGACTGTTGCCATATGGCAACAAGAGTCCTCAATGGTTAATAATTACAATAAAATTCACTTTTTACATATTTCTTTTTAAGTAGTTATATTAGCAATATAATTAAAGTAACAAAAAAACTTCAAACCGTGAATGCAAACAGACTATATCCAGAAACATAAAAATTATAAAATTAATAAAACTCGTATAAATTAAAAAAAAAAAAAAGTAATAAAATTAATTTAAAAAGTTCATTCATGCTTATGATACATTATGAAGCAGTTTTTATTTTGCGTTAGAATGCATAAATGAATATTGCACTTCTTGCACTTATACCATGTGAAACTGCTATAATTATCCAATTTAGATGTAGTTTTTTTTCATGGTGTACTCGGGCCAATGATTGCAGGACCAGAAGTCATATATTGTGGATACATTGGGAGCACTTTCGTATGTTCTCTGAGGAGAAATTTCGCATGCTTTTCTTGAGCTCATTGTCATTGAGCTTCCGCCATAACTTTCAGTATCACATATATCCAGTCGTTGGCACCCGCGTTTCGTTTTCTGTAGAGCTGAAGATGTAAGGAGCGGAGTTTATATGTCGTTTCGAAAGTCTAGTAAGTCCATACGTTCTTTATCAGGTATGTTGAGAGCATTGCAATCGCGTCGGTATTTCAGCTAGGAGTTACAAATGGCTATATCAATCATATGATCGAAGAATCGCAAAGTCCAATTATTGGCTCTAAAGCCTATCCGTTAGAGAGAAAGTAAAAACTCTAGCTTGCCGACGCCACCCATATATTTCTTACAACTTTCGGTTGCGTAATATTAATTGTTCTATTCTTTTCTTGGCAGAACCTTTCAACTTCATCCATATTTTCATTTAATTTCATTTGTATATTTTTCCGCACGGAAATCGTAAGATCCACGACCTATTTTTTTTCAATTGTTTCTCAGATTTCATATCAAATATTCTCATCCTATTTGCTCTTATCGTACTACTTGCCAAGATACCCTGCTCTTTTAGTTAAATTATTATATTTATGCCAGTCAAATAGTTATCAAAAAATAATTTAAAGTTTTCGTCTTTTGGAATTGTCTTTAATAGCTGCATAACTATATCAAAGCAGAGTCCCATCTTAGTATTTCCTTGATACACTTCAAAGTCGTGAATAATACCCTACTTGTTTGGTGTTTTGGACATGTATTGCTTTACAGATGATTTTCCCTTAAACGATATCATCTATTCTATTCATCTATGCCTAAGTTTTCCTCCTTTGAAATGGATATCTTGATAGAATTGCGTCGATCAATTGTCGGGCTTTCCATACTTTATCATCCTGATTGTCACTAAGAGAAAATTTCAAGCTATTTCTAATCGAATGGAGACGATTTCATGAAATAGTACCCGTTATTTGTGTTGCTTTTTCTCCAAAACATTTTAATATGTCAAAATTTTTTCGTCCCTATGATAATTTCCAAAGCAATTAAATTTTGTAGATCTTCGATTGAAATAAGCTTCGATTTCCCTCTCAAAGTTGTATGCTGTTTTGTAGCTTGTAAAGCTTGTGTGTACAGGACATCGCTGAAATATTTGCTGAAGTATATGATCTGTGTTTTCACATTTTCTGCAACATATCCCTCTCCAACAAAAACCGCCTGTGGATTTTTTTTCAATTATTTTTTATCCAACGGAATTCGTTTATATTTCCGACTGGCATAATTCATGGACCTGTGTCATTGATTTCTTTCTTTGGTACCTTGATTCCATCCACTACGACTATATCCGCTGCGTCATTAGCCTCATCATCCATCTCTTCACTTCTCTGGATTTCAAAATCGGTCAGTATTTTAATCAGATCAAAGTCCTCGTTTTCTTCAATTTCTTGTTCTGATATTTCAGAATCCTCAAAGTATTCCAAAATTTTCTTCACATTCTCTTTAGTTTTTTTCGTATATTTGCGAAAATTCCCCGAAGGAGAAAATCGTTCATAGCACGCTAAAAAATAAAATGTTGCCATATTGCAACAATTGAACACAACTAATTTCGATACGATGAAAGCAAATTGTTGCCAAATGGCAAAAACAAAATTTACGAAAATTGTGAGACCAGTAAAATAAAATTTACACGGAATGTTTTAGCTGGAAGCCTCAATTCAAGCTACTTCTTCATATTGAACTGCAAGCATTCAGACTTAAACTTATTCCTTCGATTTTTCATTCTATTCCATTTATCACTTTTGAACTTGCACCACAATTAATCAAATTTTAAATGATAGTCGAAACTGAGTGATTTACTTTGCGAAAGTCTAATAAAGCGAAAAAGGACGACAAATAGAATAATAACGAAAACAGAAAGAAGGAACAATAGTGGAAATGCGTGTTGCCATATGGAAAAAAAACAGATCGAAAGGGTTAATTGAAGATTTGTGCATTCTATTAATTCGCGGTACCATTTTTATTCCATTTTAATTTTTACATTGCCCTTTTAATCATTTCGTAATAATTTAATTGTTTGACACATCGTGTTCTTACCGCACCTTTACTGACTGCAATTCGACATTTAAACAGAACGAATGTTCTCCTCTGAAGCCTTAAAGTTAATTTGTGTACATTTGTTAAATTTAAAGTGTGCGTTCACCACACTTAAGTAAATTTACTTACGAATATGGCAATTGTGGTCCAGCCTTGTAAACTAAGCTCGAAAATTTTAATTTATAACTCTTAAGAAACCATCGTAGCGAAGATTTTTTTTTTTTCGAAAATTAGTTTTATTTTTTGATTTATCTAAAAGTATAAATTTCCATAAACTTCCTGTAAAATGTTGGTCGCGAAATTCAAATTATTCCGGTTGCTTGAGATTGTCTTAGAAAATTCAATTCAAAATTTCTGCTCACAATGAGAATGAGAAACTTGAAGCCGCATTTTCTTTGAAAGGTCCTTTTTTTTCAAAATGGTTGAAACTTTCAAAAGAAGAGTTTTCAAGCAATATGTTTCAAATTATGGGCCAAATCATTTACGAACTTTCTTAGAGAAGCGGTATTGAATCTGATTTTTATTTGAATATTTGATTTTTTTTTAACGGAAAACTGTAAAAAAAAAGGACAGTTTTCGGCAGTTAATTCTGAAATGAGTGCCATTTTGATAATGTTCATCGAAAAATCAAATAGAAAAATATCCACGCCGGTGTGAACCTTTTCATACTGCCTAATAATAAAAAAAATTTTTTGTCACACAATTTTCAGATGAGTAAAATAAGATCATCCAGCAGCAGGCTATATTTTTTAAGGTATCATCTTGCAGTGGGCCAAAGCAGTATATAAAGAATTAAAAAAAAAGATCGAGTTTTTTTTTGTATAGAGCATCAAATGCTTTTAATAAAAAAATCGGACCAATTATCGACTAACGTTCTTAAAAAAAATTATGAATATCATGATTGTCCCTTGAACCTATGTTTAACAACTATTTAACAGAATTGTAAGATGTAGTGTAATAACATGACGTATGCACTGTCGTCATGTACTATATATAGCTCTATTGTCGAAAACTTGCACAGTCACCATGTTATTTGAATTGTACTAGTATCACGGTATTTGATTGTTTATTACCAACGATGAGCGGAGGCAGCTATTAGACAGATCCCTTAAGAGGAGCTCAGAGAGCAGATCTCTTTATTAATTAGTTGCAACTAGGAAGTTATAGCAGATATCAATGTAAAGGGGTGCAGCTAAGACTAGCTGTCACCAACCGAAACCCTCGAACTCTGATAAGACTAATGAATGAATGGCTTTTTTAATGTGTTCCTAGCTTATTTATACACTAGTTAATTTGCTAGTGTAAGGCTGGATTTAGAGAAATACGGAAAGCCCTCGTGTAGCATTATAAAACTGAGATAAACTCAATAGTGATCTGGCAGCCCGCAATCGTGATTAGGATATGTTTGATGCGCTGTCCTGGTAACCCTGTATGAAGGACGAACAGAAGAATAGGAATGCGTATGTGTGAATGTGAAACGAATGACCTATAGTAGTAGAATATGTAGTTAGAAATACCAAGGCTAGAAAACAAAAGCGAGCAAGACTATTTCAGTTATCGATAGCCCGCAAGCATGAGGTACTGTCCCAAGGTATATAGAATACAAGATATTTCCATTACGAGCCACGTTCCGCGAATAGTGACGAAATATCGTGAAAATGTATTGGAAAGTACGGTACAGAGAACACAATACTCTCTGCGCTCTCTCTGTCTTTCCTATAGAAATGTATATACATTAGTCACGAATTACGTCACAGAACATGTGCCAAAACTTTAATGGGAATATCTTTTATTCTATATACCTTGGTGTTGTCCTATTACTGGGCGCGATGGCGGGTTCGCTTGTTATATTGTTACCTGCAATAGAAAAGACAACTGGTGACATCTACTGGCAATGGAGAGTAAACAACTTCAGGTTCGGAGAATCGATGACTGAATCTTCGGGAAGGTTCAGGAATAGAATAAATAGAATAGTCAACAAGCTTCTGGAGTAGAACACTCCACAATAATCTGGAGAGTTTCTAGGGTATAAATATAACAATTGTCACCGCCAGAAAAAGAGTCTTGTCTTAGACGTTGCAGTGTTGACAAGCGAAAGTATTAAACAGGCGAAAGTGTTGTAATTACATTGCCATAATTGAAAGTATAGTATTAGCGATAATTAAAGTGGAGTTAATTAAATGAAGGTTTATGAAATTTATAAGATATGAGTGAAATAATGAACTTGTATATTAAGTATTTTATATTGTGTTTTAAATAACGAACTAAAGGCCACGCTCGCAACAAAATATATAATTGTCAGTGCGAGTTGAAATAAACTCTATCACTAGTCTTATCTGAATTACGATTTTTACAATTACGATATATGCACATACCCCGTGATTTGGGGCATGTTATATAAAATTACTTGCTTGCTTCAATGTGCTTAACATTAGTTTTGATGTAATGCAACTCGCGTCACCCATGTTAAGAATGATACAAAACATGTAAAAAAATGTAGTCACCTACTGTTCGAGTGTGACATACATTTGGATGAATATTTTGCTTAACATTATTGTGATTAACTTTATTCAGAAATAATTTCAGGTCAAGTGATTATTGTAATTATGCTGAATGTGCATTTTTACGTTTTTAATTGATTTGTTAATCGTTTGTATTTTTATACATAGTTACATCAAAATAGGCTTTATTTAATTTAACTTAATTCCCTAAGTATTAGCGATTGACATAAAATCTGAGAAAATGAACTACCATTGCTCTTATCATATATAGCTAAAAAGCTTGGAACTATTAAAACTTATAAGCTACCTACAAATCTACCACCATTGTACATATAGGATATAGCAAATCTCCAATGCAGTGGTAATAAATAAATATTGGATTTTCCACTAATCTCCTGTTGAGCCCTTTACAGAATTTCTATAGATAAGCATTAAGCTTTCTTTAAAAGCTTGCACCAGAAAAATTTCTGTCAATATTTACTTGCAGTTGTTGTGAAATTCACGAGTAGATTTCATAATGAAATTTTTATTGAAATCTGGGTTTACTCCATTTAATAGAAGTGGATATTTCCGAATGCTTGCTTTTCTCCACTAATAAACGTAATCATATTACAGACGCATGGTTAGCTTCTGCGTAATATAAAACTGCACAATTATACCAATGTTAGGAAAGTTTGCTGAATATTGCTTTAATATTAAAAAAAAAACATAATCAAGATTATTCACATTTTAACACACAAAACGGGATTAGTAGGTACTAAAATAACTTCCAGGTTAATTGGACATTATGAGAACAGCGATTCCATCAGATTCGCATCATCAGAAATACCTACAATGTATAGTAGCTTTATATAATTCTAAAAACGGGTTGTGCATTAGTTGTTGGCGTTAGTAAAATAACCCATCAGCAGGAAGTCAAGTATAACACGGTACACAATATTCCCCAGATCCGTGAATTTCCCTGCTGAAATTCAGAAGATCTTATGTAGTATGTACTAATACTAGTAGTTATATGACAACAGGAACACTCTGTATGGATGATGATGCTTGAGATATTTTTTAATTTAATTCACAAAAGGTTATTTTGTATAGTGGCTGCGATTAAACAGGTCAAAAGTCGCGCTCATCTCCTGGGGAAGAAAATCTGATAAAATAATAGGAAACAGAGAAAATTTATTCAGCTGCATAAGGCAGAGTACACTTGAAATGGCGCTCTACTTTGTTGAATCATTGTTTTTCCCTTTTGTAGAGAGATATTTTTTCTATTTATCTTTTTTCTATTTTTTTCTTCCTTTTTTTTTTGCAAGCAACTTGTTTTGTAGAAGAGTCCTTTTTTTAACTTTATTTCACGTATGATATCACAACGGTGCAAATATCCTTACAAACTATATACATTGTATGTTTGTACCGAATGGATCATCATACAGCATCATATGCTTTAGATATGTATATATGTATGTATATATGTATTTACACATATATAAAAAAAAAACAAGGTGAAGTCAAGCAAAACTGCACCATATTTAGGTTAAGCATATACAGTGAGAGAGATAAAAACACAAGCCATCCATGCATTATGTGCTT
Organism: Dioctria linearis; assembly: GCA_963930735.1. NCBI lineage: Eukaryota > Metazoa > Arthropoda > Insecta > Diptera > Asilidae > Dioctria > Dioctria linearis. The sequence continues at coordinate 53,007,591 of OZ005741.1, read as the reverse complement.
ACACCTCTGCTCGAGGGATGAAGAGTTTTCTACCCATGAAATTGTGGTTTCTGTGTTTGATGTCGTTGTTGTTGCTGTTGTTCTTGTATCATCCTAACTATGGTCGTATGGTAGTATTCTACTCACGGCCACTTAACATTATTTCTTCTCACGAAATTTACGACACCAGTTTGTATGCAAAGCGTTATATGTATACATATCTATATATAGAATTTTTTATGTATATGTATTAAATCCATTGTGAACCAACCAACCCTTCCTTAATGAGGATTTCCAGTGAGCCATACAAAAACATGAGTAGATACATTACATCTCCTCGACCTCATATACATATGTAAAATAAAAAATAAAAAAATAAACATAAAAGAGAAAAAAATAACTTCGGCAACACCTTACAAGAATGTGTATTGAAATTATTCCATAAATGTAATATCTGCATGAAAATTCAACACAAATCAAACCTAATCCAATTTATCTATACTTTCAGAACCATCAACGGAAATCATTGGCGCACCTGATTTATACATTGAAAGTGGATCAACAATAAATCTTACGTGTGTTATCCTAAACTCGCCAGAGCCACCTGCCTACATTTTCTGGAATCACAATAATGCGGTAAGTGTAGTAAATATCCTTCAAGTTGTTTTTATCGTCCTATTTCATTGCTGGCTCTGCTGTTTTTATTGCTTACACCATATCCACACGTACACAACATTGTTTTTGTGGAACTTAAAATAAAAAGGGTTTTTACGTAGGTACCTACTATAAACCCATCTACTACCATACAAACTTACTATATGCACCTTTTAGACGTGCAGATATATTGTAAACCCAAAGTTGGCTAGTGTAATATTATTTTGGAACACCGCCAAAATTCGATTACATAAAAACTCTACACTCAACTCTAAGCCGAAAGTATGTATTTATACAAGAGAATTGCTGCCCTTTTTTGTTGCGAAATGTTGAATCTAACGAAAAATATTAGCTGGAATTAGATTGCCTGCAAATGAAATATAATTCACAAAATAGATACCCGCTGCCATTCAATTTAAGTTTCCAGACGGATCGATTGACCCGGTTTAAGAAGTTTTAAAGCTGAAAACATATTTTTGTGCTAATTATATATCACGGAGGATTTTGATTTAGGTGCTATTTTTGGAAAATATTAAATTATACCTATCCACCCCTTCCTGTTTTTTCTTTTTTGGGTTCGTTTATAATTTGGATTTAGAGGAGCAAAATTTTTGGGATTATAGTTTTTAGTTTGAGTTGTTGGAATTTGATATCAGCGCTTAGAATTATAGTAGGGGAAGGGAGGGTAAGATTACGATAGTAAGTTTTGTTTATTTTAATATCATCGTGGCTTTGACCTAAAATCTTAATTATTTATTTAGAGCCATCGTTAATAGGTTTACTTTCCACTAGTAATTTTCTGATTTTTATAAATTAAAAACTTAGTTTTGTTTTTTCTCTTGTTTGCTTAAGTAACATTCGAGTTTGAATTTCCCATCATCGAGGGCCCAATCGACCCTATTTTGGTTAAGATTACGTTAACCCATTTGTTCCCAACTAATTTTTTTTTTAAAAATGATTCATTTTTTGCATTCTTATTTTTTATTTTTAGTAAGTAAAAGTGGAGAAAATCTGTGTTGTGAAAACGCAACGATGGGAATAAATTGATATAAAAAATAAAATGACTCATGTAAGGAAAAACCATTTTTATTTAAATGTATTATTATATTTATGTAATATAAAAATAAATATTGGTATAAGCTGAAGCACTTGTCATGCAAAGCGACATCGCATGACAACGCTTTAATGTTTGGCTTGAGCAGACTTGGCAGCGAATTCTTCTTTCTGACGTTGTTATAATATCCGATCCAGTTTTTGCATATGCATTTGGTTGTTTTTGACGTCTACTGTTACTGGGAGGATTACCGTATTTATTTATAAGCGCATGAGCAAGTCGGCGACGAAATTCTAGTGCGTCAAGCTGATATCCGTAGTTTCTGGCTAAAATCCAAGAATTTGTTGTTGCTACAACCAATAACCACATAAAAATCGCGAATACCATTTTTCCACTGGCGGAGATTCTATAATTAGATATTTGGTTGTCTAACTGATCCACGCCCCCCCCCCCCCACATAAATCTGTTGTAGACTTTGTTTATATGTAGCTGTGGAGCCTTACACTTCTTTTCTTCACTACTTACATAGTGTAGTGCAGACCCAAGTGGAAACACGCCATCTAAATTGGACAGCATGGACATGTCTTTCCAACGCGTTAATATTAACCGGTTATGGGGATCAATAAATGATTCGAGAGTTCCTCTCTTCTTTTTATCGAACGTTTTCTTATCCATGAGGCGAATATTCTTTAAACGATTTTCTCTCAATGTACCCGTTCCACCATATTCCATCTTCCGTAATTTTGATACCAAGTCGGGACTTGAGAAAAATTGTCGTAAAAAAAAAATTGTAATTCCGGTACTCGTTTTTTCATTATTCACGCGAAGCTAACAAGAACGCATTCTCCTAAACAGATAGTAAATTTCGAACTGTAAGCAATAACCGAGACGATTAGCTGCAACCCACGCCTTGTAGCCGAATCGAGCCTTTTTGTTGAGGTGGCTCATAAAAGATTGTATTTTAGCCATTTTATCTGTTGCATTAATATCATCATTATCACAGAAATGTATGGCTGTCAATATTTCATCAAACCTGGTCCTGCGCATAGCTCTTGTTACCAAAACGTTGTGGCTGTCTTCATGATCTTCCCAGAACATTCGTCGTCTTGGAATATATCCCGTCAGAATGAGGATTCCAAAAAACGTGCATAATTCGTGTGTAGTTACACCTAGCGTTTTGTTTTTCTGTTTTGTTGAGAAATTGTTGGTCCAATCAGCTACAAGTTTCATAAGTTCAATATCAATGAAGAGCTCAGAGCTCAAAATACTCCAATGGATCACTTTCGCTGGATAAAGTTAATGGGGGTAGTAGAGTACCTTCCCATACTTTGAATCGATTTGTAAACGAATCTAGCGGCAGCATTTGCTGATTTCCTTTTTTTCATTCCTGTGTAATTTTCTCATATGATGACCAAAAATTATGCTCATTTTCATCGTTCGATAGTTTCTCCTCATCATCTCACCAATTGAACCTCAGCCTCAGCCAGCAATTGATTGAAGTTCAACCAAATTGGATCTTTACAATCTTCATCTCCAGAGTCTTCATCGGTACAGTATGCATTGTCTGGTGGTGTAATGATAATAGTTTCCAGTATATAAGATTCTGATGACCTCAGCGCTTGCAGAATATCACACAGCTTCAACATATCGTTATCGCAACATTGCTAATTCAGTCGAGATACTAATAACTTAAAAACAATTTTCGAAGAAATTAATTATTAAATGCAATACTTAATACTAAATTAACATAACAGCAATAATAATAAAACAATAAGCTTATTAAATTTTACTTACCGGAGCTTTATTCCTGCAGGGTTCATTGTTTGTTTTCGTAAGTTCACTTCACTATCATTAAGCACACACTACACACTAAACGCTATTTACTTTCCTCCGGAGAAAAATCTGTAAGTACCGACAGAATAATTCCAGAGAAAAATAATACGCAGAAAACCTGGAAAAGATAACTGTGACTCCTGAGAAATTCAAACACCGAAACAGTTTTTGCGTTGTGTTTTCGCAACTCTAGGATAAAATGGGTTAACTAGACTTAACCTTTTCCCAGGCTGTGGGAAGTACATTCCCACTTCACAGAATGCCCGATATTGGTAACACCAATAATATTTTACTCTTACCGTTGGTGCAGACATCTAGTAGAAAGTAGCATGTTTATATATCACTCAAAAAGAAACTCACCACAGTTTCTGAGTTTTTTTTTATTAACAACGGAACATACAGTCAAATCCCAAATATTTTTTGTGTGTTTTGTGACTTTTTTAGCAATTTTATTTAAAAATACAATAAAAATGTTAATATTAAGAATTCAATAATTAATACTTCTAGTAACAACATTTATATTATCAAGTGAATAGTTATTTTGTTGTGACAAATATTTGATGTTTACCAGGTTGGAAGTATATTTTCCTCTGCTCATACAATGTTTATCAAGTGGGAAGAATATTTCCCGCTGCCTTTATAAGAACAGAAAAATAGTAGTTACATATTTGAACCTTTATGGATTTTATAGATGGCGAAATGGAATTTAAACAATTCCAAACATATGGAAGAGAATAGTGAGCTGCTTTTTGTATTCGTTACCTGATCAAAACGAAACATCTAATATTGATGCTGATGAAGCAGAAGCAGAAATTTCAAGCTTGGATAATTTGGAATGTGCCGATTCCAATGAAATACCTCTATCTTATGATGACATCGAACCCATGGTAATTTCTGACTCGGTAGTTGACGTGTCCCTAAATGATGAAATCGGTGACAGTGATGACTTGGAATGGGGCACAAATATATCTTACTGCGATGATATAAGTACATCGTTTTCTGATGATATAATCCCGAAATATCGAACAAAACACAAAAGAAATTGATTTTTCATAAATTACATAAAGCTCGACCCATATTAGATTTTTCTAAATACAAACATTGTCCAATCATATACTCCTTCATCATATCTCGCTGTAGATGAATCTATGATCCCCTTCAAAGGAAGGTCAAGTTTGAAGAAATATATGCCAATGAAACCTGTAAAGCGGGGTTATAAAGTGTGGTGTCTGCTGACTCCAGAGCTGGCTCACATTTTGAATTCTTCTATTTACAATGGTAAAATTGGGTGCCATTAAAAATGTCTCTTGGTGAAATGGTAGTACTTGATTTAACAAGAAATGTAACTACAGGAAGTAGTGTTGCTTTTGACAATGTTTTCACCAGTATTAGCCTTATGGAAAAATTAGCTGAAAAAGGAATATTTTCATGTGGTGCAGTAAGAGGAACTAGTAGAGGCTTACCAAAATTTATGAAGAAGGATCCTAAGATTGAAAAAAACATTATCACGAGGAAATTACCTGTATGAAACCAAAGGTATGGTTGCTGCTACCAAGTGGATGGATAATAAGGCTGTTAGTATGCTATCCACTGTACATAGTCCTCCTCAGTTTACTCGAAAAATAGAGAAATAAATAAGGAATGGTTCTAAAACAGAAGTGTCGTGTCCAAAAGTTGTGTCAATATATAATAAAATAATGGGTCCAGTGGATAGGTTTGACCAATTTCGAGAGAGGTATGCAATTGGCAGAGGGTCGATATAATGATGGCATCGAATATTATATTATCTTTTTGACTTAAGCTATTGTAAATAGCATCATAATGTGCAAGCATTCCAAAATGGCTACAAATACAAGGTTTGGACCAATTATCATTTCGATTACGATTGGCCAGACAGCTTATTGGTTATAGTAGTCAAAAACACCGAGGTCGTCCAGCCATTAATTATATAAAGTATATGCCTAACACCCAGTTCCGGACGACGTACGAATGGCAGAAGTTGTTAAGCACATGCCACTTCAAAATAAAAATTATCGGAGGTGCAGATTATGTAGTAAAACAAATACAGAGAAAAGAACCCGATATACATGTATGTACATTCTGCGATGTGCCATTATGCATAAATCCATACTTTCCAAAATTTCATGGAAAGTAGAAGCATTAGTCTTATATTACAATATATGTTTATTTCTATTATTTTTTACGAATAAATGAATTTGAAGTATTACGATAAAAAATGGTTATATTTTTTTGTAAATCAATAAGGCCGTGGGATGTATTTATCCCACCTCAAGTATATCTTAATCACAATATATTTTTTAATTTTTTTTTGTACATAAAATTAGTCAATATTATTGAAAAACAATACACCATAAAAATATATGTCATTTTCATATTGGAATTAATTCGCCTGGAAAGGGCTAAGAAATTAACCTCAAAGGCCACTCTCCTTTACCCCTAGAATATTAAACATGTGCAAAAATACAGTAATACTAAACATACGTTATTTTTGACGCCTATACCTACCCTTTATGTAACTTACAAGAGCTTCAATATTCCATTTGCAGTCGCAGCAGACTCATTAATTAAGGAACTGAGAAGTTGTGGCTACTTCGATAATGTAGACATTTGAAATATCGGCGATATTATTTTGTGAGGAGTCAATTTGACTCACGTTTAGCATTCTAGGTTAAGGTAAATTAAGAAGGAAATTTTTCTTAATAATTCTTTAAAATGGGTCTTCAAAGTAATCTTGACTTTGTAGATAATTATTAAGGAATAATTACGCAATAAATTCCTTAGGAAATTAGGAATAATAGAAAAATAAATAAGGAAAATTTCCTAAATTTAGGCTAGTTTCCTTACTTTTTACCTAAAACTTTACTTAACTTTGAGTCAAACTTAAAAAAATACATGGACTTTGTAGTTAGATCTATTTCCAAGTTCAAGGCAAGATAACGTAAATATTCCCTATATAATTCCCGAATCGATTGTGTTCGCCCTCAAGGTTTGAATTCCCAAAAAAAATGTAGCCTCAAGGTAAATTGGACTGAATCGGCATGTTTAGCGAAATGCCAAATAGTTGAAATTACGTAACAATAGAACCAAAAATTAAAGTTTATTTACTTTTGCTTCGCTTCAAAATCACTGGTATTAATGAACTGTTCCTCCATCAAGATTCATCAAGATTACAAATGTTGCTCTTTTTTCAGACACATTTATATCGGAACCAGTCAGGCTCCGGAATACCATTTGCATCTTTTCTCAAAAAAGCTCAATTTGATTTGGGACAATACCAATAACAATTGTGCGGAATATACATGTTTTAATCTATTTAAGGTGTAAATGAAATATAGGAGTTAGTAATATCGAGATATCCTGTCCCCTGCCTTAAAAAAAAAAAATCGAGATATCCTTATTGTCTCTCTGTTTCACAAACAGATTCAAATCTGTCAATTGTCATATTTCTTTTCCCTATTTAAACAAAATTCTATAATTAAGGACGAAAATCCCTATTTTAAGTCGAGATCTCTTTATAGGAAAAGTTTATCATGGCCTTTGAACACAAAATTACCTAAAATTACCTAAAACAGGGAATTTTGCTCTGAAAGTAAAATTTTTTGGTTATTTCGCCTTACAAGTCGCAACAATCAGATATAGTACTACTTCGTGCGATTTTACTAATTTCTGTCAATAAGCCTCAAAGAATCACAAGTAACAATTTTAGTTTTAACATAGCCTACATACGTTGCCCATTCTATTCAATAAAATTTGTAATAAAGCTATATAGTCAAGCCAATAATAATGATCGTAAAAAACCTCTTATAAAACTAAAATGGCCCATGTTACATTAATCTGTGAGGGCCTATTTTTAAAGCTATATAAAGCCTATTAGTCTTATCTGATTGCTTTTTGCGATGATTGCAATCCTCTAGAAAACCTTTCATAAACTAAAAGCGTAACTTCAACTCATCAACCTGTCCGCATAACGTTATCAAAACCATTATAAAACTACTCCTCAATCCGTTTTTAAGATAAAAAGGCGGTTGGAAATACTATTTCAGCAAACCCTCTTTGGACTGTGAAACTTCAAAATAAAAGTAATCTTTAAATCCATAATAATAATAATAATAATAGAACCAAATAAATTTATATTGTGCCACTTTATAATAATTTAATATTTTGAAATGTAATTCAATTTTATTTTAAGTGCAGTTTTAACAGTTTATGTAGAACTCTTACGCCGATTGAAAATTTACTGATTATATCACATAGGATAGCTCGAAAAATAATAACGCGCCTCAGAAATAATTAATAGGAAAGTTTGAAAAAATTGTAAAATATTTTTTTTTTATTTACACTATATTTAATTTTGATATTATTTTAATTACGTTCGGAATTGAAAAAAAAGTTTGAAAATAATATCCCCTAGTTCTGAAACGGCTTAAATTCCTGAAAATAATTAATTTTTAATTTTTAATTTTAATTTTTAATTTTAAGCATAAAATGGTGATTTCACTTTACAGCCTATTTGCTAGCTGTGCGGCCGTAACCAAACCGTTTGATTGTAGGATGGCTGCTACTAAGACAATTCATTCCATTGTAAATTCATTTGGTTTTAAGTAAAACCTTTTTGAATGCATGTCACACGGCGAAGACACTTGGAAAGTGGTACTAGGTTTATAGTTTGACTAAGCCTCTTAATATTAAAATGATTTTGTGAAAGAATTTTGAAATGCATTCTTAAAACCTCTGCGTATAATAGTTTTATGGTAGATTCCTACATAGCCCAGTAGTTCTCTAGACCAAATTGTCCCTTAAATTGGATTTAAAAGTATCCCTCCGTCTTTCCTAATATAACCTTCGTGAGTCTTATTTTTAAGTTTTATCAAAGCTTAATACAATAGTCTTGGAGGATCCCATAAAACCATAATAAAATCAAGCAGTATTTAATTCCTATTTGGCTGCTTAATGGTTTTATCCGAGTTGAATTGATGACAATGATGAAACTTTTATAAGTACAAATGGACTTAAATGCTAAATAATTTTATTACTGCTCCTCAGGAGGTTTTTAAAACATCACAATAAAATCAATTGGTCTAAAAGAACAATTGGCATGATTTAGAATCACCATAAAACTATTTAGCAAGTCAATACCTTAATAAAACAGATATTATACTAGTTAAACTAAATAGCATTTAAATTGTTACTTGGGGGCTACAAAATAACAGTAGGCCTGGTGTTTCACGCATTTGAACCAAAAAGAACAGACAAAAAAGATATTGACGAAGTGCTACGACAATTCCACAATATGGAAAATCGAAGACTGCAATTATATTGAATATTTCTACCATGTTGTGTTTCTTGTTTTGGTTCATTTATTTCTTTTTATTGTAGATACCTGTTTTAGTTCACGTATAACAAAAATGTAATAAAATGAGAGTTCTAGAAGCTTACTTTTCAAAAAGATGTCCCTTCACCTGACAATTTATCCCAAATGCAACCTTTAATTTGGTCTATCTGCTGGCCTCCAAGTTACTAGACAGTCTGTTGACTACGAGATGATTATGTCGCTAATAATTCACAAGTTTACAAATTCGGGTCAAACTTTTGGACTCGAGCAGATGAGAACGATTTTTAACGCTATTTGATGCCCTGAACTCAGATCTTCAATCCGTGTGTCAAGATTGGTTCTAGTTTTCGAGTTCGCGCTAGGTGGCAGTACTGCGCTCTTACAACGGCTATCAGCTGACCACGTTGCATCGAACATCTTTTGGAACTTGTTTTTGTACCTGTGATTGTGCTTCGGAACGTGTGAAATTGCAGAGAAAACGTTGCAGAGTCGATTCAAAGTGTTTTTGTTACGTTTGTGGATGTTATATGCACGTATATATATATATATATGTATAAAGCACTCAAAGATCGTATTTACAGTACTTTGGTTTTGCTGTAGTAACACTGACAAGTCATGGGTACCGAAATTGTTTTGTAACGCATGCAGAACACTTGGTGAAAATATGTACTTTTCATATTCTGTGTGTTATGGAGAGAACAGAAAATCATGTAGATGATTGCTACTTTTGCTCAATGAATGTCGTCGGTATAAATTCAAAAAACCATCAAGGTAATTTTTTGCAAAACTACCATAAGATCGGAGCTGGAATGTCTCTCAAGATACATTTTCTGCATTCATATATTGATTTTTTCCCACAAAACTTGAGCGACAACGAGCGACGAACAAGGAGAGCGGCTACATCAAGATATAACCAAAATCGAAAGGCGATACCAAGGATTTTGGGACGAAGGCATGATGAGCGACTACTGTTGGACCCTCATGCGTGAAACAGATCCCAAGCACTATAAAAGACTCAGTTCATCCTCTGTTCATTTCTGATTTATACTTATCAATTCAATAAATGGCCGTTAATGGTCAAAAGTAGTAAAACAATGAATTTATTGAATATTTCGAAAACTAGAACCAATTTTAACAAGTGAAAAAGCTAGAATTGGTCTAAGACCAAATCTTATGATACCTTAGATGAATGCACGTATGAAATTTCGTATGGTCACCCATTTCAGCAATTTTGATATTTTGCATTGGTTTCTAGCATATATTTCTAGAACGGCTCGTCGAACAGAAAAAAAATGACTATAACCAATTTTATAGGATTTCTTATTCTGAAGAAGTTTTTGGTACAATAAAAATGTCTAGGACTGATCGTTTTCAAAGTATATGTAAAATACCAAAATTTTTATATGGCAACACCAAGAAGGGGCTGCCGATTTGGTCCATTTTTGATATTTTATTTACTATTAGTATGAAAATACAATCTGCCAAATTTCAGCTTTCTATGTCGACGTGTTCTCAGTCCAAATAAATCGTGGAAAATGAAATTTTTGTATGGCAACCCCACGAAGGAGTTACCCGATTTGTCTCATTTTCGAACGTAATTTTAGTTTGTTTTTCTAATGTCCGTGTACAAAATTTCAACTTTCCAAGTGAACGCGTTCTCGAGTTATCGTGCGCACGGACGGACATGCAAAAATCAAAATAATTTTTAATTTTATGCGGGGGCGTCCAATCCATTTTGCTCTACCATCATTATTTCTGTGCGTTACAAAACGGAATGGCAAACTTAGTATACCCTATAGATTTCATCTAGGGTATAAAAACGGGCTGTGATTGAGATTCAGCTCCCAAATTTACCTTTTGGTTGCTCAGGTCCGAAACCGTGTATACTTGTGAATTGTAGAGTTTATTCAGAAACTTTATTTAATTTTATTTGCCATGAAACTGCAAAAATCTGAAATAGACATTGTTGAAGAAAAAATGTGCACCATAAAATAAAATTAGTTTTTGAAATTTAAGCATTATCACATAATCGGCAGATCGGCTGGTGATATAATTTGAGTAAAGTTTAGTATTTCCCATATTTCTGAAAAAAAAACCCTTCCATCCATCCCTTAAACTACATAACGCGTCTAATCACTTTTAATTGAAAACAATTAGGAACATTAATTAATTTACAAACAATCCTACATTATTCTATCATTCCTTTATGTATACCGTGTCTCTATTCGTTTTCTTAATTAATTCTTGGGGAAAAAGGAGTCAAATGGGAATTGTATTCATTCGACGTTTCGTTTGTTTTCGTCAATCCACTTGCACGTAATCTCAGAGGCTTTTAAAGTTCACGCGATTTAAAGGATTTCACATAATCCTTTCGAAAACTTCTTCGATAATGATTTTGGTCTGTACGTTGCACATACATACATACATACATATGTATATATATATTTTCCCGTATTAAATGACTGAACCAAGGTAATTTTCTCAAGATACAAGATCTCACCTGGGAAGAAGAAATGAGTTTACTGGGGGTGGTGCCTTTCTTAATGGAATTTCGTTTCGAATTAATTCTATTGAAAAATGTTACTGCTGGCAATTGACTTCCATTGCATCATCAGTAATTTTCTTATCGCAATTGGTACCTGTACATACTTCGATTTCTATGTGATAAATTTAATACTGAGAACCAGCGCAAATTACTTAACCTCCCTAATTGCCGAAAGTTGTTGTTTTATTTTTATTTTTTTGTTGTTGTGAGACTAATCAATTTTTCATTGCAGATAATCAATTACGACTCTCCACGGGGTGGAGTATCAGTTGTTACAATCAAGGGTGAAACGACAACGTCATTTCTTCTAATTAAAAACGCTAGGCCATCGGACTCTGGGCAATATCAATGTAACCCGTCCAATGCCAAAAGCAAAAGTGTAACTGTAACACGTCCTGAATGGTAAGTATGAATTGAAATGAATGTTTCGTAATCATAGTGTGTGTGCGTGTGTGTGTGTGTGCAGTAGAGTATAGGTTGAGGAATAGTAATTAAAACGGTTTACCTAACAGCAATCCAAATAAGGAAATAGGAAACACACAAGTTACACTCAAAAGGAATAACACTTTATTTGTGATGGAAATTTCATGTTAGTTAGTAGCACTGTACAAATTCGTCCTCAAAGTAAATAGAACTAGTAAAAGTATATACACACAAATGCATGTGTGATGTGTTTTGTGTACTTAGAATACCTCTCAAATTCTTAAATGAAATTTTGTAAATATTGGTGATTTCAGATTGGAAAGTGGAAATTGTTCCATTACTTGTGGCCATTGTAGGTCTATCGTAATTTTCCTTGCAGTTTTTTTGGGTTTTTATTTTTTCATCAGTTGGAAATTACTTCTAGTGGTGACTGAAAGTATTATTACCCGAGAAATCTGGGTATTTTGTGTGTTTTCACCTATCTGCACATATGATACCTATCTTGATAGTCTTATGGGTGTGCAGATGCTTATTCAATTCAGCTGACAGTAACTGATAAGTAGTCTGGTAATGTATCTCATTTGTTATCTATTCCAGGGTTTAAAAGCAGCAGCAAATTTCCATGTGCTTGAGCTATGCTTGTTGGTATGCTATCGCAGAAATTCATTTTGGAACTGCTATGCTTGCTGCTGCTATTTCAAATTTCACCGCTGGGCTTGCTGTGCTATTGGAAGCTCATTTTGCAATTGCTGTTGCTACAGCATGCTGTGGAAAGCAGTGATAGCATTCCCGATTGGTGTAATAAACCAAAAACTCGAAATTTGAAAGCACCAGTAAATTCTTATGTACTGAGGCTGACAACGGGCTCTTCGGCCGCTAAAAATTTTTATGAGCGTAGACGCGCATTCAGTTTTTCTTAGAAATTTACAGAAAATCTTTCACCAGTATT